>OY804588.1:53167887-53658168 GCA_963680875.1 Bathymodiolus brooksi
AATTACCACTAAAGTTTTGAGTTCGAATCTCGTTCATGGCGAGGTGTGCTTGATACATTATGTGATAAAGTTTGTCAGTAACTTGTGACAGGTCGGTGATTTTCTCGGGGTACCCCGGTTTCCGCCACCAATAAAACCGACCGCTATGATATAACTGAAATATTGTTGAAAGTGGTGTTAAACACCATAGCCCTAACACTAACCCCTTCACAATTTTGACATTGTTGAGTGAGTGGGTGGTTATTTTTAGCTTCTAGTGGCCATTCTATCAGATGTATCATGATGACAACAAGTTTTCTTTCTGATTAGATTAAGACCATATGACGGTGCACTGCTGTGTACTAGACCAACACGATGAGTTCGAATTTTATAGTGCTAGCCCACCGAAACAACAGCTCACTATTCGATAAACATGATCATTTGTATAATAATAGAGAAGTATCACTGTTATATATATATAAACATGCACGTACTAGTGTACTTATTAATATGACTTTGTTTTCAGTGTATTTAGGAACTGGTCATTTAACTTTTACGGGTGTGGGAAAGGGGAGTGTCTATGTTTTTCTTTTTAAATTCTGTTGGCAAAAACTGTTGAAGCCTATATGTTGACCTAAAAGTTACAAAAAAAATTATCTGACCCTGGAGCTTCAGCAAAATATTTGGATAAAATTTTAAGATAAAATACTGAAACCTCATGTCGAAACAATCTGATTTTTGTTACGTGTGAAAAATAATTCTGGTTCGGAGGGAAAAGACTACGTTTCATACTCTTAGATAAATATGAGGGGCTGTCGTGGCCGTGATCGTATGGTAGTTGGATTTACAACTACATATGCAATTAGTGCCTATCACCACTGTTGTTGTGAGTTCGAATCTCGATCAGGGCGAGGTGTACAACATTATGTGATAAAGTTTGTCAGTGACTTGCAGCAGGTCGGTGGTTTTCTCCCGGTACTCTGGTTTCCGTCACCAATAAAACTGAACGCCACGATATAGCTGAAATATTGTTGAAAGTGGCGTTGAACATCATAAAACCAACCAACCAACTTAGATAAATAACAACAATCTTTCTGTTATCTATTTTCTTAAATTATGGATATTTCAAGTAAATTCGTAATTTTTTTTCAGGAACCAAATAGGGGAGTTAACCCTGATGAAGCCGTTGCTTATGGCGCTGCCGTCCAAGCTGGAATTCTGGGAGGTCATGACGAGACTAATGAACTCTTAGTTTTGGATATCAACCCATTGACCTTGGGGATAGAAACAGTAGGTGGAGTGATGACAAACTTATACCACGTAACACCCCCATTCCAACAAAGAAATCTCAAATATTCTCCACAGCAGCCGACAATCAACCATCAGTGACCATTCATGTTTTGGAAGGCGAACGTCCCATGTCAAAAGACAATCATATGCTTGGACAATTCGACTTGACTGGCATTCCACCAACAAAAAGAGGCGTACCTCAGATGGAAGTCACGTTTGAAATTGATGCAAATAGTATTCTTAAAGTTAACGCTGAAGATAAAGACACAGGACAGAAAAATGATATAGTGATTCAAAATGATAATAATAGGCTATCAAAAGAGGACATCGAACGTATGATAAATGACGCTGAAAAGTTCTCAGAGGAGGACAAAGCTGTGAAAGAAAAAGTAGAGGCTAAAAATGATTTAGAAGGACTAACATACAATCTGAAAAACCAAATAGATGACAAAGGAAAACTTGGAGGAAAATTAAGTGACGAGGAAAAATCTACGATAGAAAATGCCGTAGATGAAAAAATAAAATGGTTAGACAGTAATCCAGATGCATCTGTAGAGGAAATGAAATCTCAGAAAAAATCATTAGAGGAAGTCGTTAATCCAATCATTAGTAAAATATACCAAAATAACGGAAGTGCGTCACCACCGGAAACGGAAGACAATGGATCTGAAAAAACTGAATTATAGCAATTTGACTGAAAGCTCATGATCATCAATTTCATTTATTTTGACTATCTGTAGGATTTTGTGATACGATTTTTTGCATTTGTTATATAGATCGAGTATTATAGCACCCGTTCCCTTACTGTATAATTAGGAGACACCAGATAACTAATCGAAAACCTGACCACATAATAGCAGTTAGTCTCCAATTATTGTTGTTGAAAGTGGCGTTAAACACCATAAACCAACCAATTATTGTCTACTTTTAAATCCAAGCATGGCATAATCATCATCCCATTTGTTGTTCTGTGATATCATAGCATTGTTGAGAATTAATTTATTTCATTTCTTTCTCAGGAGGTCAAAGGTTGACGAGTGTAAGTATACGAATATGTGTGTGTGTGTGTGTGATAAATGATTTTCAATAGATAACATGTTCGTGTATTGATTTGAAAAGATATTTTTTGCAATTATTTAATAATTTAAGGAATATTGTATGATTTATAATGATGTTGTTCTATGATTGTTTTTGTTTATTGTTTGTAAATAATTATTTTATTCAACGATATTATTATGTCTTATTCGCACATGTAATCAGTGCCTATCACCACTAACGTTGTAAGTTCGAATCCAGATCAGGCGAGGTGTTCTCGATGCAACATTATGTGATGAAGTTTGTCAGTGACTTTCGACAGGTCGGTGGTTTTCTCCGGGCACTCCAGTTTCCTCCACAAATAAAAAAATATTTCAGTTATATCGTAGCGGTCAGATTTATTGGTGGAGGAAACCGGAATGCCAAGAGAAAACCACTGACCTGCCGCAAGTCACTGATAAGCTGTATCACATAATGTTGTATCGAATATACCTCGCCATTAGCGGGATTCGAACTCACAACTTTACTGGTGATAGGCACTCATTGCAACGGTATTTGTGAATCCAACTACCATACGATCACGACGCTCCCATATTTCAAAGAATAAGTTGTAAATCAAAGAAAGACAGACAGTGGACAAGAAAAAATGCAAATAATGATCCACAAAACACTGTACAGATAGATTGAGCAACACAACGCCTTAAGTGTAATTGTCAAACGACACGAACATCATCTGACATAGAAATCATATTGGACACCAATATACGTAGATTCAAATATAAATGAATCATGATCCCACTACAAACAATGGCATTTTATGAATTTGTTTTACAGCAAGATAACGTACAAAATATAACCATTCACCAAATTAAAATATTAAATTACAATCTGCATAATCCATTGACAATAAAAATAAACTTAAATGAAAAAAGGGGAAGCACATATTCAATTAAATCTTCATCCGTTCTATAATGAAGACATTTACTCTAAAAGTAATCTTCTCCGACTCCCCTAGAGTGAGGTAGATCGTGGGTTCCAGCCCTGATCGGGTCACACCAAAGACGGTAATCTTCTCCGACTCCCCTAGAGTGAGGTAGATCGTGGGTTCGAGCCCTGATCGGGTCACACCAAAGACGGTAATCTTCTCCGACCCCCCTAGAGTGAGGTAGATCGTGGGTTCGAGCCCTGATCGGGTCACACCAAAGACTATGAAATTGGTATTTGTTGCTTCTCCGCTAAGCGCGCAGCATTAAAGATAAAGAACAAAGACTGGTTTGCTTGGAATCAGGATAATGTGTCCGAGTGGGGCAAGCATTTCTATCCGTGCCTGATTGGGGTGTCATGCCAATCCGCGGACTGTTATTTCAGTGAGCTAGCACTATAAAAATCCAACTAAGCGTGTTGTTCTAGTACAAAGCGGACATCATCATCATTTCATTTAAAATTGTGTTATGGTGTTTAACGCCACTTTCAACAATATTTCAGTTGTATCGTGGCGGTCACTTTACTGGTGGAGGAAAACGTGAGTACCCAGAGAAAACCACAGACCTGTCGCAAGTCACCAACAATCTTTATCACATACTGTTGCATCGAGTTAATCTCGCCTGAGCGGGATTCGAACTTACAACTTTAGTGGCGATATGCACAGGTAGTTGTAAATCTAACTACCATACTGTCACGACCACGACGGCGCTATAAGAGTGGGATTACTGTACACTAACACAGAAGTTTGTCCCAAAGAGGTTCGGTTTAGACAGCTTTCACAAACATGTTGTATGTCTTGTCATCACCAAACAATTTTTATTTTAGAACAAATTTTAAACTACCTTTCATCTTAAATATACTTGTAGAAACACCTATTGCCTTTTCTGCACGATTCAGTCATGACTTAGGATACCTGATCGATAACCATATCTTTGTCTTTGATGACGTTGCTACCAACGTAGGAAGCCGCTACGACAGCAAGACTGGAATTTTTCATTGTGACGAAGCCGGATTGTATGTGTTCCAGCTTAGCATGGTGGCCGTGCCAGGTTCTTACGTTACAGCACAAATAGCTAAGAATCATCAAGGCGAGGCGTGGGCGTTTGCAATGGACCCTACTAATTCTTCTTCCGGCGGAACTATGGTAGTATTATACTTGCAGCCAGGGGACGCTGTTTACGCCCGAGTAAACGGACGTGACCACGACTGCAAATCACGTAGCATAACCAAGCTATATACTTCATTCAGTGGTTTTCTTATTAAATAAAGCAAAAACAAAAATTATTTTTGTTTTTTTTTAATTATTTTTTACGAATTCACTCGTATCTTTCAATGCTCAAGTAACAAACCATACAATCACACTAGGATAAGGATGGGTTAGACCAAGGATTTGTATAGTATAGTAATCATTGGTTAGGCTTACTCTCAGTTGAAAATGTATTGAACTTAGAAGAAAATTGATTCCTTTTTGTCTCATTTCAGAAATTCTCGAGAAAGTACAAATGTACTTTCCTTAATATTGGTTTATTGATTTATGGTGTTTAACGCCACTTTCAACAATATTGCAGCTATATCGTGGTTGTCAGTTTTATTGGTGGAGGAAACCGGATTACCCAGAGAACATCACCGACCTGTCGCAAGTTACTGAAAAACTTTATCACATAACGTTGTATCGAGTAAACCTCACCATGAACGGGATTGGAATTTACAACTTTAGTGGTGATAGGCACTGATTGAACAGGTAGTTGAATATCCTACTACCACACGATCACGATGGTCCCTACAATCTAATTAAAATTAAATCTTTGTTGTATCTGTTCTTGTTTTTTTTGGGTGATACACCAACATCTAATGACATCCCACATGGGGTCACGTCAGGCTTCATATATTTCAACTGACCAATCAGCAATGAGCCTACTAAATCTTAAGGTATTAAAAACGAGTACAGGCCATGAGCTGTTTTCTGATTAATCAATATGTTTAGCTGTCTTGCATACGATTGTATGGTCAAAGATGAAGGAAAGGTTACATGACATGACCTCAAACAGGATGTTGTTAGATGTTAGTGTATAGAAGAAAAAAAAGATTCAACAAACATCTAATTTTAAATAGATTGCAAAACATATTATATAGATTGATTGATTGGTGTTTAATGCCAACTTTAGCAGTATTTTATCTATATCGTGGCATGAACACATTTTATATATCTGACTATTATATAGAACAAGGCTATATTAAATATGCAATGTAGTACAAATAATAGATTCTCTGTACCAGTTTAAACAGGGATACCCTGAAAATATAAGAATCAAGTTCACCAGTCTAAAACCGTCGCTTCTGATGTATTCCAAAATGATCTTTATCAAGTATTTTCCACAAGTCACTGACAAACTTTATCACATAATGTTGCATCAGACTAGTTGATCTAACCTACTTTGTCCCTAATCAAGGAGACGTCGTGGTTGTGATCGTATGGTAGTTGGATTTATAACTATCTATGCAATCAGTGCCTATCACCACTAATGTGAGTTCGAAACCCACTCCGACGAGGTTTACTCATACATTATGTGATAAATGTTGTCAGTGAATTGCATCAGGCTGGTGGTTTTCTCTGGGTACTCCAAATTCCTCTTCCAATAAAACTGACAGCCACGGTATTGCTGAAATAATGTTGAAAGTGGCATTAAACACACTAACCCTAACACCTTGTCCATAACCATTTTAATTTGCACCTAATCCTTTTCTTTTTAAAAACTGTGATTTGATTGGCTGCAACACATTTTATCTAAATTAATCAAAATGTTTTAGAAAGACTCTTGAATAATTCATGACTACGAGGATTTCTGTCAGTTACCTCACATGTGATAGGTGGAAAGTATTGGTGCATAATCAGTCATGGTTTACTGGTGATGTGTTGTCTGAAATTCAGTTCTATTAGTATAATTTTCAACTTTTGTCTTGATTGCATTCATCTTGCCCCTGGATATAGTATCAAGTTTACCTTTGAACTTGGGTATTTTACACTTTAATTGTATCGCTAATCCCTGTTTTGAGATCCACTTCCACAAACAGAGCAGAATCATTACTACTTCTGAAGTGTCTGTACTTTTTAGTAGAAATTTTAAGTTCACAGATCTTGGGAATAGTTGCTACATTTTTCCTATTTGTTTGAATATTACATAAGTATTTTCAACAATATTTCAGTTCTGTCTGGTGGTCAGCTTTATCAGTTGAAGAAACTAGAGTACCCAGAGAAAACTACTCAACTGCCACATCGTGGTGGTCAGCTTTATCAGTTGAAGAAACCAGAGTACCCAGAGAAAGCCACTCGAACTGCCACAAGTCATACACTAACTTTATCACAAGAACTTGTATCAGGTACACCTCATCATGAGCAGAATTAAACTCACAACTGTAAATGAATCTATCACATTATTATGGTCACATCAACTCCTCCTTTGTTTTTTTTTACAAAGGGCCGTCATCGTATAGTAGTTGGATTTACAACTACCTGTGTAATCAGTGCTTATCACCACTAAAATTGTGAGTTCGAACCCCGTTCATGGCAATATGGACTCGATACACCATTATGTTATAAAGTTTGTCAGTGACTTGCGACAGGTCGGTGGTTTTTACCAGGTATTCCAGTTTCCTCCACCAATAAAACTGAGGGCCCGGGTGGCTCAATGAGTTAGGTAGTTGGATTACCTAACAACTCGTACAAGCCTATCACCAATACGGCGTGGGTTCGCGCCCGGCTTTGTAAATTCCAAAAAAGGTGCACTCGACTCGTAGCCGCAAGTGATAAAGTTTACCAGTTGCTTGCCTATGGTCGGTGGTTCTCTTCGGCTTCTTCCACCACTAAAACTGGTTGCCATGATACAGCTGAAATATTGCTGAAAGTGGCGTTAAAACACAAAAAATCAAATCAAATCAACCAATAAAACTGACATATTGTCTGAATGCAGGATATGAGGAATGTAATACTGTGATACCTCTTTAAACTAGATAAACTTTTGGATTTTTTTTTCAGCAAGAAATAGCTGAAATCAGTAAAATAACTGAAAAAAAATCCCTGGGACATGGCATATTTTTAATTTGTAGTGTTTCAACGTAATTATTACACAAAATTAATAATACATACAATAAAAGGTGAACACATGATAGATACAAATGAATAATTTAGAACAATTGTCCATTTTCGTTAAGAAAGGAAGATATCATGTCTCGTGTTTCTTTCAAAGTCTTGATGGTATGATTTGGTAAGTTCTGTTCATTTTCCCGTAAACCTTGACCACACAATGTTAAAGCGTCTATCAAACTTTGGCGTCTCTCTGTGTAAAGGGAGATCACCTCTGCTGTCGTATACTGTTGATCCATAGAAAGTCAAGGATCTGTATCATCTGTTCTTGGACGCTTGCTTGAAGGCTGTAAAATAATTGTATAACAGATCTGCATTAAAACTTTTGTGTAGATTTAGGGTTATGGTGTTTAATGCCACTTTCAACAATAATTCAGTGATATCATGGCGGTCAGTTTTATTAGTGGAGAAAACCACTGACCTGCTGAATGTCACTGACAAACTTTATCACATGTTGTATCGAGTACACCTTGCTATAAGCAGAATTCGAACTCACAACATTAGTAGTTATAGGCACTGATTGCATAGATAGTTGTAAATACAACTACCATATGATCATGGCCACAATGGCCCCTTGTTTAGGCACGGATTGCATAGATATTGTAAATACAACTACCATATGATCATGGCCACAATGGCCCCTTGTTTAAGTTGTGTAAAGCATTCTTATTTATAAAGCAAATAAAACAAAAAACAAAAACAAAAATAACCTGGAAAATACATAAAATGACAGTAAATTTTGTTGGAAAAACAAGAACATGTACATAATACCATATATCATTTGTAAGGGGACATAAAATATTAATATTTGATTTGGAAAAATATATCTGAAAAATATTTCTACTACCAAAAATTTCAATTTATTTCCTTTGAAGTTAAATTTAGATATTGTGTCAAAACCTCTACTAATGAAAAAGACAGGAGAATTATGGAATAACATTGTATTTGAAAAGTCCCCAGCATAAATTAGGGATTTAACGGTTGCAAATGTAGATGTGAAGGGGAGCCTGTAAAACAACTATATGCCCAGTACCAGATTATCCTATCCTATAAGTAAGCATAGGCTGTAGTCTAGGGCCCCTCAAGGTTGGGTGTCCTGTTAGAAGATTTTTAAGAAGTTTACTTCAAGTTATGAAAATGTCGTTAAACTATATCAGGAGTAAAAAAATATTCAAGACGAGTGCAGCCGAGTTAGAGGGTGACTCTTTCTGAGGGGGCCCATACTTTCATTAGCCTAGGGGTCCCTAAAGGTCATAATCCGGCCCTGTATATGCCACTTTAAAATTCTAATTTGATACTGCCAACTTTTCAAATACAATATTGTTATTCGTATTCTAATGCATTATAGAAAAGTTTGTCTTTCAACAAGCAGGAGAAAGGTTCTAAAAAAAATAATTTAATATGTTGGGAAATATAGTTGAGGAATTTGGAGCATTAACCTCATATCAACACTTTCAGAGCAAACTTAAACTTTTAAAGTTTTTCTGGCTATAATGTATTTGTACGTTTCTGATTTGAATTAATATTTGATTAAAACTGATTCTTCAGGTAGAAACTGAATGAAGTGATTTAAATGTCTGGTGCTATGAAAGTTTCTTTAATGGTTTCACCTTAGGCTTGTTTGCTTGATGGTGTTTAATGCCACTTTCAACAATACTTCGGTTACATCGTGGCGGTCAGTTTTATTGGTGGAGGAAACCGGAGCACCCGGAGAAAACCACTCACCTGTCGCAAGTCACAGACAAACTTTATCACATAATGTTGTACACCTCGCCCTGATCAAGATTCGAACTCACAACATCAGTGGTGATAGGCACCGATTGCATAGGTAGTTGTAAATTCAACTACCATACGATCACAGCCACGACAGCCCCAGGTTTTTATGAAATTAAATTACCTCCCCTCCATCTTCCTCCTCGTTATCCTTGTTCTGGAGCATCGTAACTAAATACTCTCGTCTTTTCATGGTAGATGGAAATGGTGTCTAAAAATAGAATAATATTAAATCAAATACAGCCAGACATTGCTGAGTTTCAGAGGAATTCAAAACAAGTGAGATTAGTATCGCAAAGCCATACATGTCGCTTATGGCTTGACATATATGGTACCGTGGTAGTTAAATTACAAAAATGGCAGAGAAAACTGGTTGAAATACCATGTGAATACACGTTACCATAGAACCTGCGGTATCATAGGATTCGACTATAATTTGAAGGAAATGCAAATAACGTCTAAATAAATCAAATGTAAACAAATTGGCCATAGTTCGGTCATCTTGGCTTTAAAAAACAAAAGTTTTTATGCATTAGCAAAAGACTTTTGGCTAGATGAACCGGCCGGGACAATAGACCAAAGCTACATCCTCCGGGTGTAGGCAATATATTCTGACTTTTTCAATTTGAATTCTCTAAAGTAAATATCTTCAAAATTAATTTGACGAAAATATTTTTAATATATGCATCAGTAAACCACATAAAAATCTTGCAACGCCAGTCTGACGACTTATCTTGCTTTCTCAGTGCACAAAACTTGGGTTGGCGAATATTTCTTATAAAGAACAGATATTTTATTTTCCCAGAATAGCTATCAAATTTACTTAGTATGTCGGACTACCGGATTGTCGGCCCAATTGTCCGTTGGACTATCGAGATGTCAGATTATAGGTCAGACCCAATCTTTTCTGGGTCTTATATCTGTATTCGCTTGAACCTTCATAGTACCATATGCCAAACTTTGCAACAGTTGATCTTTGGGTCTTCAATTCAGCAAGTTTGAATCTGCATATCACAATGTTCTTTCATGCTAAATACATGTAAATTGTCAAAGTTGGTTAATATCAAAAAAGATTTTTAAAATTCTATTCATCGCATTGTATGTTTAGCTTCGGACCATAGAGACTTCACTATTCATCGCATTGTATGTTTAGCTTCGGACCATAGAGACTTCACTATTCATCGCATTGTATGTTTAGCTTCGGACCATAGAGACTTCACTATTCATCGCATTGTATGTTTAGCTTCAGACCATAGAGACTTCACTATTCATCGCATTGTATGTTTAGCTTCAGACCATAGAGACTTCACTATTCATCGCATTATATGATTAGCTTCGGACCATAGGGACTTCATTTGTGTAAGCTTATATCCCCATTTCAAAATGGTTCAGCAACCACAAACACTATTTAGAAGACAATTGTCTAATTACCTTATTCAGAAATGCCACCACACTGTTTTGAAGACGCTGGTTATCCTGAATACACTGAGGAACAAAAGACTCGTGTATCGTAACCTCGGCAAACTTTGTTAAAGCTTCTAAAGCCATGTGTTGTACAACAAAGTCTGAGTCAGAGAGTAAATTATTAAATATCTCTGGCACTTTATTCAGTATCTGACTTTGCTGGGGAAAAAAATACAGTCAAACATGCTTTAGTTGACCACCTCTATTTAGCAATAACTTGTATCATGTGACCACAGTGCATTTCATATTAATTTAACCTATAATTAACGACCACCTGTCTTATGTGACCCTATTTCAGTTTTTACATTAAACATACTCTATTGTCACACAAAACAAGACAAGTCTTCTCCACTATATATGTATAAACATTATCAATTTCAGCATTCTCTTGGAAGGTCACATAAGACAGGGTTTACCGTACCAACTATTTAATTAAGGTTGTACCATACACTACAGGGAGATAACTCTTTAAAACCAGTTGAACGTTTTGATCATATGATGTTTGTATGCAGATTTCAAGCATCTCGGTGATCAAAATCACAGAGAGAAAAGCTGCTAGTGAATTTAAAGCTCCGAGTCTGTTGGTTGGAATTTGTTAAAATTTTGATATTTATTACAGTGGATATATTCAAACACACTGCTAAAAAAATAAGAAAAATAAACAAGCAGATCAAATTTTACCTGAAGTGTATGGTACCACCTTAAGTGAAAGTTTTATGTGTGAGATTATAGACATTCGAAATCTGATAATATTTTAAAAAATATATTGTGATGAAGGACTTTCAACAATATTTCCGCTATGGTATATTGTGGTGGTCAGTTTTACCAGCGGAGGACATAATGACCATTGTTTTAAATGGAAGTCGAACATGGTCAGATGATTATGACACAGAAACATTTGTTAATGAGGGAAAGGTCAGATGATTATGACACAGAAACATTTGTTAATGAGGTCATGGTCAGATGATTATGACACAGAAACATTTGTTAATGAGGTCATGGTCAGATGATTATGACACAGAAACATTTGTTAATGAGGGAAAGGTCAGATGATTATGAAACACTGACACATTTGTTCACATATGTGCTAACCAAATATGGACCCTAATCACCAAAACTTGACCGTTTTTTAATGTATTTTAATCAAACAAATTAAACAAAGATGTACAAAAAGAGGTCAAAATTAGGTACCAAGGATGTATTAACTGTCATGCTACGCAAAATTAACTTCTTGTTCGTTTGACTCAATCACTCCTCGGGGCAGTCATGGTCGTGATCGTATGGTAATTGGATTTATAACTACCTATGCAATCAGTGAATATCACCACTAATATTGTGAGTTCGAATTCCAATAAGGCGAGGTGTACTCGATACAACTTTATGTGATAAAGTTTGTCAGTGACTTGCAACAGGTCAGTGGTTTATTGTCTATGTATGATACCCGTTCTCAATATAGACGAAACACGAACATTGTTTTTATGCGGAAAATGTGGAAGAAATCTAAACAATAAAATAAAATAAATTATTTACTGTCTGGCCCAATTATTGTTATGCATCTTCAATATCCTCCCTTTTCCTTATTAGTTGAATCCTACTTAAAGTAATGAGTTAATTAAAGTGCTCCAATGATGCAAGCAGTTCCAATGAACTAGCAGTACTCGTCGTTCCATTCGTGCTAAGCATCCGTCTTTGACACAGACATTCCGTAATGATTAGCCAAGTCATAATGGCAATAGGAGTTGGAGAGGGAGTGAATGATTGTTGCTTAACGCCAGATCAGTAATTTTTAACCTATGTTATGGCGAGAACAAGTTACTTTTTAAATGAAATGATGATGATGTCCGCTTTGTACTAGAACAACACGCTTAGTTGGATTTTTATAGTGCTAGCTCACTGAAATAACAGTCCGCGGATTGGCATGACACCCCAATCAGGCACGGATAGAAATGCTTGCCCCACTCGGACACATTATCCTGATTCCAAGCAAACCAGTCTTTGTTCTTTATCTTTAATGCTGCGCGCTTAGCGGAGAAGCAACAAATACCAATGTCATAGTCTTTGGTGTGACCCGATCAGGGCTCGAACCCACGATCTACCTCACTCTAGGTGGTTGGAGAAGATTACCGTCTTTGGTGTGACCCGATCAGGGCTCGAACCCACGATCTACCTCACTCTAGGGGAGTCGGAGAAGATTACCGTCTTTGGTGTGACCCGATCAGGGCTGGAACCCACGATCTACCTCACTCTAGGGGAGTCGGAGAAGATTACTTTTAGAGTAAATGTCTTCATTATAGAACGGATGAAGATTTAATTGAATATGTGCTTCCCCTTTTTTCATTTAAGTTTATTTTTATTGTCAATGGATTATGCAGATTGTAATTTAATATTTTAATTTGGTGAATGGTTATATTTTGTACGTTATCTTGCTGTAAAACAAATTCATAAAATGCCATTGTTTTGTGGGGGGTCCATGATTCATTTATATTTGAATCTACGTATATTGGTGTCCAATACGATTTCTATGTCAAATGATGTTCGTGTCGTTTGACAATTACACGACGGGTGCCACTTAAGGCGTTGTGTTGCTCAATCTATCTGTACAGTGTTTTGTGGATCATTATTTGCATTTTTTCTCTTGTCCACTGTCTGTCTTTCTTTGATTTACAACTTATTCTTTGAAATATGGAGGCGTCGTGATCGTATGGTAGTTGGATTCACAAATACCGTTGCAATGAGTGCCTATCACCAGTAAAGTTGTGAGTTCGAATCCCGCTAATGGCGAGGTGTATTCGATACAACATTATGTGATACAGCTTATCAGTAACTTGCGGCAGATCAGTGGTTTTCTCTTGGCATTCCGGTTTCCTCCACCAATAAATCTGACCGCTACGATATAACTGAAATATTTTTTTATTTGTGGAGGAAACTGGAGTGCCCGGAGAAAACCACCGACCTGTCGAAAGTCACTGACAAACTTCATCACATAATGTTGCATCGAGAACACCTCGCCTGATCTGGATTCGAACTTACAACGTTAGTGGTGATAGGCACTGATTACATGTGCGAATAAGACATAATAATATCGTTGAATAAAATAATTATTTACAAACAATAAACAAAAACAATCATAGAACAACATCATTATAAATCATACAATATTCCTTAAATTATTAAATAATTGCAAAAAATATCTTTTCAAATCAATACACGAACATGTTATCTATTGAAAATCATTTATCACACACACACACACACACATATTCGTATACTTACACTCGTCAACCTTTGATCTCCTGAGAAACAAATGAAATAAATTAATTCTCAACAATGTTATGATATCACAGAACAACAAATGGGATGATGATTATGCCATGCTTAGATTTAAAAGTAGACAATAATTGGTTGGTTTATGGTGTTTAACGCCACTTTCAACAACAATAATTGGAGACTAACTGCTATTATGTGGTCAGGTTTTCGACTAGTTATCTGGTGTCTCCTAATTATACAGTAAGGGAACGGGTGCTATAATACTCGATCTATATAACAAATGCAAAAAATCGTATCACAAAATTCTACAGATAGTCAAAATAAATGAAATTGATGATCATGAGCTTTCAGTCAAATTGCTATAATTCAGTTCTTTCAGATCCATTGTCTTCCGTTTCCGGTGGTGACGCACTTCCGTTATTTTTGTATATTTTACTAATGATTGGATTAACGACTTCCTCTAATGATTTTTTCTGAGATTTCATTTCCTCTACAGATACATCTGGATTACTGTCTAACCATTTTATTTTTTCATCTACGGCATTTTCTATCGTAGATTTTTCCTCGTCACTTAATTTTCCTCCAAGTTTTTCTTTGTCATCTATTTGGTTTTTCAGATTGTATGTTAGTCCTTCTAAATCATTTTTAGCCTCTACTTTTTCTTTCACAGCTTTGTCCTCCTCTGAGAACTTTTCAGCGTCATTTATCATACGTTCGATGTCCTCTTTTGATAGCCTATTATTATCATTTTGAATCACTATATCATTTTTCTGTCCTGTGCCTTTATCTTCAGCGCTAACTTTAAGAATACTATTTGCATCAATTTCAAACGTGACTTCGATCTGAGGTACGCCTCTTTTTGCTGGTGGAATGCCAGTCAAGTCGAATTGTCCAAGCATATAATTGTCTTTTGACATGGGACGTTCGCCTTCAAAAACATGAATGGTCACGGATGGTTGATTGTCGGCTGCTGTAGAGAATATTTGAGATTTCTTTGTTGGAATGGGAGTGTTACGTGGTATAAGTTTTGTCATCACTCCACCTACTGTTTCTATCCCCAAGGTCAATGGGTTGATATCCAAAACTAAGAGTTCATTAGTCTCGTCGTGACCTCCCAGAATTCCAGCTTGGACGGCAGCGCCATAAGCAACAGCTTCATCAGGGTTAACTCCCCTATTTGGTTCCTGAAAACAAATAACGAATTTACTTGAAATATCCATAATTTAAGAAAATAAATAACAGAAAGATTGTTGGTATTTATCTAAGTTAGTTGGTTGGTTTTTACGCCACTTTCAACAATATTTCAGCTATATCGTGGCGTTCAGTTTTATTGGTGACGGAAACCAGAGTACCGGGAGAAAACCACCGACCTGCTGCAAGTCACTGACAAACTTTATCACATAATGTTGTACACCTCGCCCTGATCGAGATTCGAACTCACAACAACAGTGGTGATAGGCACTAATTGCATAGGTAGTTGTAAATCCAACTACCATACGATCACGGCCACGACAGCCCCTCATATTTATCTAAGAGTATGAAACGTAGTCTTTTCCCTCCGAACCAGAATTATTTTTCACACGTAACAAAAATCAGATTGTTTCGACATGAGGTTTCAGTATTTTATCTTAAAATTTTATCCAAAATATTTTGCTGAAGCTCCAGGGTCAGATAATTTGTTTTGTAACTTTTAGGTCAACATATAGGTTTCTACAGTTTTTGCCAACAGAATTTAAAAAGAAAAACATAGACACTCCCCTTTCCCACACCCGTAAAAGTTAAATGACCAGTTCCTAAATACACTGAAAACAAAGTCATAGATGGGTACGTATTAATAAGTACACTAGTACGTGAGTGTTTATATATATAACAGTGATACTTCTCTATTATTATATAAATGATCATGTTTATCTAATAGTGAGCTGTTGTTTCAGTGGACTAGCACTATACAATTTGAACTCATCGTGTTGGTCTAGTACACAGCAGTGCACCGTCATATGGTCTTAATCTAATCAGAAAGAAAACTTGTCGTCATCATGATACATCTGATAGAATGGCCACTATAAGCTAAAAATAACCACCCACTCACTCAACAATGTCAAAATTGTGTAGGGGTTAGGGTTAGGGCTATGGTGTTTAACACCAGTTTCAACAATATTTCAGTTATATCATAGCGGTCGGTTTTATTGGTGGCGGAAACCGGGGTACCCCGAGAAAATCACCGACCTGTCACAAGTTACTGACAAACTTTATCACATAATGTATCAAGTACACCTCGCCATGAACGAGATTCGAACTCAAAACTTTAGTGGTAATTGGCACTTATTGCTTAAGTAGTTGAAAATCCAACTACCATACGATCACGACAACGACGACCCTTTCAAAGATAAAGCTTACCTTGCCATTGAAATAATCTTTGACAAGTTGTTGGATTTTGGGTATTCTGGTAGATCCTCCCACAAGTACAATTTCATCAATTTCATCTTTCTTCATGTCGGCATCCTCCAACACTTTCTGGACTGGTTTCATTGTAGCTCTGAATAAATCCTGGAAAACAAAAAAATAATATTAAATTTCAAATATACCTGAATTCACTCCCGGTTTTTGTGTGGGTGTGTATGCGTTAGTTTTCTGTATACTGTTTTGTAGATCGCTGTATGTGTGTGCTATTAGCCATTGCATTGTCTGTTTTTCGGTTTACAGCTTCTGGTGTCTTCAAACTTTTCCTATAGAATGTTTCAATCAGCCTTGTTAGCCATCAATCAGCCTTGTTATCCATCAATCAGCCTTGTTATCCAAATATGCTATTTCATTTTTAACCGTTTAATGTTATTTGCCAAGTTGCAGTATATTTGTAGTTTCACATCAATCTAACGGCCGGTCAACTTAAAAGATTTTTCAAACTAAAAAAAAAAACAACCCACGCCCGTTTACCAAGACATGTTCGTATCTTCGATTACTTTCAAGAATTATACTGGCTTGTTGGTGTCTAAACCAACCATTCTAAAATGTTGGCCTTCATGTTCGTTATACTAGATTGTATACGGTGTTGGCTTCAAATAATTGTCTTACCATGTTCAATTCCTCAAATCTAGCTCTGGTAAGTGTTTCAGAGAAATCTACTCCTTCATACAAAGATTCAATTTCAATGCTGGTCTGATGAGCAGACGATAAAGCTCTCTTTGCCTTTTCCACCTCACGTCTAAGTTTTTGTACGGCTCTAACATCTTTTCTGATATCCTGTCCCTTCTTTTTCTTGATTAGTTTATAGAAATGTTCCATTACTCTTTGGTCAAAATCTTCACCTCCCAAATGAGTATCACCATTCGTTGAGGCTACCTCAAATACGCCATTATCAATAGTTAGTAATGATACGTCAAATGTACCTCCTCCAAGATCAAACACGAGGACATTTTTCTCACCTTTCTTGTTCAGACCATAGGCAATAGCAGCTGCAGTTCTATAATATAAATAGGTGAGTAAGTTGGTTTAACGCCAAATGAGCATTTTTTCAGCTACATGTATCTCATGGCGAGAACAAGTTATGTGGACAAAATGTACTGAAAAGAGCAATCATTGCCAGTGACATGCAACAGGCCGTTGTTTTTCTCCGGGTTCTCCGGTTTCCTCCACCAATAAAACTGACCGCCAGGATATAACTGAAATATTGTTGAAAGTAGCGTTTAACGCGTAAAAATATTTGCTAGATGATTTGAGAAGGGAAGAACCCCAGTTGCATTCGATGAGATGACATCTGCTTTGTACTAGACCAACACGCTTCGTTGGATTTCTGTGGTGCTAGCTCATAGTGCGCAGCTCGACATGTCGCTCCACTCGGACATATTATCTTGATTCAGAGCCAACCAGTCTTTGTTCTTACTCCTTAATGCTGCGTACTAAGCGGAGAAGCAACATTTACCTATTTATAGTCTTTGGTTCGACCTAACCGGGGCTCGAACTCACGATCTACCGCACTCAAGGCGAGCATGATGACCATTACACTATCGATGTCATCTTAACCACTTCACAATTAGTTCGTTATTTAAAACAGAAATTCTTTTTAATATTTGATTTGATTTATATATTTGTAAGTGAAGAGACAATATATATATATATTAGTTCTAACAGAAAATTCGCTATATCATTATTAATTTTACTTATTTCTGCAGTTAATTAGTTTTGGTATTTAATAATAGTCATTCATATATATTTACTTCTTTCGAGGTAGCTAAAGCCATGTTTCATACAATGTTGTACAATTTCGATAATAATTTATGTAAGTGATGTGCCAATTGTTTTCCAATTTCAAATAGTGTATGACAATTGTATAATCTAAGATTTATTTATAAAATAAATGCTTGCTCTAATTTGAGAAGGGAAGAACTCCATGATATAACTGAAATGCTGCTAAAGTTGGCGTTAAACACCAATCAATCAATCAATCAATCAATCAATCAATAAGAATTGGAGAGCTGACAAACATTCTAGCAAAACTTACGGTTCGTTGATGATTCTCATGACATTAAGTCCAGCAATCATACCAGCATCTTTCGTTGCTTGTCTCTGTGCATCATTGAAGTAGGCAGGAACAGTTACAACAGCGTGTGTTACCTTTTCCCCGAGAAAACCTTCTGCAATGTCTCTCATTTTACCCAAAACCATGGCCGATATTTCTTCTGGAGCAAATTTTTTCATACCAGATTCTCCAACGTTAACCTGAATTTGTGGACTTTTGTTTTTGTTGACAACCTTGAATGGGTAATGCTTAATGTCACTTTGAACGGCTTTGTCATCCCAGTCACGACCAATCATACGCTTGACATCAAATATGGTGTTTTCTGGATTTGTTGTCAGTTGGTTTTTAGCTGAATCACCAATCAAACGCTCCCCATCTCCAGTGAAAGCCACATATGATGGAGTAATTCTGTTACCCTGGTCATTAGCAATAATTTCAACTCTACCATTTTGATAAACGCCAACACTGAAAACAAGATAACCAACATAAAACTACTAAAACAACAAAACTGAAAACACAATATATAATTAAAACCTTACTTTATTTTGCTAACGTCAAGAAAGGAATATTTTAAGCACTTTAATACTTTGCTTCTAATACTGGGGCTGTCGTGGTCGTGATCGTATGGTAGTTGGATTTACAACTACTTGTGCAGTCAGTGAGTTCGAACACCGCTCATGGCGAGGTGTACTCGATACAACATTATGTGATAAAGTTTGTCAGTGACTTGTGGCAGGTCGATGGTTTTCTGCGGGTACTCGGGTTTCCTTCACCAATAAAACTGATCGCCATGATATAACTGAAATATTGTAGAAATTGTCAACTATGTTATGTCAGTAAAAAGCTCTACATAGACTAAATAAAACTTAGTGTACATCAAAGTTAATGACTGTAGAAAATCGTTATATACTAAACCCTGCCTAAAACGGACAATCATATTGTACACAAGTTTTATTGTACTAACCACGAATAAGTTGTTCCCAAGTCAATTCCAATTACTGTACCAACACTCTCTTTCTTTGAATCGCCATCTTTGGACATCACACAGTTAAAGCCCAGTAGGACTAATGACACAATCAATACGTATTTCATAGCTGTAAAAATGTAAAATATACGATAATGAGCAGTTACATGAGGAAGTCAAAAGTGATCTATTTGCATACTATAAAGTGTATTCAAATTCGTGTGGTTATATGCATGCTCAGGGGGAACTAGTGTGTTTTACCTCTCAAACTTTTCTTACAGAAATTAAAATAATAATATTCATTATGTAGATATTGGTATATACTTAATGATAAACTACTCAGTTTAAATTGAATATATCCGTATTTTCACTCGTTTAATGTAATATAGCCTTTAGTATTCTTTATTCCATTTGAGAATTTCAAAGACCCTCCCCCCTCTCCCCAATCTTCCTAAATACCCCAACATATTTTAAGATTATTTACATTGTTATTTAGCGGCTATTAGCATATTACACTTAAATTTGCAACAGGTGCTATTTCCCTATATTTACATCCATCAACCCCTTTCTAAAGAAAATGCGATGATAAAACGTTTCTATATAGCCATGAATGGAGGACATCACTGTGTTAGGTATTGTATAGTGATTTTTATTGATGAGTAGACTCTCTAGGACCTAGAGAAACCCGACGCATACCTTCCATAGACACAGTCATTGAAAATCTGGTTTTCATTTGACACGGACGGCGGTCGGACACACAAGCCAACGTGTTTGTATATACCAAATACACCCGAAAGATATAAATTCATGGCCACGGAGCCCCCCCCCCCTTTTTCTGTTTCCATAGACAATTAATGCCAAATTTGGTATGTATAACGAGTGAACAGTAATATAAGCCATCGTAGGAATACGATTTTAAACATGAATAGTGGTCTGAACCCAGAATAATGCGTACAATAGCATGCTAAATCCCAGTGCGACTTCGTTTTATATTAACTCCCTAATAATGGCAATATATGTTATAATGTAGCTTGTCTAGCAGAGACAAACAGAACTCCTTTGCATCTAAAAATCAAACTTTCAGCTATAAAATTACTTGATCACAAAGTTAACTCCCCAAATACACTTGTAAATAAAATTTATATAAATACAGAAAAAAACAATAAATGGGTAACCACTGTAAAAGAGTGGATTAATAAGTTAGGAATTGGACATCTTAACTTTAGCACAAATAATAGTAAATTTTATATTAATAGCATTCAACAAAGGAATCAAGATCAGGCTAAACAGAATATGAATAGCTTGATTAATGTGTGTGAAAAGTTGAAGTTTTTTCGAGAAATTCATAAAAGTGGTGCATTGATATCTGTAAATTAAAATCAGATAGATCTTTGCTGAGCAAATTTCGGCTTAGTGCTCATTCTCTAGCCATTGAAAAAGGTCGATGCTCAAATATAGAGAGACAGAATCATGTCTGCCAGTCATGTGATACGGGAGAAGTTGAGAACGAATATCATTTCTCTTCAACTTGTCCACATTATATATCTTTAAGAAAAACATTCTTACAAAAAGTTAACATTAAAATAGTTAACTCAAATATTTCATTAAGACACATGTCTTTACTTTTTAATAGCAGTTTGCCGGTCACTCTTAAAATTACAGTCAATTTTTTAAATGATTGTTTCTTAATGAGAAAGGCCATTTAGAAACTGTGGATATTTTAATATAGCACTAAATACCACTGTCATTCCATGAGTCTGTTATTCTGTATTGTTTCAGTTTATGCCATAACCATTTATTGTAAATGTGTTCGTGCAAATAAAATATTATCTATTGTCTATTGTCTATTAAAAAACATAAAGTAGCAATATCTACTTACTTAATTATTTGGTAGATTTCAGTATATTATACTCTGTTTTCCTCCTATTTTTACGTCTGACAATTTTTTTGATACTTTCCTTCCTTTTCTTATTTTGGTCTGTACTGATATATTTCTCCTGGATTTCGGCTTCAATGGCTTTGTTTCGTTTTTCAGAATACATTTTCCTCTCAACTTCTGCTTTTTCTACCCTATACAGATTCGTGTTGAAATTTAATTGGTTGAAGATTCTCTACAAGAATTAATTTAATTTGTATACGTGTATTTTCATAAGTTACGTTGCTACCTTAATGAGTTTCATCATCTTGTGTTAAACTTATTGTTTACGACATTTATAAATAGAATATGAAATAAAAATAACGCAAATAAAACCCGTTTCATCATTTCCGGTTGTTTAGGGTCAATAAACATGACGTGTTATTTACACTAAATTTGATATCTACGTTTTTATTACAAGAAAGGTAAGAACTAAATAATACTTTTAATTGTGATAATATTTTGTCTGTTTTGTCCGTCACAATTCACAGGGCGTGTCTATCTTATTACACAAGTATTAATTATATTATACCCACAGGTTCTCGGGTACTGAATAAGCACCCCCCTTTTTTGTCAGTTAATTACGAACAATTTACATCGTATGTTCAGCTTATTCTTATATATATATATCTTCACAAAATGTCCCTTTCTCTACCAAACAGTCGTTTCAAAAAATGTTTCGTTCGACTTGCATACATGTAGTATGTTTCTTAATATTCTCACAATAATACTAATAATAATATTACTTTTGACATATTTCTTGAAATTTTGCGTAGTACGGACATTTTGAGCTTTGTAACTTATATTCAATATACGTTAAGGTTGCTTTATGTTACCTACAACGGGGCTCCAAACATTGGGCAATATTAATGGAAACGTAATGGTTTAAACATAATATTATTTATTTTTGAAAATTATCAGTTATTTTTGTACTGGCGGCTTGTGTTTAAAATTGTTAATTTAGGGACCGACCAGTTAACTTGAAGGGGGGGGGGGGGGGGGGGACTTATGGTTTTTGTTTCGTTCAGAATTTTTTTTTCGGATAACACGAGAGTTAGAATATTTTTTTTTTTTTGGAATGGAAGAAAAAATAATAGGGACCTAAAAGAAATCAAACCTATTTTCACAATTACGATGCTAGACTACTTCCCACACATGTCTCAGTGTCTTTCATCAGGAGAGGACAGGATTTGATCACCATTGAACAAGAATACTGTGCATTTATTCAGCGGGAGTCTGTCCTTTTCACTTAGTGGCTTCTTTTAAATTTGGGAACCATAAGAGCAACGTCAAGTCTGTTGAAAGGAGAGGTATTAAAATAACAGAAGTGCAGTAGTTAAAGTTCACTAATAAATATCCCCGTCCGAGCAAAATTTAAAAGTGTGTCGGAGAGACGAAAAAGTGTGACGACCGGACGGACAAACGAACGAACGGACAGCAGAAGTCCTATATACCCCAATCTTTTTTTGGCGGAGGTATACAAATCCTATCAAAAATTATCTCGGAAAGAACAACGGTAATACATTACGCCAGATCTGTTGGCACACTACCGAATAAAGGTAATACCATCTGAGTTTTCAATCAACGGAACAACTGAAAAACAACACATTCCTGACTTGGTACAGGCATTTTCCCAGGAAAATGGTGGGTTCTGATAGTAGATAGGCAGATGCCACTCGTCTAACCCTGAGACGTTACCAAGTATAAAAACAATCGGTACATGTAAATTCTCTAATCCTAAGACATGACCAGATGTGAAACTAGAAAACAACTCTCATATTCCCGACTTGACGCAGGCATTTCCCAAGAAAATGGTGGGTCAAACCTCCCAATTGTATGACAGTCGTTAATAGTTCCGTCATATTGACAAATGGGGGGGGGGGGGGGTGCACGGGGATTAAACGTGACAAGTCGGGAAAATCCAGTAGTCAAATAGTGCCCAGAATCTGAAACTCAAGACCATCCTGTATGATTTGCGAATAGGCAAGTTTATGAAGAATACAAACGAAAAACGTAATAAAATCAGACGGCGAAAAATGAACCCTCAATATCCCAATCTATGAAAATACCCCCTCATATCCCCCATTTTTTTCTATATGCCCACTCCAGAAACTTTATAATTCATAACTACTGACACACACTCAAACACAAATAAAAATATGACATTTGAACTTCTGAAAGTTTGTCGGCAAGCAAAACCGGCTTGAATTGAGTTGTGGGTAATGTATGTGAGGAGTACTGTAACGGACAGACATGCAAGATGGGTTTCCCGGTTATAATTAATCAAAGTTATTGTATTTAAAAAATCGAATTATCTTTTGTTTTTTATTTCTTTATTTTATTTCGTTTTGTCTTTTATTTTTTTCCTTCCATTTTCTTCATATCAGTCTATTTCGTTTTGTTTTCGTTGATTTCGTTTTGCTTTCGTTGGTTTCGTTTTATTTCGTTTTCATTTCGTTGATTTCGTTTCGTTTCGTTTCGTTTTTGTTGATTTCGTTTCGTTTCGTTTCGTTTCGTTTCGTTTCTATTTCGTTTCGCACTTTATAGGTGCCCCAAATGTACATTCCTTACTTGTTTATTTTTTATTGATTTATTTTTGTTTCATACCACTTTCAACATTACTTCAGTTATATCGTGGCGGTCAGTTTTATTGGTGGAGGAAACAGGAGTACCCGGAGAGGTGACATGCACTGATTTGCACATGTTGTTGTAAATCCAACCACCATACGATCACGACCACGACGACCCCTTCCTTATTATCACATTCGTATCGATAAACTGTTTACAAGAAGTATTACTACCACTAAAAGCTGGACCGACGTTGTCACATCTTTAATGTCACAATGGTTTTGTATTAGATGCTCCTCAATTACAACAGCCCCTCCCCCTTTTTGACATTATTGGACTGTGTTTTGAGTTTAGGTACGTACGATAAGCCCTGTAATTATTTTGTTTTGTGATTCACCATTACAAACATTATCAAAGATAAAATTCAATCCCTGACCTAACTGAACAGTTTATGATAACGTTTCACATTGAACATTATTTTCATGCCCTTTTTACTGGCATATGTGTATGTTTATATCATGCTTTCTTAATGTTGACTAATAGATATTAAATCTGTTTGTATCAGTTGGGGTCGTCGTGGCCGTGACATTTACCTATGCAATCAGTGCCTATCACCACTAAAGTTGTGAGTTCGAATCCCACTCATATCGAGATGTACTCGTTACAACATTATGTGATACAGTTTGTCAGTGACTTGCAGCAAGCAGGTCGGTGGTTTTCTCTGGGTACTCTGATTTCCTCCACCAATAAAACTGACTGCAACGATATAACTGAAATATTGTTGAAAGTGGCGTTAAACACAACAAACCATCTACACATAAATGTAAATATATAAATCATGTAGATTTGTTGTTTTGGATGAATTCACAACTTTAGAGGTGATATACACTGTTTACACAGGTAGTTGTAAATCCATACGGTTACGACGACCTCTATTTATGTGTAGAAAATGTTTGTCATGTTTTCTAATTTCTATATTTTATCTTTTGACAATACATGTATTTGTTATACATAATACAAATGTCAAACAAATACTTAAGGAAAAATACATTTAATAAAAAGGTATCTGTTATTTTCATAAAAATATTGAATAATAAAACGTAATTAAAAAAAAAATCTTTGATACAGTTCGTTCGGGTTTTTTTGTAGTCCTTTCAACATGACTTGTGCAGTAAGCATTTGTGTTGATTTAAATCGTATACATGTATCTACGAATGTTAGGAAAACAAGTATGTGCATTGCATAACTAAAACTATTAATTCACACTCTTGCGTTACCTAACTTAAATGCAATTGATGCATCTAGAAATATTTTTAATATTGAATAAAACAAAGATCATTCTGATTGTAAACAAATCCGAACAAACGAACACAAAAACGGAACTTTTAAAATGATGCAAATGTCGTACATTACCAGTAAATTATATCAAAAGAAGGTCGAGACTTTAGTTCATTAGCACCGACAAGGGCCATGCAATCAAGATATTTCTGAAATGTTCAAAACCAAAGTAATGTAGGACATTCGCCTATTTCTTTTACGATAAGGATAACACACTTTCATATAAGAAGCTAAAACTATTTTATTATACTCCCAAGTATTGAAGTTGCAACAATGTTATTTCTTCTGATTTTGTCGTTCCTGTTCTGTGAAGTCGTGTCAATAGATACAGACACGGACTTAAAGGAAACGATAGAATTAATGAAACAGGAGATTCAAGCATTGAACAATGAACGAATGATGTATAATGAGCGCTTAGGAGAGTTAGAAACCGAAATTAGGAAAGGGAAGACAAACTTTGAAATGCTGTCATAACTAAACAATAAGCGTGCAAAGGACCAAGGTTTGATAACATATATTTTATAAATTCATTTTCTAATGTGTAAAGAAAATCGTTCAGTTGTCAGTTATTTCGGGGGATACTAGTACATGTATGCAAAACAAGACGTTTTGTATAATTTCTGTTTTTTGGATTTTATTTAAAGTAACTTTTTTTCCTTGCTCGATTGTATGCTTTGTCAGCTAGATTCTGTAAATTTACAGCAATAGTGCGTTTAAACCACAGCCTCAGGCATTCGAACACCGAACCCTCCCCAATTTTCTGTACGATATCCACCTTTTGTTTTTAGAACGGCATCAACCCATCCAAAATATAATTTTGTTTAAAAATAAATACACGTTTTCAAAATATTGTGGTTCCAGAATTTCGCTCTTCCTCGGCAATTTCAAATATGTCCACGCGTTCTACGAAAAAAAAATCGTACAGAAA
This sequence comes from Bathymodiolus brooksi, assembly GCA_963680875.1. NCBI lineage: Eukaryota > Metazoa > Mollusca > Bivalvia > Mytilida > Modiolidae > Bathymodiolus > Bathymodiolus brooksi. The sequence goes on from OY804588.1 coordinate 53,194,050, forward strand.
AGAGGCGGGTTCAGTGTTCGAGTGCCTGTGGTCAAACAAGTTCATTAGTGGAGGGACCAGAATTCCTGTACAAAACAATTGTTCGTCGGCGAATATCCAGGAAAGTACAAGTCGAACACACTCTTGACTGGGGCACCATCAAAGTAATTCATTCCAGAATGGGTTGCCTTATGGGAGTGGTGGTTGTGTTATGGTGTTTAACGTCACTTTCAACAATATTTCAGTTGTATCGTGGCGGTCACTTTACTGGTGGAGGAAAACGTGAGTACCCAGAGAAAACCACAGACCTGTCGCAAGTCACCGACAATCTTTATCACATACTGTTGCATCGAGTACATCTCGCCTGAGCGGGATTCGAACTCACAACTTTAGTGGCGATATGCACAGGTACATATAGTTGTAAATCTAACTACCATACGATCACGACCACGACGGCGCCTATAAGAGTGGGATTACTGTAGTATTGAAATAAGATGTAAATGAACACCAGAGACTATACAAGTTTACACTTAGACATAAATTCAAGTAAAGGAACAGCGCTTTCATATTTTGATAATGATGACACCACTACACCCACTATTCATATATAGCATGAAACCTATTAAAACCTTATCCTGTATAAAGCGAACTTTAAATAACGTCCTAATGTACGAAATATTTGTTAATTTAACCTGTATATACTGAACACGGGTCTATTCCGAACACAGAAGTTTGTCCCAAAGAGGTTCGGTTTAGACAGCTTTCACAAACATGTTGTATGTCTTGTCATCACCAAACAATTTTTATTTTAGAACAAAATTTTAAACTACCTTTCATCTTAAATATACTTGTAGAAACACCTATTGCCTTTTCTGCACGATTCAGTCATGACTTAGGATACCTGACCGATAACCATATCTTTGTCTTTGATGACGTTGCTACCAACGTAGGAAACCGCTACGACAGCAAGACTGGAATTTTTCATTGTGACGAAGCCGTATTGTATGTGTTCCAGCTTAGCATGGTGGCCGTGCCAGGTTCTTACGTTACAGCACAAATAGCTAAGAATCATCAAGGCGAGGCGTGGGCGTTTGCAATGGACCCTACTAATTCTTCTTCCGGCGGAACTATGGTAGTATTATACTTGCAGCCAGGGGACGCTGTTTACGCCCGAGTAAACGGACGTGACCACGACTACAAATCACGTAGCATAACCAAGCTATATACTTCATTCAGTGGTTTTCTTATTAAATAAAGCAAAAACAAAAATTATTTTGTTTTTTTTTAATTATTTTTTACGAATTCACTCGTATCTTTCAATGCTCAAGTAACAAACCATACAATGACACTAGGATAAGGATGGGTTAGACCAAGGATTTGTATAGTATAGTAATCATTGGTTAGGCTTACTCTCAGTTGAAAATGTATTGAACTTAGAAGAAAATTGATTCCTTTTTGTCTCATTTCAGAAATTCTCGAGAAAGTACAAATGTACTTTCCTTAATATTGGTTTATTGATTTATGGTGTTTAACGCCACTTTCAACAATATTGCAGCTATATCGTGGTTGTCAGTTTTATTGGTGGAGGAAACCGGATTACCCAGAGAACATCACCGACCTGTCGCAAGTCACTGAAAAACTTTATCACATAACGTTGTATCGAGTAAACCTCACCATGAACGGGATTGGAATTCACAACTTTAGTGGTGATAGGCACTGATTGAACAGGTAGTTGAATATCCTACTACCACACGATCACGATGGTCCCTACAATCTAATTAAAATTAAATCTTTGTTGTATCTGTTCTTGTTTTTTTTGGGTGATACACCAACATCTAATGACATCCCACATGGGGTCACGTCAGGGTTCATATATTTCAACTGACCAATCAGCAATGAGCCTACTAAATCTTAAGGTATTAAAAACGAGTACAGGCCATGAGCTGTTTTCTGATTAATCAATATGTTTAGCTGTCTTGCATACGATTGTATGGTCAAAGATGAATGAAAGGTTACATGACATGACCTCAAACAGGATGTTGTTAGATGTTAGTGTATAGAAGAAAAAAAATATTCAACAAACATCTAATTTTAAATAGATTGCAAAACATATTATATAGATTGATTGATTGGTGTTTAATGCCAACTTTAGCAGTATTTTAGCTATATCGTGGCATGAACACATTTAATATATCTGACTATTATATAGAACAAGGCTATATTAAATATGCAATGTAGTACAAATAATAGATTCTCTGTACCAGTTTAAACAGGGATACCCTGAAAATATAAGAATCAAGTTCACCAGTCTAAAACCGTCGCTTCTGGTGTATTCCAAAATGATCTTTATCAAGTATTTTCCACAAGTCACTGACAAACTTTATCACATAATGTTGCATCAGACTAGTTGATCTAACCTACTTTGTCCCTAATCAAGGAGACGTCGTGGTTGTGATCGTATGGTAGTTGGATTTATAACTATCTATGCAATAAGTGCCTATCACCACTAATGTGAGTTCGAAACCCACTCCGACGAGGTTTACTCATACATTATGTGATAAATGTTGTCAGTGAATTGCATCAGGCTGGTGGTTTTCTCTGGGTACTCCAAATTCCTCTTCCAATAAAACTGACAGCCACGTATTGCTGAAATAATGTTGAAAGTGGCATTAAACACACTAACCCTAACACCTTGTCCATAACCATTTTAATTTGCACCTAATCCTTTTCTTTTTAAAAACTGTGATTTGATTGGCTGCAACACATTTTATCTAAATTAATCAAAATGTTTTAGAATGACTCTTGAATAATTCATGACTACGAGGATTTCTGTCAGTTACCTCACATGTGATAGGTGGAAAGTATTGGTGCATAATCAGTCATGGTTTACTGGTGATGTGTTGTCTGAAATTCAGTTCTATTAGTATAATTTTCAACTTTTGTCTTGATTGCATTCATCTTGCCCCTGGATATAGTATCAAGTTTACCTTTGAACTTGGGTATTTTACACTTTAATTGTATCGCTAATCCCTGTTTTGAGATCCACTTCCACAAACAGAGCAGTATCATTACTACTTCTGAAGTGTCGGTACTTTTTAGTAGAAATTTTAAGTTCACAGATCTTGGGAATAGTTGCTACATTTTTCCTATTTGTTTGAATATTACATAAGTATTTTCAACAATATTTCAGTTCTGTCTGGTGGTCAGCTTTATCAGTTGAAGAAACTAGAGTACCCAGAGAAAACCACTCAACTGCCACATCGTGGTGGTCAGCTTTATCAGTTGAAGAAACCAGAGTACCCAGAGAAAGCCACTCGAACTGCCACAAGTCAGACACTAACTTTATCACAAGAACTTGTATCAGGTACACCTCATCATGAGCAAGAATTAAACTCACAACTGTAAATGAATCTATCACATTATTATGGTCACATCAACTCCTCCTTTGTTTTTTTTAACAAAGGGCCGTCATCGTATGGTAGTTGGATTTACAACTACCTGTGTAATCAGTGCTTATCACCACTAAAATTGTGAGTTCGAACCCCGTTCATGGCAATATGGACTCGATACACCATTATGTTATAAAGTTTGTCAGTGACTTGCGACAGGTCGGTGGTTTTTACCAGGTATTCCAGTTTCCTCCACCAATAAAACTGAGGGCCCGGGTGGCTCAATGAGTTAGGTAGTTGGATTACCTGACAACTCGTACAAGCCTATCACCAATACGGCGTGGGTTCGCGCCCGGCTTTGTAAATTACAAAAAAGGTGCACTCGACTCGCAGCCGCAAGTGATAAAGTTTACCAGTTGCTTGCCTATGGTCGGTGGTTCTCTCCGGCTTCTTCCACCACTAAAACTGGTTGCCATGATATAGCTGAAATATTGCTGAAAGTGGCGTTAAAACACAAAAAATCAAATCAAATCAACCAATAAAACTGACATATTGTCTGAATGCAGGATATGAGGAATGTAATACTGTGATACCTGTTTAAACTAGATAAACTTTTGGATTTTTTTTTCAGCAAGAAATAGCTGAAATCAGTAAAATAACTGAAAAAAAATCCCTGGGACATGGCATATTTTTAATTTGTAGTGTTTCAACGTAATTATTACACAAAATTAATAATACATACAATAAAAGGTGAACACATGATAGATACAAATGAATAATTTAGAACAATTGTCCATTTTCGTTAAGAAAGGAAGATATCATGTCTCGTGTTTCTTTCAAAGTCTTGATGGTATGATTTGGTAAGTTCTGTTCATTTTCCCGTAAACCTTGACCACACAATGTTAAAGCGTCTATCAAACTCTGGCGTCTCTCTGTGTAAAGGGAGATCACCTCTGCTGTCGTATACTGTTGATCCATAGAAAGTCAAGGATCTGTATCATCTGTTCTTGGACGCTTGCTTGAAGGCTGTAAAATAATTGTATAACAGATCTGCATTAAAACTTTTGTGTAGATTTAGGGTTATGGTGTTTAATGCCACTTTCAACAATAATTCAGTGATATCATGGCGGTCAGTTTTATTAGTGGAGAAAACCACTGACCTGCTGAATGTAACTGACAAACTTTATCACATGTTGTATCGAGTACACCTTGCTATAAGCAGAATTCGAACTCACAACATTAGTAGTTATAGGCACTGATTGCATAGATAGTTGTAAATACAACTACCATATGATCATGACCACAATGGCCCCTTGTTTAGGCACGGATTGCATAGATAGTTGTAAATACAACTACCATATGATCATGGCCACAATGGCCCCTTGTTTAAGTTGTGTAAAGCATTCTTATTTATAAAGCAAATAAAAAAAAAAAAATAAAAAAAAATAATCTGGAAAATACATAAAATTACAGTAAATTTTGTTGGAAAAACAAGAACATGTACATAATACCATATATCATTTGTAAGGGGACATAAAATATTAATATTTGATTTGGAAAAATATATCTGAAAAATATTTCTACTACCAAATATTTCAATTTATTTCCTTTGAAGTTAAATTTAGATATTGTGTCAAAACCTCTACTAATGAAAAAGACAGGAGAATTATGGAATAACATTGTATTTGAAAAGTCCCCAGCATAAATTAGGGATTTAACGGTTGCAAATGTAGATGTGAAGGGGAGCCTGTAAAACAACTATATGCCCAGTACCAGATTATCCTATTATATAAGCAAGCATAGGCTGTAGTCTAGGGCCCCTCAAGGTTGGGTGTCCTGTTAAAAGATTTTTAAGAAGTTTACTTCAAGTTATGAAAATGTCGTTAAACTATATCAGGAGTAAAAAAATATTCAAGACGAGTGCAGCCGAGTTAGAGGGTGACTCTTTCTGAGGGGGCCCATACTTTCATTAGCCTAGGGGTCCCTAAAGGTCATAATCCGGCCCTGTATATGCCACTTTAAAATTCTAATTTGATACTGCCAACTTTTCAAATACAATATTGTTATTCGTATTCTAATGCATTATAGAAAAGTTTGTCTTTCAACAAGCAGGAAAAAGGTTCTAAAAAAAATAATTTAATATGTTGGGAAATATAGTTGAGGAATTTGGAGCATTAACCTCATATCAACACTTTCAGAGCAAACTTAAACTTTTAAAGTTTTTCTGGCTATAATGTATTTGTACGTTTCTGATTTGAATTAATATTTGATTAAAACTGATTCTTCAGGTAGAAACTGAATGAAGTGATTTAAATGTCTGGTGCTATGAAAGTTTCTTTAATGGTTTCACCTTAGGCTTTTAGATTGTTTGTTTGCTTGATGCTGTTTAATGCCACTTTCAACAATACTTCGGTTACATCGTGGCGGTCAGTTTTATTGGTGGAGGAAACCGGAGCACCCGGAGAAAACCACTCACCTGTCGCAAGTCACAGACAAACTTTATCACATAATGTTGTACACCTCGCCCTGATCAAGATTCGAACTCACAACATCAGTGGTGATAGGCACCGATTGCATAGGTAGTTGTAAATTCAACTACCATACGATCACAGCCACGACAGCCCCAGGTTTTTATGAAATTAAATTACCTCCCCTCCATCTTCCTCCTCGTTATCCTTGTTCTGGAGCATCGTAACTAAATACTCTCGTCTTTTCATGGTAGATGGAAATGGTGTCTAAAAATAGAATAATATTAAATCAAATACAGCCAGACATTGCTGAGTTTCAGAGGAATTCAAAACAAGTGAGATTAGTATCGCAAAGCCATACATGTCGCTTATGGCTTGACATATATGGTACCGTGGTAGTTAAATTACAAAAATGGCAGAGAAAACTGGTTGAAATACCATGTGAATACACGTTACCATAGAACCTGCGGTATCATAGGATTCGACTATAATTTGAAGGAAATGCAAATAACGTCTAAATAAATCAAATGTAAACAAATTGGCCATAGTTCGGTCATCTTGGCTTTAAAAAACAAAAGTGTTTATGCATTAGCAAAAGACTTTTGGCTAGATGAACCGGCCGGGACAATAGACCAAAGCTACATCCTCCGGGTGTAGGCAATATATTCTGACTTTTTCAATTTGAATTCTCTAAAGTAAATATCTTCAAAATTAATTTGACGAAAATATTTTTAATATATGCATCAATAAACCACATAAAAATCTTGCAACGCCAGTCTGACGACTTATCTTGCTTTCCCAGTGCACAAAACTTGGGTTGGCGAATATTTCTTATAAAGAACAGATATTTTATTTTCCCAGAATAGCTATCAAATGTACTTAGTATGTCGGACTACCGGATTGTCGGCCCAATTGTCCGTTGGACTATCGAGATGTCAGATTATAGGTCAGACCCAATCTTTTCTGGGTCTTATATCTGTATTCGCTTGAACCTTCATAGTACCATATGCCAAACTTTGCACCAGTTGATCTTTGGGTCTTCAATTCAGCAAGTTTGAATCTGCATATCACAATGTTCTTTCATGCTAAATACATGTAAATTGTCAAAGTTGGTTAATATCAAAAAGATTTTTAAAATTCTATTCATCGCATTGTATGTTTAGCTTCGGACCATAGAGACTTCACTATTCATCGCATTGTATGTTTAGCTTCGGACCATAGAGACTTCACTATTCATCGCATTGTATGTTTAGCTTCGGACCATAGAGACTTCACTATTCATCGCATTGTATGTTTAGCTTCAGACCATAGAGACTTCACTATTCATCGCATTGTATGTTTAGCTTCAGACCATAGAGACTTCACTATTCATCGCATTATATGATTAGCTTCGGACCATAGGGACTTCATTTCTGTAAGCTTATATCCCCATTTCAAAATGGTTCAGCAACCACAAACACTATTTAGAAGACAATTGTCTAATTACCTTATTCAGAAATGCCACCACACTGTTTTGAAGACGCTGGTTATCCTGAATACACTGAGGAACAAAAGACTCGTGTATCGTAACCTCGGCAAACTTTGTTAAAGCTTCTAAAGCCATGTGTTGTACAACAAAGTCTGAGTCAGAGAGTAAATTATTAAATATCTCTGGCACTTTATTAAGTATCTGACTTTGCTGGGGAAAAAAATACAGTCAAACATGCTTTAGTTGACCACCTCTATTTAGCAATAACTTGTATCATGTGACCACAGTGCATTTCATATTAATTTAACCTGTAATTAACGACCACCTGTCTTATGTGACCCTATTTCAGTTTTTACATTAAACATACTCTATTGTCACACAAAACAAGACAAGTCTTCTCCACTATATATGTATAAACATTATCAATTTCAGCATTCTCTTGGAAGGTCACATAAGACAGGGTTTACCGTACCAACTATTTAATTAAGGTGGTACCATACACTACAGGGAGATAACTCTTTAAAACCAGTTGAACGTTTTGATCATATGATGTTTGTATGCAGATTTCAAGCATCTCGGTGATCAAAATCACAGAGAGAAAAGCTGCTAGTGAATTTAAAGCTCCGAGTCTGTTGGTTGGAATTTGTTAAAATTTTGATATTTATTACAGTGGATATATTCAAACACACTGCTAAAAAAATAAGAAAAATAAACAAGCAGATCAAATTTTACCTGAAGTGTATGGTACCACCTTAAGTGAAAGTTTTATGTGTGAGATTATAGACATTCGAAATCTGATAATATTTTAAAAAATATATTGTGATGAAGGACTTTCAACAATATTTCCGCTATGGTATATTGTGGTGGTCAGTTTTACCAGCGGAGGACATAATGACCATTGTTTTAAATGGAAGTCGAACATGGTCAGATGATTATGACACAGAAACATTTGTTAATGAGGGAAAGGTCAGATGATTATGACACAGAAACATTTGTTAATGAGGTCATGTTCAGATGATTATGACACAGAAACATTTGTTAATGAGGTCATGGTCAGATGATTATGACACAGAAACATTTGTTAATGAGGGAAAGGTCAGATGATTATGAAACACTGACACATTTGTTCACATATGTGTTAACCAAATATGGACCCTAATCACCAAAACTTGACCGTTTTTTAATGTATTTTAATCAAACAAATTAAACAAAGATGTACAAAAAGAGGTCAAAATTAGGTACCAAGGATGTATTAACTGTCATGCTACGCAAAATTAACTTCTTGTTCGTTTGACTCAATCACTCCTCGGGGCAGTCATGGTCGTGATCGTATGGTAGTTGGATTTATAACTACCTATGCAATCAGTGAATATCACCACTAACATTGTGAGTTCGAATTCCAATAAGGCGAGGTGTACTCGATACAACTTTATGTGATAAAGTTTGTCAGTGACTTGCAACAGGTCAGTGGTTTATTGTCTATGTATGATACCCGTTCTCAATATAGACGAAACACGAACATTAATTTTATGCGGAAAATGTGGAAGAAATCTAAACAATAAAATAAAATAAATTATTTACTGTCTGGCCCAATTATTGTTATGCATCTTCAATATCCTCCCTTTTCCTTATTAGTTGAATCCTACTTAAAGTAATGAGTTAATTAAAGTGCTCTAATGATGCAAGCAGTTCCCAATGAACTAGTAGTACTCGTCGTTCTATTCGTGCTAAGCATCCGTCTTTGACACAGACATTCCGTAATGATTAGCCAAGTCATAATGGCAATAGGAGTTGGAGAGGGAGTGAATGATTGTTGCTTAACGCCAGATCAGTAATTTTTAACCTATGTTATGGCGAGAACAAGTTACTTTTTAAATGAAATGATGATGATGTCCGCTTTGTACTAGAACAACACGCTTAGTTGGATTTTTATAGTGCTAGCTCACTGAAATAACAGTCCGCGGATTGGCATGACACCCCAATCAGGCACGGATAGAAATGCTTGCCCCACTCGGACACATTATCCTGATTCCAAGCAAACCAGTCTTTGTTCTTTATCTTTAATGCTGCGCGCTTAGCGGAGAAGCAACAAATACCAATGTCATAGTCTTTGGTGTGACCCGATCAGGGCTCGAACCCACGATCTACCACACTCTAGGGGAGTCGGAGAAGATTACTTTTAGAGTAAATGTCTTCATTATAGAACGGATGAAGATTTAATTGAATATGTGCTTCCCCTTTTTTCATTTAAGTTTATTTTTATTGTCAATGGATTATGCAGATTGTAAATTAATATTTTAATTTGGTGAATGGTTATATTTTGTACGTTATCTTGCTGTAAAACAAATTCATAAAATGCCATTGTTTTGTGGGGGGTCCATGATTCATTTATATTTGAATCTACGTATATTGGTGTCCAATACGATTTCTATGTCAAATGATGTTCGTGTCGTTTGACAATTACACGACGGGTGCCACTTAAGGCGTTGTGTTGCTCAATCTATCTGTACAGTGTTTTGTGGATCATTATTTGCATTTTTTCTCTTGTCCACTGTCTGTCTTTCTTTGATTTACAACTTATTCTTTGAAATATGGAGGCGTCGTGATCGTATGGTAGTTGGATTCACAAATACCGTTGCAATGAGTGCCTATCACCACTAAAGTTGTGAGTTCGAATCCCGCTAATGGCGAGGTGTATTCGATACAACATTATGTGATACAGCTTATCAGTAACTTGCGGCAGGTCAGTGGTTTTCTCTTGGCACTCCGGTTTCCTCCACCAATAAATCTGACCGCTACGATATAACTGAAATATTTTTTTATTTGTGGAGGAAACTGGAGTGCCCGGAGAAAACCACCGACCTGTCGAAAGTCACTGACAAACTTCATCACATAATGTTGCATCGAGAACACCTCGCCTGATCTGGATTCGAACTTACAACGTTAGTGGTGATAGGCACTGATTACATGTGCGAATAAGACATAATAATATCGTTGAATAAAATAATTATTTACAAACAATAAACAAAAACAATCATAGAACAACATCATTATAAATCATACAATATTCCTTAAATTATTAAATAATTGCAAAAAATATCTTTTCAAATCAATACACGAACATGTTATCTATTGAAAATCATTTATCACACACACACACACACACACACACACATATTCGTATACTTACACTCGTCAACCTTTGACCTCCTGAGAAACAAATGAAATAAATTAATTCTCAACAATGCTATGATATCACAGAACAACAAATGGGATGATGATTATGCCATGCTTAGATTTAAAAGTAGACAATAATTGGTTGGTTTATGGTGTTTAACGCCACTTTCAACAACAATAATTGGAGACTAACTGCTATTATGTGGTCAGGTTTTCGACTAGTTATCTGGTGTCTCCTAATTATACAGTAAGGGAACGGGTGCTATAATACTCGATCTATATGACAAATGCAAAAAATCGTATCACAAAATTCTACAGATAGTCAAAACAAATGAAATTGATGATCATGAGCTTTCAGTCAAATTCCTATAATTCAGTTCTTTCAGATCCATCGTCTTCCGTTTCCGGTGGTGACGCACTTCCGTTCTTTTTGTATATTTTACTAATGATTGGATTAACGATTTCCTCTAATGATTTTTTCTTAGATTTCATTTCCTCTACAGATGCATCTGGATTACTGTCTAACCATTTTATTTTTTCATCTACGGCATTTTCTATCGTTGATTTTTCCTCGTCACTTAATTTTCCTCCAAGTTTTTCTTTGTCATCTATTAGGTTTTTCAGATTGTATGTTAGTCCTTCTAAATCATTTTTAGCCTCTACTTTTTCTTTCACAGCTTTGTCCTCCTCTGAGAACTTTTCAGCGTCATTTATCATACGTTCGATGTCCTCTTTTGATAGCCTATTATTATCATTTTGAATCACTATATCATTTTTCTGTCCTGTGCCTTTATCTTCAGCGCTAACTTTAAGAATACTATTTGCATCAATTTCAAACGTGACTTCGATCTGAGGTACGCCTCTTTTTGCTGGTGGAATGCCAGTCAAGTCGAATTGTCCAAGCATATGGTTGTCTTTTGACATGGGACGTTCGCCTTCCAAAACATGAATGGTCACGGATGGTTGATTGTCGGCTGCTGTGGAGAATATTTGAGATTTCTTTGTTGGAATTGGAGTGTTACGTGGTATAAGTTTTGTCATCACTCCACCTACTGTTTCTATCCCCAAGGTCAATGGGTTGATATCCAAAACTAAGAGTTCATTAGTCTCGTCAAGACCTCCCAGAATTCCAGCTTGGACGGCAGCGCCATAAGCAACAGCTTCATCAGGGTTAACTCCCCTATTTGGTTCCTGAAAAAAAATTACGAATTTACTTGAAATATCATAATTTAAACAAATAAATAACAGAAAGATTGTTGGTATTTATCTAAGTTGGTTGGTTGGCTTTATGATGCTTAACGCCACTTTCAACAATATTTCAGCTATATCGTGGCGTTCAGTTTTATTGGTGGCGGAAACCAGAGTACCGGGAGAAAACCACCGACCTGCTGCAAGTCACTGACAAACTTTATCACATAATGTTGTACACCTCGCCCTGATCGAGATTCGAACTCACAACAACAGTGGTGATAGGCACTAATTGCATAGGTAGTTGTAAATCCAACTACCATACGATCACGCCACGACAGCCCCTCATATTTATCTAAGAGTATGAAACGTAGTCTTTTCCCTCCGAACCAGAATTATTTTTCACACGTAACAAAAATCAGATTGTTTCGACATGAGGATTCAGTATTTTATCTTAAAATTTTATCCAAAATATTTTGCCGAAGCTCCAGGGTCAGATAATTTTTGTTGTAACTTTTAGGTCAACATATAGGCTTCTAAAGTGTTTGCCAACAGAATTTAAAAAGAAAAACATAGACACTCCCCTTTCCCACATCCGTAAAAGTTAAATGACCAGTTCCTAAATACACTGAAAACAAAGTCATAGATAGGTAGGTATTAATAAGTACACTAGTACGTGAATGTTTATATATATATAACAGTGATAGTTCTCTATTATTATACAAATGATCATGCTTATCTAATAGTGAGCTGTTGTTTCAGTGGACTAGCACTATACAATTCGAACTCATCGTGTTGGTCTACTACATAGCAGTGCACCGTCATATGGTCTTAATCTAATCAGAAAGAAAACTTGTTGTCATCATGATACATCTGATAGAATGTCCACTATAAGCTAAAAATAACCACCCACTCACTCAACAATGTCAAAATTGTGTAGGGGTTAGGGTTAGGGCTATGGTGTTTAACACCACTTTCAACAATATTTCAGTTATATCATAGCGGTCGGTTTTATTGGTGGCGGAAACCGGGGTACCCCGAGAAAATCACCGACCTGTCACAAGTTACTGACAAACTTTATCACATAATGTATCAAGTACACCTCGCCATGAACGAGATTCGAACTCAAAACTTTAGTGGTAATTGGCACTTATTGCTTAGGTAGTTGAATATCCAACTACCATACGATCACGACAACGACGGACCTTTCAAAGATAAAGCTTACCTTGCCATTGAAATAATCTTTGACAAGTTATTGGATTTTGGGTATTCTGGTAGATCCTCCCACAAGTACAATTTCATCAATTTCATCTTTCTTCATGTCAGCATCCTCCAAAACTTTCTGGACAGGTTTCATTGTAGCTCTGAATAAATCCTGGAAAAAAAATAATATTAAATTTCAAATCTACCTGAATTCACTCCCGGTTTTTGTGTGGCTGTGTATGCGTTAGTTTTCTGTGTACTGTTTTGTAGATCACTGTGTGTGTGTGCTTTTAGCCATTGCATTGTCTGTTCTTCGGTTTACGGCTTCTGGTGTCTTCAGACTTTTCCTATAAAATGTTTCAATCATCCTTGTTATCCATCAATCAGCCTTGTTATCCATCAATCAGCCTTGTTATCCATCAATCAGCCTTGTTAGCCATCAATCAGCCTTGTTATCCAAATATGCTATTTCATTTTTAACCGTTTAATGTTATTTGCCAAGTTGCAGTATATTTGTAGTTTCACATCAATCTAACGGCCGGTCAACTTAAAAGATTTTTCAAACTCAAAAAAACCCAACCCACGCCCGTTTACCAAGCCATATTCGTATCTTCGATTACTTTCAAGAATTATACTGGCTTGTTGGTGTCTAAACCAACCATTCTAAAATGTTGGCCTTCATGTTCGTTATACTAGATTGTATACGGTGTTGGCTTAAAATAATTGTCTTACCATGTTCAATTCCTCAAATTTAGCTCTGGTAAGTGTTTCAGAGAAATCTTCTCCTTCATACAAAGATTCAATTTCAATGCTGGTCTGATGAGCAGACGATAGAGCTCTCTTTGCCTTTTCCACCTCACGTCTAAGTTTTTGTACGGCTCTAACATCTTTTCTGATATCCTGTCCCTTCTTTTTCTTGATTAGTTTATAGAAATGTTCCATTACTCTTTGGTCAAAATCTTCACCTCCCAAATGAGTATCACCATTCGTTGCGGCTACCTCAAATACGCCATTATCAATAGTTAGTAATGATACGTCAAATGTACCTCCTCCAAGATCAAACACGAGGACATTTTTCTCACCTTTCTTGTTCAGACCATAGGCAATAGCAGCTGCAGTTCTATAATATAAATAGGTGAGTAAGTGAGTAAATGATTGTTGGTTTAACGCCAAATGAGCAATTTTTCAGCTACATGTATCTCATGGCGAGAACAAGTTATGTGGACAAAATGTACTGAAAAGAGCAATCCTTGCCAGTGACATGCAATAGGCCGTTGTTTTTCTCCGCGTTCTCCGGTTTCCTCCACCAATAAAACTGACCGCCACGATATAACTGAAATATTGTTGAAATTAGCGTTTAGCGCCGTAAAAATGTTTGCTAGATGATTTGAGAAGGGAAGAACCCCAGTTGCATTCGATGAGATGACATCTGCTTTGTACTAGACCAACACGCTTCGTTGGATTTCTGTGGTGCTAGCTCATAGTGCGCAGCTCGACATGTCGCTCCACTCGGACACATTATCTTGAATCCGAGCCAACCAGTCTTTGTTCTTACTCCTTAATGCTGCGTACTAAGCGGAGAAGCAACATTTACCAATTTATAGTCTTTGGTTCGACCTAACCGGGGCTCGAACTCACGATCTACCGCACTCAAGGCGAGCATGATGACCATTACACTATCGATGTCATCTTAACCACTTCACAATTAGTTCGTTATTTAAAACAGAAATTCTTTTTAATATTTGATTTGATTTATATATTTGTAAGTGAAGAGACAATATATATATATATTAGTTCTAACAGAAAATTCGCTATATCATTATTAATTTTACTTATTTCTGCAGTAAATTAGTTTTGGTATTTAATAATAGTCATTCATATATATTTACTTCTTTCGAGGTAGCTAAAGCCATGCTTCATACAATGTTGTACAATTTCGATAATAATTTATGTAAGTGATGTGCCAATTGTTTTCCAATTTCAAATAGTGTATGACAATTGTATAATCTAAGATTTATTTATAAAAAAAATGTTTGCTCAAATTTGAGAAGGGAAGAACTCAGTGATATAACTGAAATGCTGCTAAAGTTGGCGTTAAACACCAATCAATAAATAAATCAATCAATCAATAAGAATTGGAGAGCTGACAAACATTCTAGCAAAACTTACGGTTCGTTGATGATTCTCATGACATTAAGTCCAGCAATCATACCAGCATCTTTCGTTGCCTGTCTTTGTGCATCATTGAAGTAGGCAGGAACAGTTACAACAGCGTGTGTTACCTTTTCCCCGAGAAAACCTTCTGCAATGTCTCTCATTTTACCCAAAACCATGGCCGATATTTCTTCTGGAGCAAATTTGTTCATACCAGATTCTCCAACGTTAACCTGAATTTGTGGACTTTTGTTTTTGTTGACAACCTTGAATGGGTAATGCTCAATGTCACTTTGAACGGCTTCGTCATCCCAGTCACGACCAATCATACGCTTGACATCAAATATGGTGTTTTCTGGATTTGTTGTCAGTTGGTTTTTAGCTGAATCACCAATCAAACGCTCCCCATCTTCAGTGAAAGCCACATATGATGGAGTAATTCTGTTACCCTGGTCATTAGCAATAATTCCAACTCTACCATTTTGATAAACGCCAACACTGAAAACAAGATAACCAACATAAAACTACTAAAACAACAAAACTGAAAACACAATATATAATTAAAACCTTACTTTATTTTGCTAACATCAAGAAATGAATATTTTAAGCACTTTAATACTTTGCTTCTAATACTGGGGCTGTCGTGGTCGTGGTCGTATGGTAGTTGGATTTACAACTACCTGTGCAGTCAGTGCCTCCCATCACCATTACCGTCGTGAGTTCGAACACCGCTCATGGCGAGGTGTACTCGATACAACAGTATGTGATAAAGTTTGTCAGTGACTTGTGGCAGATCAATGGTTTTCTGCGGGTACTCTGGTTTCCTTCACCAATAAAACTGACCGCCATGATATAACTGAAATATTGTAGAAATTGTCAACTATGTTATGTCAGTAAAAAGCTCTACATAGACTAAATAAAACTTAGTGTACATCGAAGTTAATGACTGTAGAAAATCGTTATACACTAAACCCTGCCTAAAACGGACAATCAGATTGTACACAAGTTTTATTGTACTAACCACGAATAAGTTGTTCCCAAGTCAATTCCAATTACTGTACCAACACTCTCTTTCTTTGAATCGCAATCTTTGGACATCACACAGTTAAAGCCCAGTAGGACTAATGACACAATCAATACGTATTTCATAGCTGTAAAAATGTAAAATATACGATAATGACCAGTTACATGAGGAAGTCACCTAGGGAAACCCGACGCATACCTTCCATAGGCGCAGTCATTGAAAAACTCGTTTTCATTTGACACGGGTGGCGGTCGGACACACAAGCCAACGTGTTTGTATATACCGAATGCACCCGAAAGATATAAATGCATGGACACGAAGCCCCCCCTTTCTGTTTCCATAGACAATTAATGCCAAATGTGGTATGGATAACGAGTGAACAGTAATATAAGCCATTGTAGGAATACGTTTTTAAACATGAATAGTGGTCTGAACCCAGAATAATGCGTACAATAGCATGCTAAATCCCAGTGCGACTTCGTTTTATATTAACTCCCTAATAATGGCAATATATGTTATAATGTAGCTTGTCTAGCAGAGACAAACAGAACTCCTTTGCATCTAAAAATCAAACTTTCAGCTATAAAATTACTTGATCACATTGTTAACTCCCCAATTACACTTGTAAATAAATTTATATAAATACAGAAAAAACCAATAAATGGGTAACCACTGTTAAAGAGTGGATTAATAAGTTAGGAATTGGACATCTTAACTTTAACACAAATAATAGTAAATTTTATATTAATAGCATTCAACAAAGGATTCAAGATCAGGCTAAACAGAATATGAATAGCTTGATTAATGTGTGTGAAAAGTTGAATTTTTTTCGAGAAATTCATAAAAGTGGTGAAAGACCCCCATGCATTGATATCTGTAAATTAAAATCAGATAGATCTTTGCTGAGCAAATTTCTGCTTAATGCTCATTCTCTAGCCATTGAAAAAGGTCGTTACTCAAATATAGAGAGACAGAATCGTGTCTGCCTGTCATGTGCTACGGGAGAAGTTGAGAACGAATATCATTTCTTTTCAATTTGTCCACATTATATATCTTTAAGAAAAACATTCTTACAAAAAGTTAACTCAAATATTTCATTAAGACACGTGTCTTTACTTTTTAATAGCAGTTTGCCGGTCACTCTTAAAATTACAGTCAAATTTTTAAATGATTGTTTCTTAATGAGAAAGACCATTTAGAAACTGTGGCTATTTTAATATAGCACTAAATGCCACTCATTACATGAGTCTGTTATTCTGTATTGTTTCAGTTTATGTCATAGCCATTTATTGTAAATGTGTTCGTGCAAATACAATATTGTCTATTGTCTATAAAAAAAATAAAGCTTACTTAATTATTTGGTAGATTTCAGTATATTGTACTCTGTTTTCCTCCTATTTTTACGTCTGACAATTCTTTTGATACTTTCCTTCCTTTTCTTATTTTGGTCTATACTGATAGATTTCTCCTGGATTTCGGCTTCAATGGCTTTGTTTCGTTTTTCATAATATATTTCCCTCTCAACTTCTGCTTTTTCTACCCTATACAGATTCGTGTTGAAATTCAATTGGTTGAAGATTATCCGGTTGTTTAGTGTCAATAAACATGACGTGTTATTTACACTAAATTTGATATCTACGCTTTTATTACAAGAACGGTAAGAACTAAAGAATACACTTAATTGTGATAATATTTTGTCTGTTTTGTCCGTCACAATTCACAGGGCGTGTCTGTCTTAATTACACAAGTATTAATTATATTAACCCACAGGTTCTCGAGTACTGGATAAGCACCCCCCTTTTTTGTCAGTAAATTACGAAAAATTTACATCGTATTATTCAGCTTTTATTTTCAGTTTATTCTTATATATAAATCTTCATAAAATGTCCCTTTTCTCTACCAAACAGTCGTTTCAAAAATGTTTCGTTCGACTTGCATACATGTAGTATGTTTCTTAATATTCTCACAATAATACTAATACTAATATTACTTTTGACATATTTCTTGAAATTTTGCGTAGTACTGACATTTTGAGCTTTGTAACTTATATTCAATATACGTTAAGGTTGCTTTATGTTACCTACAACGGGGCTACAAGCATTGGGAAATATTAATGGAAACGTAATGGTTTAAACATAATATTATTTATTTTTGAAAATTATCTTGTGGTTAAAATTTTTAATTTAGGGGCCGACCATTTAACTTGAAGGGGGGTGGGGTGGGGTGGTTATGGTTTTTGTTTCGTTCAGAAATTTTTTTTTCGGACGACACGAGAGTTAGAATATTTATCATTTTTGTCGCGCAAATCGGGAATTTTTTTTTCCAAAATTCAACATTAGGTTATATGACGAAAACTCTGAATCAGATTATTTTTTTTTTCCTCCGCCAAAATCAGAATATTTTTTTCAGCATCATTGGGAATCAGAATATTTTTTTAGAAAAAAAACCATACCCCCCCCCCCTTTCAAGTTAAATGGTCGTTCCCTTAACTCTCTTGAGTGGAGAACTATCGTAAACCACGGGCAACTGAAGGAGAATCTATATAGATTCTAAAAATATTTGTCATTTCTGTATAGATATTATTTCCCGTTTTACTTTTGGCAAGATAAAATATGAATGAAATTTCGCTTTTAATTAAATTGATAATTTTCAATTTAGTATTTTTTTTCTTTTGGTATTTAGCAACATTTCGTTCTTTCCAAATAATCCACTTTGGGTCTGTCAAAATCGTGTTAACTATTGCGTTAATTTCGTCGTTTCTATGGCTTATTCCTAAGATTATCGTATTTTCTGATTTTTATAGTTTAATTTCATTTTGCTCATAAAATTCATTTATTTTTTGGAAATTTTCTGTCCACACACTATCCACCAATTTACAGTTAACAAAAAGATGCATTACATTTTCGGGGTCTTTACAGAAATGACAACTACCATTTGGAGAATTATTCCGGCATCTTTTGTAACCTTTCTTCTGTATATATTATTCTATGTAGCACTTTCCATTGTAATTGATTTTCTATTTGCGAGATTGTTAAAATGTCTACCCCATATTTCTTCTTTTAGAAAATTGATTCCTTTTTGTCCCATTATTTCAGAAATTATTGAGAAAATACAAATGTACAGGGCACCTATAAAGTGCGAAACGAAATAGAAACGAACCGAAACGAAATCAACGAAAACGAAACGAAACGAAACGAAATCAACGAAATGAAAACGAAACAAAACGAAACCAACGAAAGCAAAACGAAATCAACGAAAACAAAGCGAAATAGAAAATGGAAGAAAAAATAATAGGGGCCTAAAAGAAATCAAACCTATTTTCACAATTACGATGCTAGACTACTTCCCACACATGTCTCAGTGTCTTTCATCAGGAGAGGACAGGATTTGATCACCATTGAACAAGAATACTGTGCATTTATTCAGCGGGAGTCTGTCCTTTTCACTTAGTGGCTTCTTTTAAATTTGGGAACCATAAGAGCAACGTCAAGTCTGTTGAAAGGAGAGGTATTCAAATAACAGAAGTGCAGTAGTTAAAGTTCACTAATAAATATCCCCGTCCGAGCAAAATTTAAAAGTGTGTCGGAGAGACGAAAAAGTGTGACGACCGGACGGACAAACGAACGAACGGACAGCAGAAGTCCTATATACCCCAATCTTTTTTTGGCGGAGGTATACAAATCCTATCAAAAATTATCTCGGAAAGAACAACGGTAAGACATTACGCCAGATCTGTTGGCACACTACCGAATAAAGATAATAACATCTGAGTTTTCAATCAACGGAACAACTGAAAAACAACACATTCCTGACTTGGTACAGGCATTTTCCCAGGAAAATGGTGGGTTCTGATAGCAGATAGGCAGATGCCACTCGTCTAACCCTGAGACGCTACCAAGTATAAAAACAATCGGTACATGTAAATTCTCTAATCCTAAGACATGACCAAATGTGAAACTAGAAAACAACTATCATATTCCCGACTTGGTGCAGGCATTTCCCAAGAAAATGGTGGGTCAAACCTCCCACTTGTATGACAGTCGTTAATAGTTCCGTCATATTGAAAAATGGGGGGGGGGGTGCATGGGGATTAAACGTGACAAGTCGGGAAAATCCAGTAGTCAAATAGTGCCCAGAATCTGTAAGTCAAGACCATCCTGTATGATTTGCGAATAGGCAAGTTTATGAAGAATACAAACGAAAAACGTAATAAAATCAGACGGCGAAAAATGAACCCTCAATATCCCAATCTATGAAAATACCCCCTCATATCCCCCCTTTTTTCTATATACCCACTCCAGAAACTTTATAATTCATAAATACTGACACACACTCAAACACAAATAAAAATATGACATTTGAACTTCTGAAAGTTTGTCGGCAAGCAAAACCGGCTTGAATTGAGTTGTGGGTAATGTATGTGAGGAGTACTGTAACGGACAGACATGCAAGATGGGTTTCCCGGTTATAATTAATCAAAATTATTGTATTTAAAAAATCGAATTATCTTTTGTTTTTTATTTCTTTATTTTATTTCGTTTTGTCTTTTATTTTTTTCCTTCCATTTTCTTCATATCAGTCTATTTCGCTTTGTTTTCGTTGATTTCGTTTTGCTTTCGTTGATTTCGTTTTATTTCGTTGATTTCGTTTCGTTTCGTTTCGTTTTTGTTGATTTCGTTTCGTTTCGTTTTCGTTTCGTTTTCGTTTCGTTTCGTTTCTATTTCGTCTCGCACTTTATAGGTGCCCCAAATGTACATTCCTTACTTGTTTATTTTTTATTGATTTATTTTTGTTTCATACCACTTTCAACATTACTTCAGTTATATCGTGGCGGTCAGTTTTATTGGTGGAGGAAACAGGAGTACCCGGAGAGGTGACATGCAATGATTTGCACATGTTGTTGTAAATCCAACCACCATACGATCACGACCACGACGACCCCTTCCTTATTATCACATTCGTATCGATAAACTGTTTACAAGAAGTATTACTACCACTAAAAGCTGGACGGACGTTGTCACATCTTTAATGTCACTATGGTTTTGTTTAGATGCTCATCAATTACAACAGCCCCTCCCCCTTTTTGACATTATTGGACTGTGTTTTGAGTTTAGGTACGTACGATCACAGGTACTTGTGGACAGGACCGTATGTTGCTCCCTCTTTTTTTTTTTTTTTTTTTATTAAGATATAAGTTATATCATGTCAGAAACCCGGCATGGATAGAAAATACTGCTTGATTGTATTTATTGTATATATGTCATACAGTGTTACATAGAAAGTTGCCAAAATGTTGTTTATATGAAAAAAAGTCGATGTTCAAAAAAAAAGGGGGGGGGCAACATCTTGAAAAAAAAAAAAAAAAAAAAAAAGGGAGCAACATAGGGTCCTGTCCACAAGTACCTGTGCGTACGATAAGCACTGTAATTATTTTGTTTTGTGATTCACCATTACAAACATTATCAAAGATAAAATTCAATCCCTGACCTAACTGAACAGTTTATGATAACGTTTCACATTCAACATTATTTTCATGCCCTTTTTTATAACATCAATATCACAGGTACTTGTGGTCAGGACCTATGTTGCTCCCTTTTTTTTTTTTTTTTTTTAATAAATACAATCAAACAGTAGTCAGGTTTCTGACATGATATCTTAAAAAAAAAAGGGGGAGCAACATAGGGTCCTGTCCACAAGTACCTGTGATTTAATTTAGTAAATATCTTGTTACATTTTTACTTCAGAGTCCAAGTTCCTCTGAAGTATACCTGTGAAATTCTGTTTTGAATATCCAGGGAAATACTCAAAACTATAATTACATATAAAACTATTTTATTCTAATATATTCTATTGCATAAGTTATGATCACAGTTTATTTAATATATGATTGAACAATGAATTCATTCCTACAGGTGTAGTAATTTATTTTCCTTCATTTTTCTTTGAAATTCATTTTTAAATAACAGATAAACATCAATTGTCTTGTCTTTTGTTCGGATACATAATAGGGTTTGTAAATTGTAAATGTCAATATAGTTAAAAAATAATTTAGGTGAAAATATTCTTTGTCGAAAATTTTGTACCCAAATACTAAATGTTGAAGTTTGATATTGTTTTCAAATTGGACCTTTTTTAACATTTCATTTATTTTATTCCAAAATATGTCTAAATATTTACACGACATAAAAAAAATGATCATAATCTTCTTCTACTTTACAAACATTACATAAACTGTCAGTTGATATTTTCCATTTGAACAGATGTGATTTTGTTGGAATAATATATTCTAATAGTTTCCATCTAAATATTTTCAATTTGTTTTCTAACAAAATTTAAAAATATAAATTCATGTAAGTCTCTTATATTTTGAAAGTCTTAGATATCCAAGTAAGTTGTCCAAAAATGTATACCTATAGCTTTGACAAAAACTTTGTTTTTGATAATATTGTAAAAATCTTTGTTAACTAATTTATCCATATTAATCACCATGTCAGCAGAAATAATATTTTCTTTTTTTATGTTAATAGTAGTTTTCACAGATTTTTCTTCTGATAATTGCACATACCACTCTTTAGGAATTGCCTTTTTTAGTCGACTAAATTCACTAAAAAAATTAATTTTATTTTTCAATTTCTCTATCAAATAGTCTTGTGATATCCTTCCATTTTCGTCAGTTATGTCGTTCACATACAACAGGTTGCTATCAATCCAGTTTTTATAAATTAAACTTTTATTATTAAATTTTATATATTTATTTCCCCAAATATTTTGGTTTCTTATCTCTCTAAAATTAGTTGTTGTTTTTGTTTGTCCACCTCCAAATTCTACCCAACAGTTTATTATTTCTTTATAGAACTCTGGGATATCATTAAAATTGTCTTGGTATAACTTTCCAATTTGATGTTTTTGAACTAAGCAGTCTTTTGACCCATGACAATTTGAGCGATTTAAAATAACTGTTTATATTAACCATATTCAACCCCCCCTTTTCATAATCCCCTATTAAAGTTAATCTTTTGATTTTATCCGGTTTCCCTTTCCAGATAAATCTGTAAAAACAAGATTCAATTTCTTTTATGTACAGCTTTGGTACTACACATGAACTGGCTAAGAAGGTAAATTTCGGCAGGATGAGTGTTTTTATAATAAGAAATTTCCCCATAATAGTTAGATTTCTTTTTCCCCATGCTGTAAATTGATTTTTCATTTCTTCAAATTTCTTCTCCCAGTTAAGTTTTTGACATTCTTCCTGTTATGTCCAAAGAATATACCTAATGCTTTAACAGGATTCTGTGTCCATTTAATACCTCTAATTTTGTCTTTGCAATTTTTTAGCTTACTGATCCATATGCCCTCTGTTTTATTTCTATTTAGAATTAACCCTGAAAATGACCCAAATATTTCTATTTCATTCATGGCTAAAGCTATATCAGTTTTGGAACTCACAAATAACGTTGTGTCGTCTGCTAATTGAGATATTTTAATGATGTGTGCTTTATCATCAATTTTTACTTTTATCCCGTTAATATTTTTATTTTCGCTTAGCCTTAACGCCATAATTTCCACGGAAATAACAAATAAAAGGGCAGATAAAGGACATCTTGACAGATTCCTCTATTGTTTTTAAAAATTTCAGATATCCATCCATTATTTATCACACAGGTTTGTATATTATTATATAATGTTTCCACCCAAGTAACAAAAGAATAATTGAACCCATAATGTTTTAGTGTTGAAAACATAAAATCCCATTCTAAAGAATCAAAAGCTTTTGAAAAATCTAAAAAGATAATTGCCCCTTCTATCTTATAAATGTTTGAATAATCTATAATGTCTTGAATCTGTCTTAAATTAAAACCTATAAATCTATTTTTAATATAACCGGTTTGATCTTCGTTGATAAGTTTTGGCAGAATTTTCTTCAAACGTTGAGCTAAACTGTACGAAAGGAGTTTTAGATCAACATTCAATAGAGATATTGGTCTATAGTTATCTAATTTCAATGGGTCATCTTTTTTAAATAAAAGAGTTAGTACACTTGTTCTTTGAGAAAAAGACAGTTGCCTATAAGATAAGATAAGATAAGAAAATTTTATTTGAATTCGGTTTTTGTATAACAATAAACACAAGCTCTCAGGAGCTTTATACCGAATATACATAGTAGCACAAGATACATACACATATTAACATAATCACATAAACACACATATAAAGCACATACAGTTAGCAAATGCAACATAAAAAGCACAAAAATAAAAGACATACTAAAACATGTTGCAGCAATATCAAGCAAACATAAAATAACTAAGCAGCATTAAAACTTGGAAAAAGCACTAGAAATAAAACAGAAAGCTGAATATGTTATCTGTATGCAGAACAATGACATACTGAGCCATTCCAGGACTGAATCAAACTTTTAAAGTGGTTGAAACTGTTTTCAGTTCTGAAATGGTTCGGAAGGTCGTTCCACAGAGTTGCAGCTGCAAACATGAATGATTTTTTGCCATACCTTGTAGTTCTAACTTGAGGTACATCTAATATGTTCGAATACCTGAAAGCATATTTAGAATTCTTCACATTAACTAAATCATGAAGGCATACAGGAGCTAATTTGTTAACGATTTTATATGTCTCCAAGACCATTGTCCTAATACGTCTGATCTGTAAGGAGGGCACTGGAGCTTTTTCAAGAAGGTTGATATATGAACTGGTGTAGTCATCGTATACAAAGCGAAGTGCTCTTTTTTGAATTTTTATCGGTACAAAAATGCCAAGCCAAAGGGCAGAAGTTAAAGTTACTGAGAATGAAAGTGTGGAATATAGTTAATTTGCTTAATCTGTCTAAATATCGGCCCAAACGTTTAAGTATATTCAGTTGCTGTTATGCCTTCCTACAGATTGAACTGATATGAATGTCAAAATTTAATTGATAATCTATTTCAATTCTTAAAAGTTTTACTGTCTCTTCACATGAAAGTGTAGAACTCTGTATACAAATCTTCATGTTTTTGTCAAACGTCTTCTTCCCAACCGCAAGTACCTGAAATTGATCTGGATTAGCCTGCATTTTGTTAACTTTAAACCAATTAATAAGAACATTTGACTCTGATTCTAAAACTGAGGTAAGTACATTAAAATCAGGATGACCATAAGACAAAGTATTGTCATCCGCATAATTATATAAAGTACCCTTTTTTACAAAATAAAAAATATCATTAATAAAGACATTAAAAGGTAGAGTTCCCAAGATTGACCCTTGGGGTACCCCTTTTTGGATGTCAGACCAACTGCTCAGGATACCATTAATTTTAATTTGTTGTTTCCTATTTGATAAGTAGGACTCAAGAAGGGATACAGAATCAGTGGACATACCATAGGCCGAAAGTTTATCCAATAAAATATCATGGGGTAGGCAATCAAATGCCTTGGGAAGATCCATTAGGACTGCGGCAACATACTGATTTTTTTCAAGGGCATTCCGTCAGTCCTCTAATAACCTGAGCAGGGTTGTCTGACATCCATGACCTCTTCTAAAAGCACATAAATAAGGATTAAAAATATTTTCCAAAAAATCAGACAATTGCTGTTCTAAAATTTTCTCAAAAATCTTTGAAAAAATACATAGTACACTTATGGGTCTGTAGTTAGTCTTCAAAAGTGGATCATTCTTTTTATATAAAGGTGTTACTTGTGCTTTCTTTAATTTATCCGGAAAAACACTCTGATCTATTGACATATTTAAAATACTTGTAATCTGAGGTGCAATAATAGATTTACTACATTTTATTATTTTGGCAGGTATACCATCAGCACCTGTTGCTTTTTTGATGTTGATATTATTTATAATCTTTTCAACTTTATCTGTTGTTACCTTTTCAAAAACAAATTTGTTTGTGCAATCATTTTGTTTCTTTATTTCTATTAAACTTGGATGATCAGAAGGGTCGTAAACAGTATCTTTTCCTATATTCTCAGCTACAGCGGAGAAAAAAATATTAAAGTGATTGGCTACTTCTTTTTGATCATTTACAATCTTGTCAGATTCATTAAGCACAATTTTTTGTTCTCCACTGGACCCCTTTTCGAAAAGAATGGCTTAATAGTTTTCCAAAAGTCGCCCGGTTTTGTTCCCCCAGAGCAACGTTCTAAAAAAAATTCAACCAACCATTTCTTTAGAAATGCCTGTACCAAGTCAGGGTCATTACGGTTTTCACAGTTTTCCGGTTGTTGACTGATTTTGTCTGTTTATATAATTATGAGTTTTGACTTTCCCTTTATAAGATTGTTCGGAGTTCGGTAATTTTGTTATTACCTTTATTCATTGATTAACTTTTCAATTTGGTTACAAAATTTCTTTGCTTTCTGAATTTTTCACAATTGTTGTTGCTCTGACATTATAATTAAAAGAAAATGTTACTTGTACAACAAAGGCGATTACGACAAGATGAGGGATGACACTAAAATTTAGCAGGGAAAAGTATTTTAATGGACAGCAGAATACCAGAAATATTACAGATAACTGGAAAATGATAAAAACTTTTTTGCAACCAGCAGTAGAAAAGCATGCGCCATCAAAGATATGGAAAGGAAACAAATCACTACCATGGATAACACAATCAATCAGAAGAATGATTCGAAAACGTAATAAACTCCATAAAAGAGCTAAGGAGACTGGAAGTGATAGGTTGAAGAAAAAATGGAAACAACTAGGAAGTGACATTAAATCAGAAATAACATCTTCTCATAATAAATACGTTGAAAACATGATTGGTAACATCAAAGAAAACAGCAAACCATTTTGGAAGTATATATCATTAAAGAGAAAAGATACTCAGACTATTCCGCCTCTAGACACCAAACAATGAACAAAACAACAGCAGAAAGTGATGTAGATAAAGCAGAAGCACTAAATGACCAATTTACTGGAGTATTCACCAAGAAAACAGACGATCAAGTTCCATTGCTAGAGAGAAAAATACGAAAAATGAAGGATATACGAATCACCGAAGGAGGCGTTTTAAAATTACTTCAAGGTTTAAACATATCGAAAGCACGTGGTCCAGATGAGATAAGTCCAACAATATTGAAGGAACTGTCAAATGAGTTAACACCAATTATGACACACTTTTTCCAACAGACAATGGATAAAAGTACACTACCTGAAGATTTGACAACTGCCAACATTTGTCCGTTATATAAAAAAGCAGACCGTTCAATACCAGCGAATTATCGTCCTGTTTCGCTGACATGTATCCTATGCAAACTAGCCGAACATATTGTTTGCTCAAATATCATGAGCCATCTTGAGGAGCACAATGTCATTACGGACAAACAACACGCATTTCGTAAATACCACAGCTGTGAAACACAGCTCTGCTCAGTAATTCACGATTGGGCTAGAAATATCGACAACAACAAACAAACAGACATATTTATAATAGATTTTGAGAAAGCATTCGATACAGTGCCTCATGAACAGCTTAAAGCCAAACTTTACAGATATGGTATAACCAGTAAAACACTCATGTGGATTGACTCATTTTTGTGCTATCGTAAGCGGTGTGTAGTAGTGAACGGGACGAAATCTAAATGGTCAGATGTAGAATCAGGATTTCCACAGGGAACCGTGTTATGCCCAGTACTAGTCAGCCTACACATAAATGATATACTTGATAACGTAAGCTCAGATATACGTTTGTTTGCTGATGATTGTGTCTGCTACAGAGTAATTGATTCGAGCGAAGACTGTAAGATATTGCAAAATGATATAGATAAACTAGGCTCTTGGACACGAAATTGGGGAATGAGATTTCAGCCGATAAAATGCAACATGATGAAACTAACCAGAAAAAAGAAACACCACATTGACTTTGAATACCAACTAGAAGGATCCAAATTAGAATTTGTTGACAACATCAAATATTTGGGAGTACATATTGCAAATGACCTGAGATGGAACAAACATGCACATGAAGTTACCAACAAAGCAAATAAATTATTAGGAATGTTGCGAAGAAACCTGTATTTTTGTACTAAAGATGTAAGAGAAACAGCTTATCTAAGATTAGTAAGACCAATACTTGAGTACGCAGGAACAGTATGGGACCCAAATTACATCTGGAAAATGACATAGAAAGGGTCCAGAAACGTGCAGGAAGATTTGTTATAAACAATTACTCGTTCGAAGAAGGAACAATGACATCGATAATGAACGAATTATGCTGGAAACAACTGAAACAACGCAGATAGGAAAATAGACTCATCCTACTGCATAAAGGACTCAATAGATATGCAAACATCCCCATCTCAGACATCAACCAAAACAAGAGGAAACAACGTAAAAGACACAATCAACAGTTTCAAATCCCACATGCTCGTACTGATACTTTTAAAGACAGCTTTATACCAAAACACATTAAAAGACTGGAACCAGCTAGATCCGAATATCCTACAGAAATCCACAAACGCTAAAGATCCTACTTCCACTTTTGCCGAACTTATTAGATCCGACCGTTTTGAATACATTTCCGACACTTGACACATGGACGGTGCAATAATGTCGTTAGATGTAGCACCTATAATGATGAAGATGAAGATGAAGAGTGAGTGATTGTTACTTAGCGCCAACACAGCAATTTTTCAGCTATGTCATGGCGAGAACAAGTTAATTTACAATGAAATGATGATAAGATCCGCTTTGTACTAGACCAACACGCTTAGTTGGATGTTTATAGTGATAGCTCACTGAAACAACAGTACGACCAAACAAACATTAAAAACCTTTCGTTATTTTCAAAGCGCAGATTTACTAAGGCAGACATATGATACTCGTTTTTGCCCCGCCCCGAGACCGCGGTTATATTGAGCAAAATGTTAATGCAAAACAAACGGATAGATGTCGCAAAAATTAAATATTTGTTTAATGTGTTTTAAAACTTTAACAGAATATCGACTTTTTCTGTTGGCAGAATGAAAACGAAAATGATGTACATGGTGAAGACGATGACGACGAAGGAAATAATATATATAATTTGAATGAAGGTGTTAGAGCTTACGGGTATGGTGTTTATCGCCATTTTCATGAATATTTCAGCTATATCGTGGCTGTCAGTTTTATTTGTGGGGGAAACCAGAGTACCCGGAGAAAACCACAAACCTGCCTCAAGTCACTGGTAAACTTCATCACATAATGTTGTATCGAGTATACCTCGTCTGAGCGGAATTCGAACTCAAACGTTAGTGGTGATATGCACTGATTGCATAGGTAGTTATTAATCCCACTACCATACGATCACGACCACGACCGCTCCAGCTTTGAATGAATATAAAAGCTTTATCCAATTCATGACTTAGCAGTAATAATAAAAAAATACCCCTTTCTTACTTATCTTACTGATCCCCTCTACTTACAGTGAGTATTAAATACTCCTTTCTTACTTATCTTACTGATCCCCTCTACTTACAGTGAGTATTAAATACTCCTTTCTTACTTATCTTACTGATCCCCTCTACTTACAGTGAGTATTAAATACTCCTTTCTTACTTATCTTACTGATCCCCTCTACTTACAGTGAGTATTAAATACTCCTTTCTTACTTATCTTACTGATCCCCTCTACTTACAGTGAGTATTACATACTCCTTTCTTACTTATCTTACTGATACCCTCTACTTACAGTGAGTATTAAATACTCCTTTCTTTCTTATCTTACTGATCCCCTCTACTTACAGTGAGTATTAAATACTCCTTTCTTACTTATCTTACTGATCCCCTCTACTTACAGTGAGTATTAAATACTCCTTTCTTACTTATCTTACTGATCCCCTCTACTTACAGTGAGTATTAAATACTCCTTTCTTACTTATCTAACTGATCCCCTCTACTTACAGTGAGTATTAAATACTCCTTTCTTACTTATCTTACTGATCCCCTCTACTTACAGTGAGTATTAAATACTCCTTTCTTACTTATCTTACTGATCCCCTCTACTTACAGTGAGTATTAAATACTCCTTTCTTACTTATCTTACTGATCCCCTCTACTTACAGTGAGTATTAAATACTCCTTTCTTACTTATCTTACTGATCCCCTCT
Source organism: Bathymodiolus brooksi (assembly GCA_963680875.1). Lineage (NCBI taxonomy): Eukaryota > Metazoa > Mollusca > Bivalvia > Mytilida > Modiolidae > Bathymodiolus > Bathymodiolus brooksi. Next base: position 53,224,193 of record OY804588.1, read on the forward strand.
ACTTACAGTGAGTATTAAATACTCCTTTCTTACTTATCTTACTGATCCCCTCTACTTAGAGTGAGTATTAAATACTCCTTTCTTACTTATCTTACTGATCCCCTCTACTTACAGTGAGTATTAAATACTCCTTTCTTACTTATCTTACTGATCCCCTCTACTTACAGTGAGTATTAAATACTCCTTTCTTACTTATCTTACTGATCCCCTCTACTTACAGTGAGTATTAAATACTCCTTTCTTACTTATCTTACTGATCCCCTCTACTTACAGTGAGTATTAAATACTCCTTTCTTACTTATCTTACTGATCCCCTCTACTTACAGTGAGTATTGAATACTCCTTTCTTACTTATCTTACTGATCCCCTCTACTTACAGTGAGTATTAAATACTCCTTTCTTACTTATTTTACTGATCCCCTCTACTTACAGTGAGTATTAAATACTCCTTTCTTACTTATCTTACTGATCCCCTCTACTTACAGTGAGTATTAAATACTCCTTTTCTTACTTATCTTACTGATCCCCTCTACTTACAGTGAGTATTAAATACTCCTTTCTTACTTATCTTACTGATACCCTCTACTAACAGTGAGTATTAAATACTCCTTTCTTACTTATCTTACTGATCCCCTCTACTTACAGTGAGTATTAAATACTCCTTTCTTACTTATCTTACTGATCCCCTCTACTTACAGTGAGTATTAAATACTCATTTCTTACTTATCTTACTGATCCCCTCTACTTACAGTGAGTATTAAATACTCCTTTCTTACTTATCTTACTGATCCCCTCTACTTACAGTGAGTATTAAATACTCCTTTCTTACTTATCTTACTGATCCCCTCTACTTACAGTGAGTATTAAATACTCCTTTCTAACTTATCTTACTGATCCCCTCTACTTACAGTGAGTATTAAATACTCCTTTCTTACTTATTTTACTGATCCCCTCTACTTACAGTGAGTATTAAATACTCCTTTCTTACTTATTTTACTGATCCCCTCTACTTACAGTGAGTATTAAATACTCCTTTCTTACTTATCTTACTAATCCCCTCTACTTACAGTGAGTATTAAATACTCCTTTCTTACTTATTTTACTGATCCCCTCTACTTACAGTGAGTATTAAATACTCCTTTCTTACTTATCTTACTGATACCCTCTACTTACAGTGAGTATTAAATACTCCTTTCTTACTTATCTTACTGATCCCCTCTACTTACAGTGAGTATTAAATACTCCTTTCTTACTTATCTTACTGATCCCCTCTACTTACAGTGAGTATTAAATACTCCTTTCTTACTTATTTTACTGATCCCCTCTACTTACAGTGAGTATTAAATACTCCTTTCTTACTTATCTTACTGATCCCCTCTACTTACAGTGAGTATTAAATACTCCTTTCTTACTTATCTTACTGATCCCCTCTACTTACAGTGAGTATTAAATACTCCTTTCTTACTTATCTTACTGATCCCCTCTACTTACAGTGAGTATTAAATACTCCTTTCTTACTTATTTTACTGATCCCCTCTACTTACAGTGAGTATTAAATACTCCTTTCTTACTTATTTTACTGATCCCCTCTACTTACAGTGAGTATTAAATACTCCTTTCTTACTTATCTTACTGATCCCCTCTACTTACAGTGAGTATTAAATACTCCTTTCTTACTTATCTTACTGATCCCCTCTACTTACAGTGAGTATTAAATACTCCTTTCTCACTTATTTTACTGATCCCCTCTACTTACAGTGAGTATTAAATACTCCTTTCTTACTTTTCTTACTGATCCCCTCTACTTACAGTGAGTATTAAATACTCCTTTCTTACTTATCTTACTGATCCCCTCTACTTACAGTGAGTATTAAATACTCCTTTCTTTCTTATCTTACTGATCCCCTCTACTTACAGTGAGTATTAAATACCATTTGTATGATAAACAAGATATATTCTCAACATATTAAAAAAAAAAATCTGAATGAATAAAAAAAAAAGCCGAATACCTTACCAGAAATAATAAAAATGAATCCCTTCTTATTTAACCAACATTAAACAAATATTAAGTATAACTGGCGAATATTCTAAAACATTACTTTAAGGTTCACTAACAATAAATCTGGAAATTGAAATCTGTTGAAGTGTGAATAATTATCATTGCTTTTAAATATACTTAAAAAATCAGATTACAACCATGAAAAACATATATCATGCGTGATCAAAAAACAAAACAAACAACGCATAGGTCCGATTCATGTGTAAGATAAAGTTGACAATCAATAGATGAATATTAAATAATTATATATTTATCATTGATTTAATAAAGGTGTATTCAAATTAAAAAAATGCAGGTACAAGTAATTTGGCAACTCGCCAAGTATATGTATAAGATTATATGTTATTCAGCTATCAGACAGGGTATATAATGTCACATTATATACCCTGTCTGATAGCTGAATAACAAATATATTACGGATTTAACCATTTTTTTTGTTAAATACAGAACCAAACTGTCGTATAGAATTTTTTTTAATTTTTTTCTATTTATTTTTTTTTGTTTGTTTCCTTTTTGTTTGTTTATTTTTATTTTCCTTTTGTTTTTTTCACCACGTACATAGTCCCAATTCATATTTAAAACCTTATTAAATATATTGCATCTTTTATTTTCATTTTCCGTATTTCTAGATGTCCCTTTTCGTACCTCTGACATTCTTTGTTCAATGACGTCAAATATTTGTCACGTGATATTTTATGTACCGAGGAGTCTCATAAAGGAAAATCCTGTTCAATATTTCTAAATCAACACAATTTCATATGCAGTAAATTTAATAAACTTTAAAATTATAACAATAATATATTACAAAACAAAACAACGGGTTTGTGAAACAATTTCAATAATAGACCTTTTCGCGATAATTTCCGCACCTGCGCAGAAACGCTTCCGGACGGCAAACCTGCCCGATTCCATTGCAAACTATTGTTTACATTGGCTACGTTGATTACGTTATGGCTAAGCGGGAGAATTTAAACAAGTTAAACTTGAGTTTACTGAAAACCCTGACGTTGAAAGAAGAACTAGTGAAGGAAATTTAACTTGTCAGACTGAAGTTTCACCAGTGTCAGTGATACATCAATGATCAAGCTTATGAAGTTGAAGCGATATATGCCAACAACTCGAATTTCGTCCACACTCGTATTTCGTCGATTTTACGTCACGCGCACTTTTCTACATTATGACGTCACTTCCAGCCTTCATAAAAGTTGGGAAAACCCCTGCTACCCAAAACCTTGCATTGGAACAGTATACGGTCAAAATCGGTAATTCAACGTTATTTCTGTATGATAAAATATTACTCTACCATGATTGTGACTTTAAAAAAATGAGGATTCAAAAATTGTTAAATAGAGTTGAAAAAATTGTTAAATAGAGTTGAAAAATACAGATGGATATTTTTGTGGACAACCCGACATAAAGGTAAGTGATTTTTCTTCAATATATTTCATTAAGCAACGTTAAATTTTTTTCCCCGTTTGTTATTTTTATGGCATGTTTTGCGCATCGTCGAAATTCGAGTGGTGTGGCGTAGAGGAAGTTGGGTCAGGGTCATTCAGTTATGTAAAGAAAGATACAAAATCGAAGTGCAGAATGGTTGTAATTTTTATTAAAATCTATAAACAAGTAATTTTCCAACACGAATGTATCGTCAGCCCTGTCCAATCTGCTTCCGGTAAAGCGCTACACTGCGCATGACATTTTCATCGACGAAATTCGAGTGTACATAAATAATAAATAAATAAAATTTTATTTAGAGTCGATACATATCACAACATACATAAAACACAAGCTCTACAGAGCTTTTCAAATCGACTATATAAATCATACTATAGCAACATCTTTCATAGCAAACCCCACTCTTCAACAAAGTTAGCTCGGTTACCAGAGCTAACTTTTGCCAGAATATATGACTTTACATCTACATCTACATCTACATCTACATAGTACGACGATCCATCAAAACTCTGATGACTACACGTCGGCGCTGCGCAAACAGACATTAAAAAACAAAATATATATATATATATTTATAATAATAATAAATAAAAATTATCTACAAATATTGCATGAAAATAAGTGAAATCAAAAATTAACAAAAACAGGTGCAAAAATTTAACACATTTACAGGTATTTACAGACCAACTAAGATGTTAGATGTTCTGACATTGGATCAGTTGTTTAAACTGATCCAGGGACCCAGCATTAACAACTGTATAAGGTAGTGGGTTCCAGAGTACTACTGCATGTGGGGAAAAACTGTATTTATAATAGTTTGTCCTGGTGGATATAATTTGATATTGTAATGGGTTATTGTTTCTTGTACTGAGATAAGGTTGAGTAGTAAGGTAAAGTTTTGGATCCACTGCAATAAGGTTGTTGGTGATTTTATAAAGCATTGTAATTCTGTTTAAGTTCCTACGGTGTTCGAGAGTTGGCAATTGAAGATGGTTAAGCATTGCCGAAACACTGCTGGTATTGTGATAGCGGTTTGTCACATATCTTGCTGCTCTGCGCTGAACTTGCTCTAATTTACTTTTTAGTTTTTCTGTGTGAGGTGACCAGACACTTGCGCAGTATTCCAGATTTGATCTGACCATGGATTTATACGCCAAAGTTTTAGTTTCAGTGTTTTGAATTGGTAGGTTTCGTCTCAAGAAGCCTATGATCTTGTTTGCTTTTGAGGTGATGTTATTGATATGAGTGTCCCAGTTCATGTCATTTGAGATTGTTATGCCCAGATATTTTGCAGTTGTAACCGATTCAAGGGTATGACCTTTGAGGGTGTAGCTGGTGTGAAATGGTTTTTGTGATCTTGTGACACTTAATGAGATGCATTTTTCTGGATGAAACTGCATACCCCACATTTTTTCCCAAGCTGCCAAGTTGTCCAAGTCTTGTTGTAAATAAAGGTAATAACAAAATTACCGAACTCCGAACAATCTTACAAAGGGAAAGTCAAAACTCATAATTATATAAACAGACAAAATCAGTCAACAACCGGAAAACTGTGAAAACCGTAATTACCCTGACGTGGTACAGGCATTTCTAAAGAAATGGTGGGTCGAATCAGATTTTAAGGCGCCAAACCTCCCGCTCTCATTACGGTTCAAAGGTTCCGGCTGTCACTGTAACAGTATTTAAATACAGGAACAAAATAGGTAAAATAGTTGTCAAAGCAGTACCATATTCGGTGACGTAAATGTCAAAAATATTTTTACGTCACACATTGACAAAAAAAATTCTTGACATATTTGACTCTTTATCTTTATACATTTTCACTATATGAAAATGCATCGCTTATAATTTTTTCTGCAGAGACGGAATATATTTCGACAAGATATTGGTATCGGAATATAAACTTTTTAAGAGATCGAATAAGGCGAATCTTTTTATAGCCCTGGTCCAGTAGCCTGTTTCTCAGATGAAGATGACGTTTCAGGAAATCAGAATAATTGCTACTGCCCCTTGCATAGCGAATCAATTGCGAGATGTAAACACCATATGCAGGAGAAGCTGGTATATTGCTGCACATATTTGGAAAATTTATGATTTTAAAATTGAAGTCGTCCCGCTTATCATAAATTTTAGTACTGAGTTGACCACTGTCGTCAAATTCGAGGTATAAGTCCAAAAATGATGCGGACGAAGCTGTATCGGTGGTCTCTTTAACTTCCAGCTCTGGAGGATATATCAATGGAAGAAATTCTGCAAATCTAGAATTATTGATAGATAAAACGTCATCAATATACCTGTATGTGAAATTAAAGGCTCTAGCCTCATGAATCCTCTTATCTTTTACAAGCTTTTGAAGAAACTCCGACTCATATGAGTATAAAAATAAATCGGCTAGAAGAGGGGCACAATTCGTACCCATTGGTATGCCGACGACCTGCTGAAACAGTGTCCCTCCAAAGGAGACAAATATGTTATCGATGAGGAACTCCAGCATACTGATCACTTGTTCCTCGGAGTAGCATGTTTTACCTTTATGAATTTTGTTTGAAAAATATGTGGAATTGTAGCCTAACACAACAAATTTTGAGCCATAGTTTCTATGACTAAAAGCTTTATGAATTGTTTCTTTTAAGCGGGTTTTTAATTTGTCATGCGGTAGGGTGGTATATAGAGTTGAAAAATCAAAGGTTTTGATGGAGGATACCTGAGAGAAAGATCTTGATTTCAGGTTATCCAAAAGATCTTTAGAGTTTTTCAAAATCCACATGTGATTTATGCCACTACGCGAGTAAACAGTTTCACAATATTTCTGTTGTCCCTCTTTTACTGCAGACAGAATCTTTGTTAGGTGAATAGACAATTCTTTCGTCGAACAAGTTGATGATCCCGCTATGTACCTTTCTTTGTATGGTGTCTTATGGAGTTTAGGTATCCAATATAAATAGGGTAAATCCTCAGACTTTTTACCAGAGGGAATGTTTAAAGAGGTCATGAATGATCTGTGGTTAGCTAGGATTTCATCTTTGTCGAACGAAGTTGGTTTGTATGTGGTATTACTAGAGGTGTTGCTATTTATACCTAATTCCTTGATTAGGCATTCGAAGTAATATGATTTACATACAAACACGATATTGTTGGAAGCCTTGTCCGCAGGAACGATAACATATTTGTCATGAAGAGAGGAAAGACACTTAACAGCTTCTTGGTCTTTAAATACAGACTTAGGTCGACTATTAACACAATTTTTGAGTTTGTGAATCCGACCTTGTACTAGAGACCTAATTGTTCTAACCCAGTCTGACAAGGACTCTAACTCAGGATCTTGGTCTACTTCTCTCTTTATCCACCTTCTGGCATAATCTTCAACAGCATCCATAATTATCTTGAAATTATGTTTCCAATTGATGTGTTGAGGTTCTCTGAATTTAGGACCATGAGAAATCACCTTTCGGAGACTCTCATGTTGAATGATATTCAGATCACCAGTGATTACATGTCCAGATGGGTTGAATCATCATGATTATAGATTTGTCTGTATAGAATACAATCATCTGCAAATAATCTAGTTTTTGATGTTACTGCAACTGGAAGATCATTTATGAATATGAGAAAAAGCAGTGGTCCCAAGACCGATCCCTGAGGTACTCCACTTACTACAGGCAGTTGACCAGATACCTTCCCATCCAAAGCTACTTGCTGCATTCTGTTACTCAAGAAAGCTGAGACCCACTTCCAGGTGTTCCCTCTTATTCCATAATTGTTAAGCTTCCATAGTAATTTCTTATGAGGTACCTTGTCAAATGCCTTAGAAAAGTCAAGTATTATCAAGTCAGTTTGAATGCTAGAGTGTAGGTTACTGAGCAGTTCATGGCTGAGTGTGAGTAATTGTGTTTCATAACTCCTTTTTGCACGAAAACCATGTTGACAGTCGACTAAGATGTTATGCAGATCTAGATGTTTTAAGATGTTACTCACTACGATGTGTTCTAAAAGTTTACAGCATATACAGGTGAGTGATACTGGTCTATAATTGCTTGCTAGGTACTTTTCCCCTTTTTTAAAGATCGGTATTACATTTGCTTGACGCCAGTCTGTTGGAACTACACCTTTTGTAATAGATGTATTGAAAATGGTGGTTAGGTGTGGTGCAAATTCTGCTGCAAATTGTTTTAATATCCGTGCTGGTATTTGGTCTGGTCCAGTGGCTTTTGTTGGATTAAGATTTTTAAGAAGTTTTTCAGTGCCTAATATGGTGACTTTTATTTCTGGCATAGATTGAAAATTGTCATTTAGTGGTGGTAACTGTTCATCAGTGTTTTCAGGTGTAAAAACTGAAAAGTATTGCCTATTTAATATTTCTGCTTTTTCTTTGGTGTCGTCTACAAGTAGGCCGTCTGATCTGAGAGGTGCCACTCCTGAACTGTCTTTTTTGGTGTTCCTGATATAATTCCAGAATTTTTTCTGTTTTCGGACAGTTTCTATTGACTCGTCATAACAAATGATGTTTTCTAGATACTGCCAGTATGCCTTTCTGCTTTCTTTTTGTAGTCTACGTTTAGTTTCTCTATATTGATCAGTGTTCTTTTTACATGGGTGTTGTTTCATTTTCTTAAAGTATTTATTTCTTTTAGTTGTGAGAGATTTCATTTCTCTGTTTATCCAGGGTAGTTTACGTTTGGAGTTATTTATCATTTTTGTAGGTATTGACTGATTCATAATGTCCAAAACCTTTTCTTTAAAGTTGTTCCATAGCTGATCTACAGTTAAATCTTGTTCTTTCAACTGCTTTTCTATGTCTATGCTTCTGAATTTTTCTTTTAATTCCTCTGTGTTTGCTTTGTTGTATTGGTATACTTTTCTTGGTGGTTTGTTTACTTTTCTTGGTTTGATACTTGCTTCAACATACACAATTTCATGGTCTGATATACCTGGTATAACTTCTACTTTGTTGATTAGTGAGCTGTTACTAGTGAAGAATAAATCAAGAATGGATTTTGATTTTTCTGTGAAGTGAGTCTCTTCATTAACTACCTGTTCTAGACAGTTATCTTGGCAAATATCGAGTAGTTGTTTGCACTGTTTGGTGTTCAGTGCCTTACTTTTGATGGAGTAATTGTGCCTTTCTATACCTACCAGATTGAAATCACCCCCTAGCCATACTTGGGAGTTATTATTCTGTCGGATTCTCTGTATGTTTTTCTCGAGATGCATCAGGCATTCATCATCTGTTATTTTTGGTGGTTTATAGAAACTGCCAATATATAAGTCAGGTGCACCTTTTACTTGGAGTTTTACCCATAATTGTTCACTTGAGTCGTCTGATTTTAAGTCTGTTGGTTCTGAACTTAGATATTTATCAGACACAAGTATAAATACACCGTCATGACTATCAGTTTTTCTATCTTTTCTGTATGGGGTAAACCCACTAGGGAATATTTCTGTTGATTGTATGTCATTGCTTAACCATGACTCTGTACCGATCATGATGTCTGGCTTTGATGTTTCTACCAAATTTTGTAGTTCTTGTTTCTTGTTTTTAATAGATTGACAATTTACAACCAGAATTCTCAATGGCGTGTCTGATCGAGGTTTTTTAGTGTAAGTGTTGGATCTGGTTTTTTGTATAGGTGATGAAGTAGCTGTTGGGCTTCCTAAGCTATCAAGATTAAAAGATGTATCAGTGAATGTATCGTTACTATTTACACTTGTGATGGTTGATGTGTCAAATATATGTAAAGAAAGATTTGGAAGGCCGCAGATGTCACAGTTCCAAGATATGTTTCTTAAGCCCTGATATACAAGGGTGTTCATTCCAAGGCATTTTTTATGGAGCCATTTATTGCAAGAGTCACAACAGACTCCTGGGGTTTTCCAAGTTACGGCATTTTTACAGTTTCCACATGGATATTTACATGGGAATTGTTTAATTGGTTTTGGTTGTTGAATGTTTGCATTTACACTTGCATTTTTAGCATTTGAACAATTAGTCTTGCTTTGGTCTTGTCTACTTAAAGGCTCAAACATGTTTGTGTTAACGAATGAGGTATTGTCAAAAAAGCATGATGAAAAATTTGGTAGTCCGCAAATGTCGCAGTACCACGATACATTATGTAAACCTTGATAGATTTGGGTACTCATACCTAAACAATCTTTATGATACCACGTATCACATTGGTCACAGCCGATACCTGCAGTTTGCCATGTTACTGCTTTACTACATTGACCACAAGGATGTTTGGGTGCTCTAGGACTTTATGATTAGGCTTTAGTCGTGAGAGAGTGTCAGCACCACTTCAAAGGTCTGGACAGGGCAGTGAAGCACTACAGTACATAGTCCGAGATTCCTCTGTTCGACGGCTCTAGCAAAAATATATAATGTCGTCGGACGACAGAGGAATCTCGGACTAAACAGTACAGTGCAGGAGATGTGGAAATACATGGATTTGTCCAGGTATTTAACAAAATTATTACCATTTTAAGCACTCCAACATGCTTAAACTAGGAGTAAGATATCTGACCAACCATTTAATTTAATGACAGTTGCATTACATGTTTTTTTTTAAACTTTCTGAGAAAAATATTAGTATGAAAGAATTTTATTAAATACTAAATAGTGAAAAGAATCCAATATGCTTCATTGTCAGCAAAAATATTATTGACCTCAGGGTTACAGACTTAGTCCCCTCTTCAATTAAAATGGTTGGTGCATTTATAATATTTATGTTCATTAAGATAATGGTTGAAAATTCATCCTTTCTCAAACATTACAAAAACAGGACATAAATTCAATACAAAAGATTTTTAAAGTTTTGTCATAAATGACTAATTTTAAATTTTTACTGTTACGCTTTTATGATTTTTTTTCCAGATTGAAGAATCCATTACTTATGTAAAAGCAAGCTACCATGCTTCCACGAAGAAGCGCACTTATGATGTATATGTGTGCAATTCATACAAATGTAGTCAGATGACAGGGACTCACAAGTAGTATATGGATACTGGCAGTGTCCTATAGGGTAAATATATGATGTACTTCCTTTGTGTAAAGTTTAAACAAAATCCATTAAGCAGTTAATTAGGAGTTGCATGACATGGTCTTTTGCATCTTTGCATCTAATAAGAATAAAAAAAAATTAAGCTCCAATTTCCCTGGAATTTCTCAGAACTGATTGATATGACATTATGCACATGAACATATTATGTACTTTCTTTGTGTAACGTTTCATCAAAATCCATAAAGCGGTTTAGGAGGAGGGTTTGTTTGTAGGTGTGGGGTTATAAAAATGCTGAGATGTCACATATCAATGACCTTCTATTTCAATATTGTAATAATTAAGTAATTCTTTGATAATCCAATAACCGTAAACTTTAAATTAATCATATGAATTTATAATCAAATTGTTTGCATCAAATTTGATCAGAATGCCCTGGTAATAATTTAATGGAAAAAAAAACCCTTACAGAGTCTAAATGATACTGATAAACAGTTTATGAATATTGGTCCAAATTATTTAAGTTGCATATCTAGCCAACAGCAAACTTCTTAGTCCTAACATACATTAATCATTTTTTCCCTGAAACATCTGAAATGAATTTGAATTTCCCTGACTGCTGATCAGTATTCATAAAATATGTACATGCACATATACTTTGTAAATGATTCAACTCTGTAACTTTTGTAAATTATTATAGGGCAACAAAAATTAAACAAATATTCATTAACAAGAAATATTTATTGCAAAAACAAAACATTTAATGTGGAACAGTGAGTTTTCTCCCAATAAGTGGGTTTTTGAAAAGTCGCCAAATATACATTTATTACCATCATTGATACAAATACATCCTCATTTTTGGTGTAAATATTATTACACAAAGACAATATTTATTTTCTTTTTTTGTATGTGGAAATTTTGCTTTATCTAGTGGACAAAGTTTTGGATAATAGGTAAATACTCATTAAAAGCAGTTTCAAACCCAATTGAACAAAACTGTCATGATATATCGAAACTGAAGTCGTTGCAAAGTCCAACTTTTCTAACATGAAATCAGCAAAGACAAATCGGTTTAAAGACAGTATTTTACTTGGTATTAGTAGTCAATATTTGATGATTTATAAAGATTTGATCACACAAAATACCAACCATTTAATTTTTACTGTTTTCATGTGCTAAAATGATTTTGGTTTTTATTTTTTAGGAATTAGAAGTACCACAATGTGTTAAAATATTAGGCAATGAATTAGTGATCAAATATGTCAGCCAAAGAACAATATATGTGCTTTTCAAAATAAGGCAGCAGACTTTCAAAAAGAAAACCAAGTTCTAGTATTAAAAGAATTTATTGGAAGTTTGGGTTCTAATAAAACAGAACATGCAATTATTACAGTATCAAAAGCAGCCCCTGTCATTCAGGATATAGTTAACAATGTTGACCAAATGGTCAATGTAGAGAGCAAGCAGTCAATCCATAAGAAAAAGTTTTTAAAGAAGATGTCATGATTATTTTAAGAGAAGTCATCAAATTAAACCCTTGGACTAAAAATGATGGCAGTGCATTTTCAAACTGAAGGAATCAGTAAAACCCCTTTAACTTTTGACAAGAATAAATTTGAATGTGTTGTTCTACTAAATGTGTTGCGAAGTAAACGACACCAATTCTAATGAGGAAAACAGATAGAAATCGGTTGCACCCTTCTTTGTAAAGAAATACCCTGTTATAGGTTTCATTAGACAGTGAACTGAAAACTATGACTATGATAAAATGTAAAATATGTAATTGTTAATGCTACTTTATTACAAAATGAAGTAATTGAACAACAAAATTAAGAAGATACCAAATTAATTACATGTACTTTTACAAAACGAGCAACATCTTCTCCTATTTCTATTGTACAACATATCACTGAATCCAAAATAGTTTAATAATTTCTTACAGAAACATGTCATCATCATATTTTTGAATATTTGAGGTTTTTTTAATAAACTTTTATATAAATATTTTGACTGTCTGAGTTGGACCATACACCGTCTGGGTTGTTATAGTTTAATACATTTTCCAGATTTACAGTAGCTGTGGCTGTCAATACCAAATAAACAGAGATCTCAAAAATACATGTTAATTAACCAACTTTCCTGAAATCAGGTCTAAGCTCATCATCTCCCCTAAGGTGTGAAATTATCAACCCCTGATTGATTATCCCTCCAACTAATTGCTATTATAGGTTAACATATTGATTGATTGATTGATTTTTGGTGTTTAACGACACTTTCAACAATATTTCAGCTATATCATGGTGACCAGTTTTAGTGGTGGAAGAAGCCGGAGTATCCAGAGAGAACCACCGACCATGGGCAAACAACTGGTAAACTTTATCACTTGCGGCTGCGAGTCGAGTGCACCCTTTTTTGTAATTTACAAAGCCGGGCACGAACCCACGCTGTATTGGTCTTAGGCTTGTACATTTTTTTTTGTATGAGTTGTTAGGTAATCCAACTACCTACCTCATTGAGCCACCCAGGCCCTTTAACATATAGAGGCATTACAACTATTAAACATGAACATATACACATTAATTTTGGTTGTGTGTCATATTCCCACAAAATAGTACTACATGTACCAACAAATTATTTTCAAAGTTTCCTTAAACATCTGATATCCACAGCGAGGAATCGAACCTCGGTCTTCTGTCATGTAGACAGACGTAATAGCCTCTATACTACTGAGGATGGTTTCAGATGTATGTCAGGTACAACATTTAAAATTAGAACTTACAGACGGATATAGGTCCTTGTATTACAATAATACATACCATTTTGACACCATATGCACCTCATCTATCAAGTTTTGACATAACTTTTATTTTACCAACCTGAAATACCAGTTACTTAAAATGTTGTCTTAGCACTTCTAACATCATCCTTAGGTGGCACCAAACGCAAGTTTAACTTACATGCCGAAAAACATAGTTAGCTCCTCCTTCTTTCCTGTTTTCGCCAGATCTCTCATCGTCAAGTACTGTCTCAGATTCTCAACTTTCCAACATCTAAACTCTTCAGGAGTCGGTGTAGATTTGCTCACAAGGATCCATGTATAAATAGTTGAATAAAACTTCGAAAAGGTTAAAAATGAAGTGGTAATCGAAATTCAGCGTATCGCCATGAAATAATCCAAACAGTAAGGCCGCTTACCACCTGGATTTAACTCCGATTGGACTTTGGACTAAGACCGCTTACAACAAAGAATAGGTTAATGTGAATTTGGTCTATTAATTGTATCTTTATATTAAAAGAAATTAAACTAAAAACCTTTAGTGTAGCAGTCATGGATACATAGGGTTGGTTTTATGGTGTTTAACACCACTTTCAACAATATTTCAGTTATATCGTGGCAGTCTGTTTTATTGGTGGAGTACCTGTCGCAAGTCACTGACTTTATCACATAATGTACACCTCGCCTTGATCGGGATTCGAACTCACGTCAGTGGTAATAAGCACTGATTGCATAGTTAGTTGTAAATCCAACTATCGTACAATCACGGCCACCTGGATACAAAGGGATACGAGGTTAAAAATCTTTAAAATTTATAGGAAATTCTTGCATGGCTCCCTCTATGAAGAAAATCTGGATCAGCCACTGGGTAGGGCCCTTCATGTATATGGAATTTCAGAAATCTGATAGTTTTTTGCTGAACTTCTGCAATCTAATCTATAATTACTGTACTTAGCTTAGGAAATGTATATTACCATTTTGTGTTAAAAAATGTTGCCGTCCGGAAGCGTTTGTGCGCATGCACCGATAACAGCTCCGCAGTTACCGTGAAAAGGTCTATTAAAATGTTAACAATAAGCAAAAACTTGGTGTGGCCCTGTGACCTCGAAAGTTTTAAAGGCGGAAACGTTAACACACTTTCACTTGTTGATTGTTATGTTCAAATTTGTAATGGTACAGCCGTGGAACATGGGAGTTTGCTGAATTGTTCTGGTGTTTGTGACGGAATTAATTGTTGTAAGAGTGTTATTCTCTTTTCCGGGCATCCGGGTATTTCGGTCAACGAATTATCTCCCTTGTCATTGAGGCGGTGAAACATTCGCCATTTTACATTTGATTTTCACCGCCTAAAGATGGCCGACTTGTTGTTGTTAGAGGAAGTGACGTCACCTCGGAAAAGAGAATAATCACAACATAAATCATCATAATTTACGTCCAAAATGTCAACAACGTCCGTAACCGACGATGAAACATGTGTATTGGCTCTCATTTGAACAAGTGATGTTGAACTTGAACTGTTTTGTGTCGGCGGCATGAGTTGCAACCGGGAAGTACTGTGCGGTGCCATTATTGAGGATAGTTGAGATGGTTGCTCTCCACGAACAGAACTTGTGATAATGTCTCCCATAACTTGTTTTTCCTTTGATGAAACACGTTGATATACTGCAACTGACGAGTAACTGCCATAATTTGTGCCATTGAACAGTTTCTTCCGAGGATAGTTGCACCCGTTGCACGAATTGAGTGGTTGGTGTAGATTTGTGAAACTGAAAGGTATATTTTAATTTTCTATTGAAGAAAAGAATATCTTTTTTCTTCATACAACCGTTTTGAATTTAAAAACAGCATTTAATTTGGTAAAAATACATTTATTATTCCGTATTATGATATTGATTCAGTGAAGCGTAAATATTTCTGTTTTTGTCAACCACGTTGTTATTGTTTTTTTGGGGCCCAAATGAGGGAGACCGAAAACGTACATATATACCCCGTCTGTTTTCCGAATATATGCTGACATTCAGGGTTGAATAACCAATGAAAATATGTGTAACAAACTAAATTCGTAATATACAGTACTATTGAAACAAAAGAAGCGGATATGAAACCCGTTCTTCTAGACAACAACGAAAACCCATAGACAACATACCATACTCATAAATATCTATATATAGGCCAATAATTGGAAAACAATATTCAAATTGAATAGCCACACGACAATGCCATGTGCTGTGTTTAATTCAGTAACATAATATTATACAATACAAACAAAAAGATGTATGCACTTCAATTATCTGTAGTGCAAAAAAAAATAAAAAAAAATTTATGAAATGTTAATATGGAATTTTTTTCTCGAAACAAGATAAAATTTAACTAACGAAGTAAAACACGTCCAATCGAGTCGGCCCTGTCGTGCTGAATGGTATTTTCAAGGACGGCGGGAAAATACATAGCGGTCTATGGGAAAATAACTAATTTCAATCTAATTCAGTTCCTTCAAACGATTGAAATGATATTTCTTCTAGACAACAATCAAAACCCATAGACAACATACCATACTCATAAATATCTATACAGAGGCCAGTGATTAGAAAACAATATTCAAATTGAATAGCCACACGACAGTGCCATATGCTGAATAAAAAGAACGGGAAATCGAAGTTGAATTTTATCTTGCTTCTTAATAAATAAACTAATCAGATCATTTATAAAATGTTCATCGTGCATCCAAAATTAAAGTCATAAACTATATTTTCGGAACCAATTAACCTGTCTTTTAATGAATCTTTTTAAAACGTATCCGTCTTTTGCAAACGGTCAGAAATGCCTCAATTTGCTGCGGTAGTCGCACCACCAGAACTCAAACTGTGTAATCCATATTTCTTAATATCAGAAACAAACGGTCGAAACGCATCAATGAATAATTCCCTCATACGAGTATACGAAAGTGGTACATCCCCCTTTCGCAATTCAAAACGATCCTTACACTTAGTTAAGTTTCTGAATATAAATTCATTTGAATTTAGCGAAATATTCGCTCACAATAAATACTTTTCTAATTTTTTTAACTGGACAAAAGTTGTTATCCATTCAGGATATGACAACTGTATTTCTGTCGCGATATATGTCAGTTTTACTTTTAGGAATAAAAACCGACACATAACAAGATTCGAAAATAATATCGCTCCTTTTAATATATAATAGCTCGGAAACACGCAGAAATCCTACAAAGGGAAGTAGACAAGAACTGATAATACGCTGTGACATAAGATTGTTCTCTTTGAAAACTGAATTATTCAATTTAAGTAACATATCAAGAGTAATAGGTCCCTTTTCTCTATAGGTGTAACTAATTGACGTGCTGCACCTTCAAACACGTTTTTGACTATCAGACTCAGTCGGAGATGTTTCTCCAATAACAGTATGCACCCAGTGTAAGCTGTAGAAAGCTGTAGTAACGTGACTGACGATACGATTTGTTTGTACTAAAGAAGATAAATAAATCTCAACATGAAACGGATTTGCTGGGAATATATCCAACATGTTAATACCATTTGTAACAGCTTTTTCCAACGCATGAATCCCGCATAATATGCATTAACTGTACTATCTGCCTTACAACAAATCCATAAGTAAATCTACATTCCCAAGTAAGGTGACGGCAAAAGTTGTACATCAGACTCATAAGCCTGCAAAAATACATGTACATTGTGTATAACAACAATTTCAATAAGCACACATTCTTATCATTAAATAATATTAACACATATAATCATTGTATATTAGTAAATCTCCAACAAGACTATTTAACATATAGTCTTAATGCTTGACATAGCATTCGATGTTAGTGTACTAGTTATTAACAAGGCTGATATCATATCAAGCCTTTAATGCCAAATCTGAAATTGAAATTCAGATACGCATTAAAAAGTTAGTATATCGAAACTGTACAAGGCTTTAAATATGCCTCCCTTTTTATCATCTGAAAAACAGATAAACATTAATAGCTTGTAAATTTTAAGGCATACAACCTTTAAAAAATATAACTACTTCACTATTGTCTGAAATCTAACCTTATAGCTAGCATGCTAAACGTCAGATCAGTATGGCCCAAAGGTGTGTTCTCCGAACGTCTACTGGACTAAAACAACATATAATTAAGAAAGGGGATTAAGAGGCCATCTAAAGGGGTAGTAATTAGTAGACATACAGGTAAATGTATGCCTACAAAAATTAATGATAATTTTAACATTCAAACACGAAAAAAGTTGTTGGTTAGTTTTAAAATAAAGGTAATAACAAAATTACCGAACTCCGAACAATCTTACAAAGGGAAAGTCAAAACTCATAATTATATAAACAGACAAAATCAGTCAACAACCGGAAAACTGTGAAAACCGTAATGACCCTGACTTGGTACAGGCATTTCTAAAGAAATGGTGGGTTGAATCAGATTTTAAGGCGCCAAACCTCCCGCTCTCATTACGGTTCAAAGGTTCCGGCTGTCACTGTAACAGTATTTAAATACAGGAACAAAATAGGTAAAATAGTTGTCAAAGCAGTACCATATTCGGTGACGTAAATGTCAAAAATATTTTTACGTCACACATTGACAAAAAAATTCTTGACATTTTGGACTTCTTTATCTTTATACATTTTCACTATCTGAAAATGCATCGCTTATAATTATTTCTGCAGAGACGGAATATATTTCGACAAGATATTGGTATCGGAATATAAACTTTTTAAGAGATCGAATAAGGCGAATCTTTTTATAGCCCTGGTCCAGTAGCCTGTTTCTCAGATGAAGATGACGTTTCAGGAAATCAGAATAATTGCTACTGGCCCTTGCATAGCGAATCAATTGCGAGATGTAAACACCATATGCAGGAGAAGCTGGTATATTGCTGCACATGTTTGGAAAATTTATGATTTTAAAATTGAAGTCGTCCCGCTTATCATAAATTTTAGTACTGAGTTGACCACTGTCGTCAAATTCGAGGTATAAGTCCAAAAATGACGCGGACGAAGCTGTATCGGTGGTCTCTTTAGCTTCCAGCTCTGGAGGATATATCAATGGAAGAAATTCTGCAAATCTAGAATTATTGATAGATAAAACGTCATCAATATACCTGTATGTGAAATTAAAGGCTCTAGCCTCATGAATCTTCTTATCTTTTACAAGCTTTTGAAGAAACTCCGACTCGTATGAGTATAAAAATAAATCGGCTAGAAGAGGGGCACAATTCGTACCCATTGGTATGCCGACGACCTGCTGAAACAGTGTCCCTCCAAAGGAGACAAATATGTTATCGATGAGGAACTCCAGCATACTGATCACTTGTTCCTCGGAGTAGCATGTTTTACCTTTATGAATTTTGTTTGAAAAATATGTGGAATTGTAGCCTAACACAACAAATTTTGAGCCATAGTTTCTATGACTAAAAGCTTTATGAATTGTTTCTTTTAAGCGGGTTTTTAATTTGTCATGCGGTAGGGTGGTATATAGAGTTGAAAAATCAAAAGTTTTGATGGAGGATACCTGAGAGAAAGATCTTGATTTCAGGTTATCCAAAAGATCTTTAGAGTTTTTCAAAATCCACATGTGATTTATGCCACTACGCGAGTAAACAGTTTCACAATATTTCTGTTGTCCCTCTTTTACTGTAGACAGAATCTTTGTCAGGTGAATAGACAATTCTTTCGTCGAACAAGTTGATGATCCCGCTATGTACCTTTCTTTGTATGGTGTCTTATGGAGTTTAGGTATCCAATATAAATAGGGTAAATCCTCAGACTCTTTACCAGAGGGAATGTTTAAAGAGGTCATGAATGATCTGTGGTTAGCTAGGATTTCATCTTTGTCGAACGAAGTTGGTTTGTATGTGGTATTACTAGAGGTGTTGCTATTTATGCCTAATTCCTTGATTAGACATTCGAAGTAATATGGTTTACATACAAACACGATATTGTTGGAAGCCTTGTCCGCAGGAACGACAACATATTTGTCATGAAGAGAGGAAAGACACTTAACAGCTTCTTGGTCTTTAAATACAGACTTAGGTCGACTATTAACACAATTTTTTAGTTTGTGAATCCGACCTTGTACTAGAGACCTAATTGTTCTAACCCAGTCTGACAAGGACTCTAACTCAGGATCTTGGTCTACTTCTCTCTTTATCCACCTTCTGGCATAATCTTCAACAGCATCCATAATTATCTTGAAATTATGTTTCCAATTGATGTGTTGAGGTTCTCTGAATTTAGGACCATGAGAAATCACCTTTCGGAGACTCTCATGTTGAATGATATTCAGATCACCAGTGATTACATGTCCAGATGGGTTGTATTGAAAAGGAGAGTGGGAGCAGTCACAAGTCAGAGGGTTCTTAATGTACTCTTTTATGTTAATATCTTGCAATGCTTCTTTGTAGTTGAAAATTTTACGGCCAATGCTGTTAGTGTAGCTATAGGAGACAATGGGAACAGATTGATTTTTGAAATATGGTGGAATTTCTTTTATGACCTCTTTTTTATTAAGAATGTTGCTGATGTTAATAGCATCGATTCCTTTATTAGCAAACGGAATATGGAGGAATTTTCTGTTGTTATCATGAAGAGGTTCAGATCGAACTGGTTTAAAAAGACGAAAGGACGCCACGTCACATATAATACTAGACAATCTGTACTTAGGAGAAAAAGGATCTACGCCTCCTTTGTCAAGTCCAAAATCCCTAAGATCTTTGAGGTAGTTTACAGGTAGTGAAAATAAGATTGTACGAATATGATGAATTCCAAGAGGTTTCTGTATATTAGAAAGTAAATCATTAAAAGTATCTTGTAACGTTCTTGATTTACAGAAAAAAAACATACAAAACAAACCATAAACAAAAAACAAATAAATAGAAAGAAACAAAATACACAAAAAAGCAAATATTTATGAAAGTAGAATAAAAAGTAGAATATTTGTAGTATAAAGCTAATATTTTTCAATTTTATCTTTTTCACCATTCAAATGAATAATATATTTAATTATTTGAAAAAAGAGTTAATTATTCAACATGTTTTGGTTTTTTTTCCAATTAAAATCTTTATTCGAAATCTTTACATTTGTTAGTGAGAGAAACATAAAATACCAGTACCTTATCCTGTCCTCGTTAATATTAGTGGCATGTATAGGAATTGTGTTAGTCTTTTTAGTAAAATAGTAATACAATACGTTGTTTCGAATCATGTCAATTCCGACCACGTTCCGACTTTTTCTTGTCTTGACGTCTGAACAAATCGGCAGGCGACTTCGGGTGTTTACGCTATTACTGTGACAACGTCAGCATATCATAGTCGTAGATGCGGTAGATTATAAGTAATTGTAATATGTAATTATTCAATATGCTAAGTATAATTATGATAGATAATTATCAGATTCAACCAAAATCAGCTGAGAGTTATTGGATTTTCGATGTAAGCTCTGCAACTCAAAATGTCATAGATTGTTGAACAGACCCAAGCTGTCCGAACAAATTAAACAATGTCAATGTAAGCTGAAATGAGCACATATAAAGAGCACTGGACAAAACAATCATCAGTTTATGTTCAACCATGGCAAATGCACAGTTGAATGTAAAGTTCCTTACCAACAAAAGAGGGGACCAGAACTTGGTACTACATGGGTACATCCATAGAGTTAACCGCAGGGGGCCAGACAACTCTTCAAAGACATCCAGAACAGTATTTAAATTTCAAAGATCTAGAGAGCAGTTGGTGGTACCATTTGACCACGGGCCAAGAAATACTTGAACATTGTCATTGATCGCCGACTCGCAACACTCAAGGACAGATAGCAAACTGGTGTGATCGACCTGATTACTTATGCAGACTCAGCTTCCCAGTTACTCCACTTAGGATGATTCTGTGCTTGATTTCTATGTAGATGTTATTTTCCTATAGACTTTTGCATAATTATAATAGATTAATGATTTGAAATGTGTTTCTATGTTTAGATATATGTAATGTGTAAAACTTTTATAGTATCAAGTTTCATTCCAGTACAGTGCTATTTCTTGTATAAATGTTGATAAGAAATTTCATATTAGTGCTGTCTTGATATATATGTTTGTTGAGATTTAATGGCTTAACATGTTAAAGTTGTTTGTATTTCACTTTAATTCATACTTGCCCTCTAAAAGTTTATTTATGACAATAGCACCTTAACTGCTGTAAGTTGTTTCCTTGTAGAACTATTACCATGTTCTACATCAAACCACATGCCATGAACAATGTTAATTGGTGTTTTAACAATGTAACCATCGATCTCTTAAAAAGTTTATATTCCGATACCAAGATCTTGTCGAAATATATTCCGTCTCTACAGAAAAGATTATAAACGATGGATTTTCATATAGTGAAAATGTATAAAGATAAGGTTTCAACAAAAATGTCAAAAATATTTTTTTTATCAATGTGTGACGTAAAAGTGTCTTTGACATTTACTTCACTGAGTTTGATGCTGCTTTGAGAACTGTTTTATTTGTTTTGTTCAAGTATTGTTATAAATACTGTTATAATGACAGCCGGAAACTTTGAGCCGTAATGAAAGGGGGAGGTTTGGCACTTTAAAATATGATTCAACCCACCATTTCTTTAGAAATGCCTGTACCAAGTCAGGGTCATTACGGTTTTCACAGTTTTCCGGTTGTTGACTGATTTTGTCTGTTTATATACTTATGAGTTTTGACTTTCCCTTTGTTAGATTGTTCGGAGTTCGGTAATTTTGTTATTACCCTTAATCACTATATACAATACTCTGACACGATTCATCTGTGCTAAAATGTTTAGCATTTACGTCTCGAATAAATCTTTCCAATAATAATAGTTGTTCAACACTAGATTCTGGTAACTTAATATAGAATATATACCATGAAAATTATTTGTTAATATCAATAGTAAGATGTTTAGTCATCAAATAAGCAATGTTACCAATAACTGAATATGTAGATATGAATTTGACCTACAAAAGAAGCAAATTTCTTTACATTAACAGTTGTACGTGTTGCCAAGCATGTTCGTATATCATTTATGGTACTTAAAATCTTGTCAATCCTCTGATCAGGAATTATATAAAACCCTGCTTCACTATCGATAAATGTACCTAACCAAATCAACCGTTTGGTAGGTTTCCATAGTGATTTTTCTACTTTAGGAACAAAACCATAATTAATCAAATCATATTTCACTTGATTTACTACAACTTTACAAAGTTCATCCTCTTGCTCAATCCTAATCGGAATCTGATTGGTCAATTCATTCATGACAGACACGGTCGCGTGATCCGGTCTGTCATGGGCTGTCTGTCATAGTAAATACACAAAAAACGGAAGAAATATTTTTCTATGACAGACAGCCCATGACAGACAGGATCACGCGACCGTGTCTGTCATGGATGAATTGATCAAGATTGAATATGGCGACCGACGACGGTAATCTACGATAGTGTCAGATTGAAAGCCATATTTACAACTATGCACAAAAATAATTAAAACGCCTACCTTGCAACCTTATTTTGGTTATATTTTATCAAAATTGAAGCGTGCACGAAACCAAATGACGTCTGATCTATACGTTATAAACAGGAAGTCTTCATATGACGTCATGTTGTTAATGTACCAAGGACGTCAACAACAGTTCGTGGAATTTTAATTTGTGTGATTTTTAGACCAGGGATATGCAAGAATACATTTTATGTTCAGTATTGCATTGAAGAATTATAATGATTAATCGGTTCTTTTCAGGAGTTCATGCATGTGTACACGGGGTCGATCCACTCACAAACTTTACATAGACATCCTTCTCTCCTAGCACGTGGTGCTCTAGTTTCGGGATCGAAATGTAAACATTGTTAAAAACGGAAGAAATAGGTTCTTACACTCTTCTCTATTGAAGATCTGGGATTTCTTCCACTCGTGTGAGAAATTCTACGTCTTTTCACACTCGTGGAAGAAATCCCAGATCTTCAATAGAGACTCGTGTAAGAACCTATTAGTCTTATCTTTTATCGTAAGTGAAAAAATAGAAAAAAAGATAGACGATGCATTGGCGCTTCCAATCGTAACTACTCAGTCATTCTCGCTAGCCTTCCAATAACCTCGTAAGTAGGTAGTAGCAATTCTTCTTAAATTGTTTTCCGGAAGATAAGCGCACAAAAATATAGTCCACGAAAAAATGGAAGACAAAATTAATATCGATAGGGAGAAACTGGAAATTACTTTCCCTTTGAAAGAAAAACAAATGGAAACTTTGCAGTACGTGTACGAGGGGAAAGACTGCATAAGTGTGCTACCAACGTTTTTGACACATGACCTAAAATTTAGAAAGTAGTTCTATTTATCCGCCACCTACTTACGAGGTTATTAGGTTAGGTCATCTGTGGACGCTGGCTCTCCGCCACTAAAGCCACCTCTACTTCTTCCTTGATATAACTTATTTCGGTGTGGTTTCCGGTGTTTTCCTTGTTTTGGATGCTGGCTTTGCACTCAAATGTTACATCTTGGCGTTCCCAGTATTTATCGAGCCTTATTTCTTTGCATCAATTACTGGTTGTGGCAGAGTATTCCATAAATCAACGATTCTGTTGGTGAAAGAAAATTTCCTTAAATTTATTTTGCAGAATTTCTTCTTGATGTTCTTACTATGACCCCTAGTTCGAGTATTAGGGTCGAGGTCAAATATACCTTCTGTGACTTCATTGTTATAGATACCCGTGATAATTTTGAAAGTTTCAATCACATCACCTCTGAGGCGTCTGTATTTCAAGGTAGGCATGTTTAATTTCTTTAATCTATCCGGGTACTCCATATTTTTAAAGGATGGTATTTGTTTGGTCGCTCTTCTCTCTACGTTCTCTATGCTGTCAATGTCATGTTGCTTGTATGGCGACCAAACAGCTGCGGCGTATTCAAGATGTGGTCTAACGCTCATTTAGGTAGGTAAATGTTCTTCTGATGAGGCCCATTATGCTGTTTGCCTTATTTATTTTCTGCTGTATATGTTGTGAATAATTTAATTGGTCATCAACTAAGACACCCATGTCTTTCTCCCCATCTGAAATTTTGCAGCTCTACCTCTTTGCCCTCACTGTCATTTAGGTGGTATTTCTGTTCTCTGTTATTTCCACTCTTATTAGACACTGTCATTACCTTGCACTTGTTTGGGTGGAACTTAAGTAGCCACTTGTCTGACCATTCTTGTAAGTTATCCAGATCTTTCTGCAGACTTGTGGTATCTGTCTGGATTTTAACTTCTTTATAAACTTTTGTGTCGTCCGCAAAAAAATATGCCTCTGAATCTACATGATCTGGCATATCATTGATGTAGATCACAGAGGATGGGCCCTAACACTCTGCCCTGTGGAATTCCGCTGGTGACATCATGGGTAATTGATTCAGCTCCATTCACTGATACCTTTTGTTTTCTATCTGTTAGAAAGTTTCGTACCCAGTTTATTGTCTTATTGTTAATGCCATATCTCTCCAAATTTTTTTATAAGCCTCTTGTGTGGTACCTTATCAAATGCCTTCATGAAGTCCATATACACAGAGTCAATACTACCACCGTTATCCAGGATTTCTGTCCATTCATTCATTACCTTAAGAAGTTGTAATGTTGTTGACCTGCCTGATATGAAACCAAACTGTTTCTTGCTAAATAATTTATTTTTAGTCATGTGACTTACTATTTGGTTTTTTCACTAGTTTCTCCATTAGCTTACATATGATACTTGTCAAGCTTACCAGTCTATAGTTACCAGGGTCTGTGTTGGCTCCTTTTTTAAGCAATGCTACAATGTTTCATAGCTTCCATTTATTTGGAACTATCCCGGTATCTTTTGATACATTAAATATTATTGTAAGTGGTCCTGTTATAACATTGGTTAACTCCTTTACGGTTTTTGGATGCAGACCATCTGGACCAGGTGATTTGTTTGGATTAATGCCCAGTACTAGTTTTCTTACCTCTGATTCCTCAAATTTTGATTATGTGAATGGATATTGAATTTGGCACGCTTCTAGTTGTGGTATATCTCCATCAGGTTTCCTGGTAAACACGCTGCTGTAGAAGTTGGCCAATACTTCTGCCTTTTCTTTATCTGTCTTTGCGGTATCTACTTCCCCATTGCTATTTGTTGTTTTTAGTTCTCCAATACCTGATTTAGTTTTTCTTTTGGAGTTGGCATATTGCCAGAACCTCTTTGGATTTACTTTAGCGTTCTCTGCTATCTCTTTTTCCATTTGTATTTTTGCTTTCTCTACCATGGTCTTTACTTTGTTTCTAGATCTTACAAATTCCTTGTATTTTTTGGGGTCTCTGTTTTCCATATATCTTGTCCACCATCGATGTTTATGTTTTGTTTCCTGAATTATCCGTTCGTCTAATGGTAGGTAGTTGTGTTGTTTTGCTTTGGTCCCAGCTTTACTGCTACATTTTGGTATACATTTCTCTTTCGCTCTCTCGAAAGCTTTGTGAAATAACTCAAAGGATGTGTCTGGGTCTTTGTCACTCAGTGTGGTCTTCCAGTCAGAGTCCATTTTCTTTGCCATTTCTGTATAATCCCCTTTGTAGAAATTCCATCTCTGTATGGCATTCCCTTTTATCTCATAGTAGCAATTAAACTTGAAAAGCAACCATGTCATCCTCGTTAGTAAATATGAGGTCTATAATACTGGGTTCACTGTTCTCTCTTGTTCGTGTATATCCTTCTACATGTTGATATAAGAAACTGTCCCTAATGCTCTCCATAAACGCATCCTCTTCCTTGTCTCCGTTACTATTCCAGTTTGTCCAATCTAATTTAGGGTAGTTAAAATCTCTCATTATCAGCAGGTGAGAAAATTGTTTCATTTGTGTGGCTTCAATGATCATCTTATTCAATAATGACAAGTTGTCCTTGTCACTCTTATAAATACATCCTACTAATAGCTCATCACTCCCTTTCAACTTTAATTTTATCCATTCACTTTCTTGGTAATTACTAACGATTTTTAACACCTCTGCTTTCAGTTGCTCATTTATGTACACTGCTACCCCTCTTTTGTGTTCATCTCCCTCACTTAGAAATAGGTCAAAGCCTTCTAATTGCAATTCAGCTTTACCTGGAAGGAATCTGCACTTTTTCGGATATACTTCAGTAATGCCTATAATATCAAAGCCATCTGTATTCTCTTGAACTCGTCCTTTTAATTCATAAAGATTGTTGGGAAAACTATCAGCGTTAGTATAAAAAGAATTTAAGCCTTTAAAAGCCTTCACCTTTGAACTATTTACATTGTGCTTGTTAAAAACATTGGTTCTATGTACAATATCCTTTTTCTTTTTGTGACAACCTTCTACTTTCTGATCTTTGCCACCCTTTTGTCCCATTATGTATTTGAATGTGGAGTCCCCCGATTCTAGTTCCTTGTTTTTTTCCTTGTATTCACCCCATTTCTCTTTGTTTCTCTGTCTTTCTTTTTGTGTAAAGTCATATACAACAGTAATTGTATTGTACTTTGGCTATGCCTTCCCTAGTTTACTTAAACTCCCCATAAATTTTTCCCTTTGATTTATCATCTTCGAAGACTAACTTCAAGATTCTGGGCTTTTCTGCTTCTTCGTTTCTCTTGCCTAGCCGAGTTACATTTTTAACTGTATGGCAATCAGTCTCTACAGTTCTACATAACCCTTCAATACAATTTATATCTGCTTCTTTTCTTTCTTTGGTTTCACTTTCTTTAGATTCATCGACATGAAAAACCATTACATTGTTCCTCCTAGCGATGCTTTCTTTGTATTCCTCTAATGCATCAATTGCCTGCTTCTCACTTTCTACAGCCTTTGCACCAGTTGTTTCATCAGTCTTGCTGTTGTCAATCATACTTTTTACTTTTTCGATATCAGGTTTTTTCGCTATGGCTTCCTCCAGTTTATTGAGTCTGTCCTCATACATGGCAAAATGGTCCTTACTTTTATCCTCTATTTCTTTCTCTATTTTGATATTTTTTGCCACTTTTTCTTGACAAGGTGGGTAATACCAGTGGAAGTCATTTCTTTTTCCTAAGAACTTATATTCTGCTGGAGTCAGATTCAGGCAAGATCTGCAAAAGTGACCTACACAATACTCACATTCGAGTAGTTCAGCTTTTTTGTCTTGGAAGACAACTGCACATAGTTTACATGTCCAACTCTCTTCGTCTGCTGCCTTTGCTGTCGAGTTTCTGGATGCTCTTGGACCTTTTGGGTACGCCATTGTGCTTACCAGGTTATATTATATATGACTCTGTGTATATGATATAACAATGAACAGTATGCTCTATTCAATTTACATTGAACAGATTACTTATTCATGTTTTCGTTCTGCTCGTGCTAAACAAGCTTAGCCCTATCCAGTGTTGTCTTGGACAGGTTTCTTATTTAGATATTGTGTCTTTTAATGCTTTTATTAGTGCCTTATACTCCTTATGATAGACAAGAATATCCTATTCAGGTATACTAAACAGGCTCCTTGTCTAATTTAATTGTTGATATTAACGATAAGGCCAGGTATGCTGCTTTTGTGTTGAACGAGATTTCCCTATTTAGTTTTCTCCAAACAGGATTGCTCATTTATATACTAAATAATAACTTAATAAGTTTTCCCTATTTAATATTGCTTAAACAGGCTCTTTTTTAAGTTTCAATGACCTCTCTCTTGTAATGTAACTAAGATTTCCCTATTTAAATAATCTAAACAGGTTACCTTGTTCAAATATATTATAGCCTTCGTCCTCACTTAGCTTATACTATGACTACTTACAGTTAATATACTTGACCTACCTCTTTATCTGCCCTAGTTGATAAACAGGATTTTCCCTATTTATCGCAGTTGTGATCTAAATATTGCTTCCTGTCTCAATTTTATCTCAAGAGTCACTATTTTTTACACTAATTATTTATACACCTGGATATATGTGTAAATACTCCCGCATTCACTATATTGTTTATATACCGTATTTCTTCTATTTAAAGCCCCCCTTCTAATTAACGCCCCCCTCCCTTATTCTGGCCTATAGAACATTTTGACTTCTAATTAACGCCCCCATTTCATAAAATGTAAACTCCACTAATCAACAACACAGCGTGTAAGAGTTCCCAAAATAGTTACAGCGTGTGAAGAGTTTTACACTTCACTAATCAGCAATAATTGTCCAGGTAAACAAACACGTTTTCTGTCAACATTAAAGAACTTGGCTGTCGTATGTTTCCCTTTTCTTCGGCAAATTTAATTACTTTCAACTTAAAAGAAAAATTATATTTGTGTCTAGCTTTATTCTTAGATTCCGTTTTAAGTAGCAGTGGGTTTTAGTAAAGTTCTTAATTTTTCAACATTCAGCTTTCTGTTTTATTTCTGTTTCTGTTTTATTTCTAGTGCTTTTTCCAAGTTTTAATGCTGCTTAGTTATTTTATGTTTGCTTGATATTGCTTCAGCATGTTTTAGTATGTCTTTTATTTTTGTGCTTTTTATGTTGCATTTGCTAACTGTATGTGCTTTATATGTGTGTTTATGTGATTATGTTAATATTTGTATGTATCTTGTGCTACTATATATGTATATTCGGTAAAAAGCTCCTGATAGCTTATGTTTATTGTTATTCAAAAACCGAATTCAAATAAAGTTTTCTTATCTTATCTTATCTAGCAGCTTGTCCCGAAAATGTGTACGTACTACGTACACGGTAATTCTAATCTTATATTGAAAAACTTGTTGCCGGTTACAGTTGCAAATATTTTGCCACCTCTTTTAAAAAAAAATTAAATACTTTGCTGAGTTCGATGGGCACGTGTTCTTTATTTCCATCATTTCGAACGAGTTTCACAGCAAATTTGTCATTTGCATTATTTTCTTCTCTGTCACAACGAAGTTTCTCGCTGATCTCGTATGTCCAGATTGATTTATATACGTGATAACCTCGAATAGAACTTTCAAAATTAAACTCCATTTGCTGCTCCATGCACGTTTCTAGATGGAATTTATAAATTAAGGTCAGACCAACCCAACATGCACCGATTAACCGATATCAGAGACATTTCATTAGGTAATGTATATTGACATAGCACGTGTATATTTCTATAGTATGTTTCATCAAATTAACCTCATCTAACGGCTATAAAAGTCAGAAATTCGTTTCTCTAATTGACGCCCCCTATTTTAAAAATGCATTCGCCCCCGGGGCGTCTATTAGAAGAAATACGGTATGTCAAAAACAATAATACACACACCGCACTATATATAATCAGCAATCATTAGGTTTTTTTTTTGGTTTTTTTTATATACACATCCTACACAATAATGCACTTTATATGTTCAACAATCACTGTTTATTTTTATATAGACATCATACACAATAATACACAGTAATGAATCGTGGAAAAAAAATTAGGAAATGAAGTTAATACTAAGAATGTTCACCAGAACAGGACTTCCTTTATATAAATAGGAAAATACCCTATTTATCTTGGAGTTCTGATGCTAATTTAAGAATGCGATACATCCATAGTTTTGAAAGAATTATGTTGGGATGTATGCCGTCATGGAACAGGTTGTAATTTTTCTTGTATTCGGTTTTCGAGCAACTTGCTCGTTTGTGTGATGCTATAATATCTGACGAGAACTTTGGTGTTTTAATTGGATTTTGCCACCTTAAGTGTTCGTTGTAATAGTCTATAACTCGACTCAAATTGCTGTCCTCGTACAAGGGTTCAATCGGTTTCCTATTTGAAAAGGACACTGACAACTTTTTATTTTTCTTATGACCTGTCTTTAGGACCTTGCGAGTATCTGTCTTGCTACTACCCTTTATGGTAACTTGCAGGTTGTTATTTTTGTCTTGCGAAACAAATTTGTCCGTGTTCACATTCTTTGTGCTCTTTTTGTCAAGCAAGTTATATATTTTTTTTTGTGAGTTATTGGAAGGGTAGCGAGAATGGCCGAGTAGTTACGATTGTGGCGCTTCGGCTTGAACATAAGAGAGCAATTCATCGTCAGCGCGTTTTCTCTGACCGTATGACAAACCTCATTACACATATTGATAAATATTTATTGAAATAAATATGGCTTAATACAAACAGACGCTACAAATGACATTGTTGTTTACTCCTTTTTGGCGTGACTAATAACAGAGTCTATAACGATGCATTCCGTACATTTACCTTTTCAACGCAGCAACGTGTATCATTTACATATCAACTACCATATGACAAAAAAAAATCAGGATAATTCTTTTAATTTTAGATTTCATATTGGGAACGGTCAACAATCGAAAAGAATACTTGCAAACTTGGGGAGAATTCTTCTTTTTCATTATCTATTTTTTTGATAAAAACAGGAATACGTGATTTTCTTCTAAACATCTACTCCGCTTACAAAAGTTTTGTGTGAACTATAGGACTGGAAGTTTCTGGATCCAATAATATTGCCTTTATATTAGTAATATAATTTATTAATTTCTGGCAACTTCGATGATCATCGAACACTCTGGCAATACATAAACACTTCTTAATTTGGGTTATCTCAGAAAAATCGGGATAAATTTTCATCAGTAAAAGAACAAGCGTTTAATTTGATGTGGGATGGGATTAATTGGAAAAGGGGGGGGGGGGTGGTAAATATTTTGCTGAAACACATCCGATCAAATGAATTATCCAGTATGGATAATATATATGAATAGGTTTTTCTTCGAACTCCAGATGCACTCCCTTAAAAAAGACGTCTACCAAAAGTGATCATGCGTGGATGATGACGAATAACTCCAAGTAATGACAAATTTTATAGATAATTATAATTTACATGCATAAGAAACTTTATGCGAAATTCATACCCGCTCATATTTTGTGGAGTTATTGTTGACCAATTCATATATTAGATAAATATTCAATATAAACATACAAACACAGTCTCATACTCGGATTTGATTACACAAGGATGTAAATGCCAACTGGTTTAGTGTTCCAACACTGATTTTACAAAACTTTTGCAATATATATGCATCATAACTTCTTGTCACTTGTGATGTTCAATCGGACGGCTTGCTTTTGTAAACATGTTGTTATGGTAACATCATAACATAAAAACTGCTTATAAATTAGTGCCGGGAATGTTTTATAGAATATGTTTATTTAAAAAAGATAATGTGTATGAGTATATTCTCTGAGACTGTCTGTGATAAAGGGATCTATTTTCTGAGAAATCGTAGATCAGATAATATTGAAAGCAATACAAACACAGTGTTCAATGAAAATGAAACTAGGTTGCTGAGGAAGATAGTTTATGGTGTTTAACGTCGACCTGCCGCAAGTCACTGACAAACTTTATCACATAATGTTGTATCATGCACACCTAGGGAAGAATTTTTTATCGTAATTGTAATTTTAGTCGTAAGATTAAAATTTGTCGTAAGATAATCTTTGTGAAAATGACTTAGGAATTGTCGTAGGATTAATCGTAAGTGAAAAAGTTAAGATTATACTTACGAATTTTTGTGAATAGGGCTACAGGATTCCAGACCAAGGAGTGAGTGAGTGAGTGAGTGAGTGAGTGAGTGAGTGAGTGAGTGAGCCAACTCAGCAATTTTTCAGCTATATCATGGCGAGAACAAGTTAATTTTCAATAAATAGATGATACGGTCCGCTTTATACTTGACCAACACGCTCAGTTGGATTTGTACAGTGCTAGCTCAATGAAACAAAGTCCGCGGATAGACATATATCGTCCCACTCGGGCACATTATCCTGATTCCGAGCCAACCAGTCTTTCCTCTTTCTCCTTAATGATGCGTGCTTAGCGGAGAAACAACAACCAGAACAAGGAGAAAAGCTCATGCCTAATACTCTCATAATGTTTGTTTTTTTTATTTACAGGATTAAATCCTGTTCATATGCATACCTCGACATGTTTTCAAGGACCTGATGATTGTTAAATATTTATAAAAAAAAATATCGTATCACAATCGAATGGAAAGTTTGATAGTGTGATCATTTGGCCATTGGACATACCTGTGTCATCTTTTATGATGTTTGTTATCTTACTTTTTCTTATTTTATTGTATTTCTCCAAAATTTATATCGGGAAAAGGGTTCCCGTTCTATCAAATCATTTATTGTAAGTTGTCTATCACTGTGGCTGTTGGTACGAAGCGACATAAGTACTTGCATGGCATCCATGTTTAATTTACAGTTAAGATTTTAATAGCGCTCGTTTGTACAATTAAATATATTAGAAAGTTAATAGTCTATAAACGTTAATTGACGTTGGTGCAACAGAAATAATTCACTATTAACTTTAATAGTACTTTTAATAGTAAATTAACTTTAATTGTGTCTTGTGCAGCCCAGTCCTGGTGTGTAATTAAAGTGCAAAATTGATTAAAAAGTAGTTTTTTCGGTCAAAATTGTACTCTATGTTCTTGAAATCTCGACAAAATCTTGTATATGCAACTTCAATGAAAAGTCTTTGTATTGCCAGGGATAATGAAGCATGCACGGACAGTAACTCGAAGAATGTAAACCAACACATCAGTTGATACATGTATTTCTATCATGTACTAGTACATGTAACCATCAAAATCTTACACAAATGTTTTTACAACATATGTAATTGCGGACCAAAATTCTTCCAATGTTGCGGTATTGCCGCCGACGTCGCTTAATATTTTTTTCCATTTGCCTGTACTTGCGCTTTTGGGGAGGGGGGGGGGGCAGATTACCATTTTGTGCAGCTGCAGCCGATACCTCAATATTTGTCTGCTCGTCTTTCATCTTTCTAATGAATATCCAAAGTGAAGGATGCCTTCTGTCCACTGATGAATTCCACTTCTGGTGGAAGCCTACAATCAAATATAAATATAACTTGACTTGGTTGACAAGCATGAAATAAACAGCTTCGCTATAGGCTCATGATACGCCCGTTCCTAGTGAATTTGCATCTATATTCCAAAATTTGAAAATGTAAAGATCATAATTTTGATGTAAAATTTGAAGTGAACTGTCTAAGGTGTTCTTAAGCTAGAGTGTGCCATGTGAAAAATCGCCTTTAATTTGACGAATGAAGTCCCATAACTCTGGAATGAAAAATCGATATTTCACCAAAAATTATACAGACCGTAAGACCATCACACCACAGAACTGTGTGAAGTTGGAATTAGATCGCACCAAGCGTTCTCAAAATACGATGCGACATGTTTACAACGGACGGACAGACATTTGTATACCATAATACATCCTGTCAAAATTTGACGGGTGTATAAAAACCGTTTCCCAAATGAAAATGGACCTGTTCCTTTGATGTTGTCCCTTCCTCATACTAGATTTGACATGGGCAACATGGTGGGTGTCCTGCAGGAAGCAGCGACTGCCCACTCTTCCGGAGCACCTGAGTCTACCCCGGTTTTTTGGTGGGATCCATGTTGCTCATATGTTTTTAGTTTTAAGTGCTGTTTGTATTGTTTTGGTCTTGTCTTCGTTGTTCTCCGGAGTTCGTCAGTTGTTTTCGATTTTCATTCCTTCGATTATCCCTTTGGTATTTCTTGACTTAACATACAATATGGTAGCAAAAATCCCGACACATTTATTTGAAAAAATACTTTTGAATAATTGAATCTGATACCAAGCGCTGATAAAAGATATCCAGAAAGCTTCAAATCAAAATCAAATTCTCGAAGAAGAAAAAAAAAAGAAGAGATTCTGAAATCTAAGTACTATTATTTTCTTATTTTTAGCTTCTTGACAAATAAAAAGAAATTAGAGTTTTCAGTGTTTGTGGTTACATTTACACTGCAAATTTCTAAATATTATTAATTACAGCAGAAAACATTGAATTTCACGGAACTAGTCGAAGGAATGCACGGAACATAAGACATTATCGATGATAAATGTGATATAGTGACTGATGTTGTAATGCTGTCTCACTTTCGGTTCTATTCGCTAAAAAATAGCAGTTTCACAAGTCTAACACTAGGAAACCTTCATAAAATACCGATTCCGGTGCACTTTGCTTCAGTTGCTTATTTTACGAGACAAGAAGTACAAACCTTCAACATGATTATTAGTTCTAGTGTCAATGTCTCTATCATAAACATTCCATCTTTGGACTGTATACTGACCAAATATGTAGTTGTTTTCTAGATAACGAATAAAGTCAAACAGAGCCGGGTATCTGTTTATAAGCCTTCTCGTAGATCTTGCAGTGGACAGGAAACCAAAGCTTAGTCGTACCAGAGGGACTGGAAGATGGGCTAATGCCATGAACTTACGGATGCATTTCTTCAATCGCCTGTTCCGACCGTACGGAGTAGATAAACCTAGATCGGAATCCCTTCTCCAAAGACTTTGACAAAAGTGGAAGTAACAGCTGCATATTCTGGTGTTTTGCAGTTCTGTTTCCACTGCGCTCTGTAATGCCTGCTCGAAATCACACACCGCTTTATCTGGTGAAAAATTGCAACCAGTAAATCTTCTAACCTGTGCTTTGACATGCTGGAGTAGCTGTATGTACTGGCCAACAGTTTTGCCAGTCAGAAGGCACATTACAAAGGGAAGAACTCATTCTTTAAAGAGACCATGGATTGTTACAAACTGTGTATATGGAGGAGGACAGGTTTTAAATGTTCCATCGGCATAAATAACATCGCACCTTTCCAAACGTTGATAGTTCTTCTTGGTCGCAAATACAAGAATTCCCCAATTATTATCTTGGTGACTAAGGAACTTTTTGCCGTTCCAAGTTCTCTTCCATTCTCTCTCAAGCATTACATCATTGACATCGTCAGGAATGTCGAGCAGCAAAGTACTTCTGGTTCGACTTAGACTGGACCTAAGAGAATGGAACTCCGGAATGTCGGTCGGGTCGACATATCGGACAGCCCTCTGCATAACGTCATTGTATACCCTCTTGATTGGCTTAGTATGGTCATTTTTAATCTCTTTTTTTCATCTGATTCGATATTGTATTACTGTCGACAAGGTTCTTTTCTGTAGCATGGTTATGATCCTCTTTCTAAGCAAACAAGAAACGACATGCAAATATTGAGTGGAAGTTTAGATTGTTTTACCTTGGTATATTTAAGGTATACATCTGATCTTGGGACTTTTATTATCATGACTTTATACCACGCTACTGAAATGTTAAGACATTTTTTGGTACATTGGTCATTGTTTTTTCAGAAATTTACGTACTGTTTGCAACTTGTTTATATTACTAGTTCATTAAATACAGAATACAATGGGAAAGAGCGAGACAAATAGATGAGCTTAACAAGGGAAAGGTTTCTTTGCTTTTCCTTATATATTATCATAATGTACCTTTAAAATCTGTACATTAGGCTCCTCCTCATTCAAGTCAAAGATATTAGTTTGTTGAAGAGGTGCTCTGCATGTTACTCACCAACATCTCCAATGAATTGTTGTAGAAGTTACTTTGTTTTTATGAAACCTATAATGTGTTGTACACCAATGCTGTACCACCCCGGTTTCCTGGCATGGTGTAAGCCATCTTTGACACGTCCGTTCAGAATAACGACTTACAAAGACTGCAGTATTCGCGGGAAACCGAAGACGCATGCTTTGAGTTTTGGTGGCTCAAAAAGGAAAACTCATGTCACCCCCACCCCCACCCCCCCCCCCCCCCCCCCAATGGATAACCCATTTATGGAATGATAAAGGTAAATTTACACTTACTGTTTATCCCCAAAATACCCCATCTCTCTATCTAACCAATGAAATTGCGATTCCACATGACGGTTAACCCCGGATGCAGCAACGAAAGAGGGGTTAATCAAGGGATACTAGTTTGCTAACTTAGGGGTAGGAAAGGGACATATGTAAAATTATGATATAAACACATATTTGAAAAATGCCTTGTGCAAACGTGTATCTTAAAGTAGTGTTACTAGAAATTAAGGTATAATACAACAAAGAACCGAAATTGCAGGAAATAATTATTGTTTTTCTAGTTTAACCCGTACGTTTTTTCGTACCAAAAGGGACTCTTTCAGTATTTCGTAGAGTAAATGACAAGTCTAAGACTATTCTGAAGTGTTTGTTAAGCAAATAAATCCCAGTTGTTAATTGGATCAACAACGAGTCTTAAAAATAATCTTTGACTAAATATCTTTTAAGTTTTAAGCTTAAACATATTTGGTTAGCATCAGAGTTTTAGTGGAGGGTTTACTTCATTGGAATGATTTCCATATATTTCAGAGACGACGCGTTTTATTACCCTTTTTTTTTAGACTTAGCACGCTTGGATCCATAATTACAAAACAGGGGTTTGGTGCAATTTTGGCGTGTTTTCTGAAAAATGTTTTCAGTTTTACCTATATTTGCAGATTACACATTTATTTTTGCTAGCAAAAGCCGGGCGTACAGCCTACAATCCACCTGGATAGGCCACTGCTAAGTCAGGATGTGAATATGAGTATCTTGCTTCTCTTGCTTAATTTGATAAAGGACTGAATGATAAACCAATTCAACACTGTTCGATACATATCCATTGATCGAAAAACAAAATTAACGGACCTTAAAAAGTTCGGACTAACGGACCTTCGGACTAATGAACCTTCGGACTAACGGACCATCGGACTAATGAACCTTCGGACTAACGGACCTTCGGACTAATGAGCCTTCTGAGTAATGGACCTTCGGACTATCGAGTGGTCACCATCATTTACGCTACGATCACTGTGACTGAGCCAACTAAATTCTGCTTCCCAAGCTTTTTGATATTTGCATAAATATTTCTTTCGTTTAGCGGGTGAAGAACAAGCAGGCCCTGATAAAGACCTCTTCCTTCCAGTAGACATTTTGCAGAAATGATTTAACTTTTTTATTGTAAAAACAACTCAAACTTTCCACAAGGGGATTAAAACTTTATTGTAAAAGACCCAATCATCGCTAATTACTTGCCTCGAAGGTATATTGTTATTGATTGTAGTTGACCATTCGGATTGTTGTCCTTCCGATAGGTAAAATCCCGGTATTTTCCGAATAAATAAATATTTCTAATATCTGGACCAATTCCGGGTCATTGTAGTGAAATCCGTGTCCCGACGGGTGTTCAGGGAAATGAGGGTGACAAGCTCGATTTCCGGGTGTGACCCGACGAAAACGGGTTACTTGGCAGGTATGTTAATCCGTCTATGCCGGGAGATTTATTTAATTTCATTTTAAAAATACCCTCTGTACATTCTTCCACCGATAACTGTCCATCACATACATTCATATCTTCTTGATTGACTTTACTTTCTAGTTTTGTTCTATATATATAATCATTTAAGTTCTGTTTATCTGGGTTTGTTGATGTATACAACTTTTTGTAATAATATTTTATTTTATCTAAAATGTCTCTTTGGTTTGTTATTATATTCCCCTCATCATCTAATAATGTTGTGATCGACTTTTTAATTTGTCGTTTCTTTTCTAAACCTAAAAAATAAGCATTGTTTTTTTCGCCAAATTCTACCCATTTCTCCCTAGATCTAACCTGCGCGCCTTTTGCCTTTTGCTCATAAATTTGTTCTAACTTTTTTCTAACTTGTCTATTTCATTGTTTAGTATTTTATTATCTATAACTGCAGTGTCACTGCATGCTAGTTTAGCTTCCAATGTCTTTTCTAAAGTTCTCGTTAGCTCCCTTGTTTCTTTCGCTTTTATCTTACTAAGCGTCATAGTTATCTCCCTTATTTCTACCTTAAGCGCGTCCCATAATAGTCTGCAGTTTTTTAAATCATTATTGATTTTAGCGGAATATTTTAATATTATGTCGTTTATCTTATCTTGATAGTCTTTATCATTTAAAATTGAATTATTTATCTTCCAAAAACCCTTACCTTTTTCTTCCACACTTTTTTTTATTGATTTATTTTTGCTTCATACCACTTTCAACATTACTTCAGTTATATCGTGGCGGTCAGTTTTATTGGTGGAGGAAACAGGAGTACCCGGAGAGGTGACATGCACTGATTTGCACAGGTTGTTGTAAATCCAACCACCATACGATCACGACCACGACGACCCCTTCCTTATTATCACATTCGTATCGATAAACTGTTTACAAGAAGTATTACTACAACTAAAAGCTGGACCGACGTTGTCACATCTTTAATGTCACTATGATTTTGTTTAGATGCTCCTCAATTACAACAGCCCCTCCCCCTTTTGACATTATTGGACTGTGTTTTGAGTTTAGGTACGTACGATAAGCCCTGTAATTATTTTGTTTTGTGATTCACCATTACAAACATTATCAAAGATAAAATTCAATCCCTGACCTAACTGAACAGTTTATGATAACGTTTCACATTGAACATTATTTTCATGCCCTTTTTATTGGCATATGAAATAGAAATAGAAATAAGTTTATTAACCAAATCAGGGCCCCAGGAGGGCATATACGAATAACAATTATGATTGATACACAAAAACAATACAAATAACAATTATGATTGATACACAACAACAATACAAATAACAATTATGATTGATACACAACAATATATCAACTTAAATATTCGCGGTGAAATATCAATAATTGTGGTGCAGGCACACTCGGGCAGGAAAAGAGATATATGCACATAAACGTACATACACTTACTCACATATATATGGGGGGGGGTGAGAGAGAACATATACATATATATTATGTTTATATCATGCTTTCTTAATGTTGACTAATAGATATTAAATCTGTTTGTATCAATTGGGGTCGTCGTGGCCGTGACATTTACCTATGCAATCAGTGCCTATCACCACTAAAGTTGTGAGTTCGAATCCCGCTCATATCGAGATGTATTCGTTACAACATTATGTGATACAGTTTGTCAGTGACTTGCAGCAAGCAGGTCGGTGGTTTTCTCTGGGTACTCTGATTTCCTCCACCAATAAAACTGACTGCCACGATATAACTGAAATATTGTTGAAAGTGGCGTTAAGCACAACAAACCATCTACACATAAATGTAAATATATAAATCATATAGATTTGTTGCTTTGGATGAATTCACAACTTTAGAGGTGATATACACTGTTTACACAGGTAGTTGTAAATCCATACGATTACGACGACCTCTATTTATGTGTAGACAATGTTTGTCATGTTTTCTAATTTCTATATTTTATCTTTTGACAATACATGTACTTCTTATACATAATACAAATGTCAAATAATACTTAAGGAAAAATACATTTAACAAAAGGGTATCTGTTATTTTCATAAAAATATTGAATAATAAAACGTAATTAAAAATAAAATCTTAGGTCTTTTTGTAGTCCTTTCAACATGACTTGTGCAGTAAGCATTTGTGTTGATTTAAATCGTATACATGTATCTACGAATGTTAGGAAAACAATTATGTGCATTGCATAACTAAAACTATTAATTCATACTCTTGCGTTACCTAACTTAAATGCAATTGATGCATCTAGAAATATTTTTAATATTGAATAAAACAAAGATCATTCTGATTGTAAACAAATCCGAACAAACGAACACAATAACGGAATCTTTTAAAATGATGCAAATGTCGTTCATTGCCAGTAAATTATATCAAAAGAAGGTCGAGACTTTAGTTCATTAGCACCGACAAGGGCCATGCAATCAAGATATTTCTGAAATGTTCAAAACCAAAGTAATGTAGGACATTCGCCTATTTCTTTTACGATAAGGATAACACACTTTCATATAAGAAGCTAAAACTATTTGAACCAGGTCTGTTGTCAATAATTTTATTATACTCCCAAGTATTGAAGTTGCAACAATGTTATTTCTTCTGATTTTGTCGTTCCTGTTCTGTGAAGTCGTGTCAATAGATACAGACACGAACTTAAAGGAAACGATAGAATTAATGAAACAGGAGATTCAAGCATTGAAAGATGCACGAATGATGTATAATGAGCGCTTAGGAGAGTTAGAAACCGAAATTAGGAAAGGGAAGACAAACTTTGAAATGCTGTCAAAACTAAACAATAAGCGTGCAAAGGACCAAGGTTTGATATCATATATTTTATAAATTCATTTTCTAATGTGTAAAGAAAATCGTTCAGTTGTCAGTTATTTCGGGGAATACTAATACATGTATGCAAAACAAGACGTTTTGTATAATTTCTGTTTTTCGGATTTTATTTAAAGTAACTTTTTTTCCTTGCTCGATTGTATGCTTTGTCAGCTAGATTCTGTAATTTTACAGCTATAGTGCGCTAAACCACAGCCTCAGGCACTCGAACACCGAACCCTCCCCAATTTTCTGTACGATATCCACATTTTATTTTAGAACGGCATCAACCCATCCAAAATATAATTTTGTTTAAAAATAAATACACGTGTTCAAAATGTTGTGGTTCCAGAATTTCGCTCTTCCTCGGCAATTTCAAATATGTCCACGCGTTCTACGAAAAAAAAAATCGTACAGAAAAGGGGCGGGTTCAGTGTTCGAGTGCCTGTGGTCAAACAAGTTCATTAGTGGAGGGACCAGAATTCCTGTACAAAACAATTGTTCGTAGGCGAATATCCGGGAAAGTACAAGTCGAACGCACTCTAGTGACTGGGGCACCATCAAAGTAATTCATTCCAGAATGGGTTGCCTTATGGGAGTGGGGGTTGTGTTATGGTGTTTAACGCCACTTTTAACAATATTTCAGTTGTATCGTGGCGGTCACTTTACTGGTGGAGGAAAACGTGAGTACCCAGAGAAAACCACCGACCTGTCACAAGTCACCAACAATCTTTATCACATACTGTTGCATCGAGTACATCTCGCCTGAGCAGGATTCGAACTCACAA
Source organism: Bathymodiolus brooksi (assembly GCA_963680875.1). Classification (NCBI taxonomy): domain Eukaryota; kingdom Metazoa; phylum Mollusca; class Bivalvia; order Mytilida; family Modiolidae; genus Bathymodiolus; species Bathymodiolus brooksi. The sequence continues at coordinate 53,265,306 of OY804588.1, forward strand.
CTTTAGTGGCGATATGCACAGGTAGTTGTAAATCTAACTACCATACTATCACGACCACGACGGCGCCTATAAGAGTGAGATTACTGTACTACATGAAATAAGATGTAAATGAACACGAGAGACTATACAACTTTACACTTAGACATAAATTCAAGTAAAGGAACAGGGCTTTTACACTTAGACATACCGGTAAATTAAAGGAACAGCACTTTCATATTTTGATAATGATGACACCACTACACCCACTATTCATATATAGCATGAAACCTATTAAAACCTTATCCTGTATAAAGCGAACTTTAAATAACGTCCTAATGTACGACATATTTGTTAATTTAACCTGTATATACTGAACACGGGTCTATTCCGAACACAGAAGTTTGTCCCAAAGAGGTTCGGTTTAGACAGCTTTCACAAACATGTTGTATGTCTTGTCATCACCAAACAATTTTTATTTTAGAACAAATTTTAAACTACCATTCATCTTAAATATACTTGTAGAAACACCTATTGCCTTTTCTGCACGATTCAGTCATGACTTAGGATACCTGACCGATAACCATATCTTTGTCTTTGATGACGTTGCTACCAACGTAGGAAACCGCTACGACAGCAAGACTGGAATTTTTCATTGTGACGAAGCCGGATTGTATGTGTTCCAGCTTAGCATGGTGGCCGTACCAGGTTCTTACGTTACAGCACAAATAGCTAAGAATCATCAAGGCGAGGCGTGGGCGTTTGCAATGGACCCTACTAATTCTTCTTCCGGCGGAACTATGGTAGTATTATACTTGCAGCCAGGGGACGCTGTTTACGCCCGAGTAAACGGACGTGACCACGACTACAAATCACGTAGCATAACCAAGCTATATACTTCATTCAGTGGTTTTCTTATTAAATAAAGCAAAAACAAAAATTATTTTTGTTTTTTTTTAATAATTTTTTACGAATTCACTGGTATCTTTCAATGTTCAAGTAACAAACCATACAATCACACTAGGATAAGGATGGGTTAGGCCAAGGATTTGTATAGTATAGTAATCATTGGTTAGGCTTACTCTCAGTTGAAAATGTATTGAACTTAGAAGAAAATTGATTCCTTTTTGTCTCATTTCAGAAATTCTCGAGAAAGTACAAATGTGCTTTCCTTAATATTGGTTTATTGATTTATGGTGTTTAACGCCACTTTCAACAATATTGCAGCTATATCGTGGTTGTCAGTTTTATTGGTGGAGGAAACGGATTACCCAGAGAACATCACCGACCTGTCGCAAGTCACTGACAAACTTTATCACATAACGTTGTATCGAGTAAACCTCACCATGAACGGGATTGGAATTCACAACTTTAGTGGTGATAGGCACTGATTGAACAGGTAGTTGAATATCCTACTACCACACGATCACGATGGTCCCTACAATCTAATTAAAATTAAATCTTTGTTGTATCTGTTCTTGTTTTTTTTTGGTGATACACCAACATCTAATGACATCCCACATGGGGTCACGTCAGGGTTCATATATTTCAACTGACCAATCATCAATGAGCCTACTAAATCTTAAGGTATTAAAAACGAGTACAGGCCATGAGCTGTTTTCTGATTAATCAATATGTTTAGCTGTCTTGCATACGATTGGATGGTCAAAGATGAATGAAAGGTTACATGACATGACCTCAAACAGGATGTTGTTAGATGTTAGTGTATAGCCAAAGAAGAAGAAAAAAAAGATTCAACAAACATCTAATTTTAATTAGATTGCAAAATATATTATATAGATTGATTGATTGGTGTTTAATGCCAACTTTAGCAGTATTTTAGCTATATCGTGGCATGAACACATTTTATATATCTGACTATTATATAGAACAAGGCTATATTAAATATGCAATGTAGTACAAATAATAGATTCTCTGTACCAGTTTAAACAGGGATACCCTGAAAATATAAGAATCAAGTTCACCAGTCTAAAACCGTCGCTTCTGATGTATTCCAAAATGATCTTTATCAAGTATTTTCCACAAGTCACTGACAAACTTTATCACATAATGTTGCATCAGACTAGTTGATCTAACCTACTTTGTCTCTAATCAAGGAGACGTCGTGGTTGTGATCGTATGGTAGTTGGATTTATAACTATCTATGCAATCAGTGCCTATCACCACTAATGTGAGTTCGAAACCCACTCCGACGAGGTTTACTCATACATTATGTGATAAATGTTGTCAGTGAATTGCATCAGGCTGGTGGTTTTCTCTGGGTACTCCAAATTCCTCTTCCAATAAAACTGACAGCCACGGTATTGCTGAAATATTGATGAAAGTGGCATTAAACACAATAACCCTAACACCTTGTCCATAACCATTTTAATTTGCACCTAATCCTTTTCTTTTTAAAAACTGTGATTTGATTGGCTGCAACACATTTTATCTAAATTAATCAAAATGTTTTAAAATGACTCTTGAATAATTCATGACTACGAGGATTTCTGTCAGTTACCTCACATGTGATAGGTGGAAAGTATTGGTGCATAATCAGTCATGGTTTACTGGTGATGTGTTGTCTGAAATTCAGTTCTATTAGTATAATTTTCAACTTTTGTCTTGATTGCATTCATCTTGCCCCTGGATATAGTATCAAGTTTACCTTTGAACTTGGGTATTTTACACTTTAATTGTATCGCTAATCCCTGTTTTGAGATCCACTTCCACAAACAGAGCAGTATCATTACTACTTCTGAAGTGTCTGTACTTTTTAGTAGAAATTTTAAGTTCACAGATCTTGGGAATAGTTCTGTTACATTTTTCCTATTTGTTTGAATATTACATAAGTATTTTCAACAATATTTCAGTTCTGTCGTGGTGGTCAGCTTTATCAGTTGAGGAAACCAGAGTACCCAGAGAAAACCACTCAACTACCACATTGTGATGGTCAGCTTTATCAGTTGATGAAACCAGAGTACCAAGAGAAAACCACTCAACTGCCACATTGTGATGGTCAGCTTTATCAGTTGATGAAACCAGAGTACCCAGAGAAAACCACTCAACTACCACATTGTGATGGTCAGCTTTATCAGTTGATGAAACCAGAGTACCAAGAGAAAACCACTCAACTGCCACATCGTGATGGTCAGCTTTATCAGTTGAAGAAACCAGAGTACCCAGAGAAAACCACTCAACTGCCACATTGTGATGGTCAGCTTTATCAGTTGATGAAACCAGAGTACCCAGAGAAAACCACTCAACTACCACATTGTGATGGTCAGCTTTATCAGTTGATGAAACCAGAGTACCCAGAGAAAACCACTCAACTACCACATTGTGGTCGTCAGCTTTATCAGTTGAAGAAACCAGAGTACCAAGAGAAAACCACTCAACTACCACATTGTGGTGGTCAGCTTTATCAGTTGAAGAAACCAGAGTACCAAGAGAAAACCACTCAACTACCACATTGTGGTGGTCAGCTTTATCAGTTGAAGAAACCAGAGTACCAAGAGAAAACCACTCAACTGCCACATTGTGGTGGTCAGCTTTATCAGTTGAAGAAACCAGAGTACCAAGAGAAAACCACTCAACTACCACATTGTGATGGTCAGCTTTATCAGTTGAAGAAACCAGAGTACCAAGAGAAAGCCACTCGAACTACCACATTGTGGTGGTCAGCTTTATCAGTTGAAGAAACCAGAGTACCAAGAGAAAACCACTCAACTGCCACATTGTGGTGGTCAGCTTTATCAGTTGATGAAACCAGAGTACCAAGAGAAAACCACTCAACTACCACATTGTGATGGTCAGCTTTATCAGTTGAAGAAACCAGAGTACCAAGAGAAAGCCACTCGAACTACCACATTGTGGTGGTCAGCTTTATCAGTTGAAGAAACCAGAGTACCAAGAGAAAACCACTCAACTACCACATTGTGGTGGTCAGCTTTATCAGTTGAAGAAACCAGAGTACCAAGAGAAAGCCACTCGAACTACCACATTGTGGTGGTCAGCTTTATCAGTTGAAGAAACCAGAGTACCAAGAGAAAACCACTCAACTGCCACATTGTGGTGGTCAGCTTTATCAGTTGAAGAAACCAGAGTACCAAGAGAAAACCACTCGAACTGCCACATTGTGGTGGTCAGCTTTATCAGTTGAAGAAACCAGAGTACCAAGAGAAAGCCACTCGAACTACCACATTGTGGTGGTCAGCTTTATCAGTTGAAGAAACCAGAGTACCAAGAGAAAGCCACTCGAACTACCACATTGTGGTGGTCAGCTTTATCAGTTGAAGAAACCAGAGTACCAAGAGAAAACCACTCAACTGCCACATTGTGGTGGTCAGCTTTATCAGTTGATGAAACCAGAGTACCAAGAGAAAACCACTCAACTACCACATTGTGATGGTCAGCTTTATCAGTTGAAGAAACCAGAGTACCAAGAGAAAGCCACTCGAACTACCACATTGTGGTGGTCAGCTTTATCAGTTGAAGAAACCAGAGTACCAAGAGAAAACCACTCAACTACCACATTGTGGTGGTCAGCTTTATCAGTTGATGAAACCAGAGTACCAAGAGAAAACCACTCAACTGCCACATTGTGGTGGTCAGCTTTATCAGTTGATGAAACCAGAGTACCAAGAGAAAACCACTCAACTACCACATTGTGGTGGTCAGCTTTATCAGTTGATGAAACCAGAGTACCAAGAGAAAACCACTCAACTACCACATTGTGATGGTCAGCTTTATCAGTTGAAGAAACCAGAGTACCAAGAGAAAGCCACTCAACTACCACATCGTGATGGTCAGCTTTATCAGTTGATGAAACCAGAGTACCAAGAGAAAGCCACTCAACTACCACATCGTGATGGTCAGCTTTATCAGTTGATGAAACCAGAGTACCAAGAGAAAACCACTCAACTACCACATTGTGGTGGTCAGCTTTATCAGTTGAAGAAACCAGAGTACCCAGAGAAAACCACTCAACTGCCACATCGTGATGGTCAGCTTTATCAGTTGAAGAAACCAGAGTACCAAGAGAAAGCCACTCAACTACCACATCGTGATGGTCAGCTTTATCAGTTGAAGAAACCAGAGTACCAAGAGAAAACCACTCGAACTACCACATTGTGGTGGTCAGCTTTATCAGTTGATGAAACCAGAGTACCAAGAGAAAACCACTCAACTACCACATTGTGGTGGTCAGCTTTATCAGTTGAAGAAACCAGAGTACCAAGAGAAAACCACTCAACTGCCACATTGTGGTGGTCAGCTTTATCAGTTGATGAAACCAGAGTACCAAGAGAAAACCACTCAACTACCACATTGTGGTGGTCAGCTTTATCAGTTGATGAAACCAGAGTACCAAGAGAAAACCACTCAACTGCCACATTGTGGTGGTCAGCTTTATCAGTTGATGAAACCAGAGTACCAAGAGAAAACCACTCAACTACCACATTGTGGTGGTCAGCTTTATCAGTTGATGAAACCAGAGTACCAAGAGAAAACCACTCAACTGCCACATTGTGGTGGTCAGCTTTATCAGTTGATGAAACCAGAGTACCAAGAGAAAACCACTCAACTACCACATTGTGGTGGTCAGCTTTATCAGTTGATGAAACCAGAGTACCAAGAGAAAACCACTCAACTACCACATTGTGATGGTCAGCTTTATCAGTTGAAGAAACCAGAGTACCAAGAGAAAACCACTCAACTACCACATTGTGATGGTCAGCTTTATCAGTTGAAGAAACCAGAGTACCAAGAGAAAGCCACTCAACTACCACATCGTGATGGTCAGCTTTATCAGTTGATGAAACCAGAGTACCAAGAGAAAGCCACTCAACTACCACATCGTGATGGTCAGCTTTATCAGTTGATGAAACCAGAGTACCAAGAGAAAACCACTCAACTACCACATTGTGGTGGTCAGCTTTATCAGTTGAAGAAACCAGAGTACCCAGAGAAAACCACTCAACTGCCACATCGTGATGGTCAGCTTTATCAGTTGAAGAAACCAGAGTACCAAGAGAAAGCCACTCAACTACCACATCGTGATGGTCAGCTTTATCAGTTGAAGAAACCAGAGTACCAAGAGAAAACCACTCGAACTACCACATTGTGGTGGTCAGCTTTATCAGTTGATGAAACCAGAGTACCAAGAGAAAGCCACTCGAACTACCACATCGTGATGGTCAGCTTTATCAGTTGATGAAACCAGAGTACCAAGAGAAAACCACTCGAACTACCACATTGTGGTGGTCAGCTTTATCAGTTGATGAAACCAGAGTACCAAGAGAAAACCACTCAACTGCCACATCGTGGTGGTCAGCTTTATCAGTTGATGAAACCAGAGTACCCAGAGAAAACCACTCAACTACCACATCGTGATGGTCAGCTTTATCAGTTGAAGAAACCAGAGTACCAAGAGAAAACCACTCAACTACCACATTGTGGTGGTCAGCTTTATCAGTTGATGAAACCAGAGTACCAAGAGAAAGCCACTCGAACTGCCACATTGTGGTGGTCAGCTTTATCAGTTGAAGAAACCAGAGTACCAAGAGAAAACCACTCGAACTGCCACATTGTGGTGGTCAGCTTTATCAGTTGATGAAACCAGAGTACCAAGAGAAAGCCACTCGAACTACCACATTGTGGTGGTCAGCTTTATCAGTTGAAGAAACCAGAGTACCAAGAGAAAACCACTCAACTACCACATCGTGATGGTCAGCTTTATCAGTTGAAGAAACCAGAGTACCAAGAGAAAACCACTCAACTACCACATTGTGGTGGTCAGCTTTATCAGTTGATGAAACCAGAGTACCAAGAGAAAGCCACTCGAACTACCACATTGTGGTGGTCAGCTTTATCAGTTGATGAAACCAGAGTACCAAGAGAAAGCCACTCGAACTACCACATTGTGGTGGTCAGCTTTATCAGTTGAAGAAACCAGAGTACCAAGAGAAAACCACTCAACTGCCACATTGTGGTGGTCAGCTTTATCAGTTGAAGAAACCAGAGTACCAAGAGAAAACCACTCAACTACCACATCGTGATGGTCAGCTTTATCAGTTGAAGAAACCAGAGTACCAAGAGAAAACCACTCAACTGCCACATCGTGGTGGTCAGCTTTATCAGTTGATGAAACCAGAGTACCAAGAGAAAACCACTCAACTACCACATCGTGGTGGTCAGCTTTATCAGTTGAAGAAACCAGAGTACCAAGTGAAAGCCACTCGAACTGCCACATCGTGATGGTCAGCTTTATCAGTTGATGAAACCAGAGTACCAAGAGAAAACCACTCAACTGCCACATTGTGGTGGTCAGCTTTATCAGTTGAAGAAACCAGAGTACCAAGAGAAAGCCACTCGAACTACCACATTGTGGTGGTCAGCTTTATCAGTTGATGAAACCAGAGTACCAAGAGAAAACCACTCAACTGCCACATTGTGGTGGTCAGCTTTATCAGTTGAAGAAACCAGAGTACCAAGAGAAAACCACTCAACTGCCACATTGTGATGGTCAGCTTTATCAGTTGAAGAAACCAGAGTACCAAGAGAAAACCACTCAACTACCACATTGTGATGGTCAGCTTTATCAGTTGAAGAAACCAGAGTACCAAGAGAAAACCACTCAACTACCACATTGTGATGGTCAGCTTTATCAGTTGAAGAAACCAGAGTACCAAGAGAAAACCACTCAACTGCCACATTGTGATGGTCAGCTTTATCAGTTGATGAAACCAGAGTACCAAGAGAAAACCACTCAACTACCACATTGTGGTGGTCAGCTTTATCAGTTGATGAAACCAGAGTACCAAGAGAAAACCACTCAACTGCCACATTGTGGTGGTCAGCTTTATCAGTTGAAGAAACCAGAGTACCAAGAGAAAACCACTCAACTGCCACATTGTGATGGTCAGCTTTATCAGTTGAAGAAACCAGAGTACCAAGAGAAAACCACTCAACTACCACATCGTGATGGTCAGCTTTATCAGTTGAAGAAACCAGAGTACCAAGAGAAAACCACTCAACTGCCACATTGTGATGGTCAGCTTTATCAGTTGATGAAACCAGAGTACCAAGAGAAAACCACTCAACTACCACATTGTGGTGGTCAGCTTTATCAGTTGATGAAACCAGAGTACCAAGAGAAAACCACTCAACTACCACATCGTGGTGGTCAGCTTTATCAGTTGAGGAAACCAGAGTACCCAGAGAAAACCACTCAACTACCACATTGTGATGGTCAGCTTTATCAGTTGAAGAAACCAGAGTACCAAGAGAAAACCACTCAACTACCACATTGTGGTGGTCAGCTTTATCAGTTGAAGAAACCAGAGTACCAAGAGAAAACCACTCAACTACCACATCGTGGTGGTCAGCTTTATCAGTTGAAGAAACCAGAGTACCAAGAGAAAACCACTCAACTACCACATTGTGGTGGTCAGCTTTATCAGTTGAAGAAACCAGAGTACCAAGAGAAAACCACTCAACTGCCACATTGTGGTGGTCAGCTTTATCAGTTGAAGAAACCAGAGTACCAAGAGAAAACCACTCAACTACCACATTGTGATGGTCAGCTTTATCAGTTGAAGAAACCAGAGTACCAAGAGAAAGCCACTCGAACTACCACATTGTGGTGGTCAGCTTTATCAGTTGAAGAAACCAGAGTACCAAGAGAAAACCACTCAACTACCACATCGTGGTGGTCAGCTTTATCAGTTGAAGAAACCAGAGTACCAAGAGAAAACCACTCAACTACCACATTGTGGTGGTCAGCTTTATCAGTTGAAGAAACCAGAGTACCAAGAGAAAACCACTCAACTACCCATCGTGGTGGTCAGCTTTATCAGTTGAAGAAACCAGAGTACCAAGAGAAAACCACTCAACTACCACATTGTGGTGGTCAGCTTTATCAGTTGAAGAAACCAGAGTACCAAGAGAAAGCCACTCGAACTACCACATTGTGGTGGTCAGCTTTATCAGTTGAAGAAACCAGAGTACCAAGAGAAAACCACTCGAACTACCACATTGTGGTGGTCAGCTTTATCAGTTGAAGAAACCAGAGTACCCAGAGAAAACCACTCAACTACCACATCGTGGTGGTCAGCTTTATCAGTTGAAGAAACCAGAGTACCCAGAGAAAACCACTCAACTACCACATTGTGATGGTCAGCTTTATCAGTTGATGAAACCAGAGTACCAAGAGAAAACCACTCAACTACCACATTGTGGTGGTCAGCTTTATCAGTTGATGAAACCAGAGTACCAAGAGAAAACCACTCAACTACCACATTGTGGTGGTCAGCTTTATCAGTTGATGAAACCAGAGTACCAAGAGAAAACCACTCAACTACCACATTGTGGTGGTCAGCTTTATCAGTTGATGAAACCAGAGTACCCAGAGAAAACCACTCAACTACCACATTGTGGTGGTCAGCTTTATCAGTTGATGAAACCAGAGTACCAAGAGAAAACCACTCAACTACCACATCGTGGTGGTCAGCTTTATCAGTTGATGAAACCAGAGTACCAAGAGAAAACCACTCAACTACCACATTGTGGTGGTCAGCTTTATCAGTTGAAGAAACCAGAGTACCCAGAGAAAACCACTCAACTACCACATCGTGGTGGTCAGCTTTATCAGTTGAAGAAACCAGAGTACCCAGAGAAAACCACTCAACTACCACATTGTGGTGGTCAGCTTTATCAGTTGAAGAAACCAGAGTACCAAGAGAAAACCACTCAACTACCACATTGTGGTGGTCAGCTTTATCAGTTGATGAAACCAGAGTACCAAGAGAAAACCACTCAACTACCACATTGTGGTGGTCAGCTTTATCAGTTGATGAAACCAGAGTACCAAGAGAAAACCACTCAACTACCACATTGTGGTGGTCAGCTTTATCAGTTGATGAAACCAGAGTACCAAGAGAAAACCACTCGAACTGCCACATGTCATACACTAACTTTATCACAAGAACTTGTATCAAGTACACCTCATCATGAGCAAGAATTAAACTCACAACTGTGAATGAAACTATCACATTATTATTGTCACATCACCTCCTCCTTTGGTTTTTTTCACAAGGGGCCGTCATCGTATGGTAGTTGGATTTACAACTACCTGTGTAATCAGTACTTTTCACCACTAAAGTTGTGAGTTCGAACACCGTTCATGGCAATATGGACTCGATACACCATTATGTTATAAATTTTGTCAGTGACTTGCGACAGGTCGGTGGTTTTTACCAGGTATTCCAGTTTCCTCCACCAATAAAACTGAGGGCCCGGGTGGCTCTATGAGTTAGGTAGTTGGATTACCTAACAACTCGTACAAGCCTATCACCAATACGGCGTGGGTTCGCACCCGGCTTTGTAAATTACAAAAAGGGTGCACTCGACTCGCAGCCACAAGTGATGAAGTTTACCAGTTGCTTGCCTATGGTCGGTGGTTCTCTCCGGCTTCTTCCACCACTAAAACTGGTTGCCATGATATAGCTGAAACATTGCTGAAAGTGGCGTTAAAACACAAAAAATCAAATCAAATCAACCAATAAAACTGACATATTGTCTGAATGCAGAATATGAGGAATGTAATACTGTGATACCTGTTTAAACTAGACAAACTTTTGGATTTTTTTTCAGCAAGAAATAGCTGAAATCAGTAAAATAACTGAAAAAAAAAATCCCTGTGACATATTTTTAATTTGTAGTGTTTCAACGTAATTATTACACAAAATTAATAATACATACAAAAAAAGGTGAACACATGATAGATACAAATGAATAATTTAGAACAATTATCCATTTTCGTTAAGAAAGGAAGATATCATGTCTCGTGTTTCTTTCAAAGTCTTGATGGTATGATTTGGTAAGTTCTGTTCATTTTCCCGTAAACCTTGACCACACAATGTTAAAGCATCTATCAAACTCTGGCGTTTCTCTGTGTAAAGGGAGATCACCTCTGCTGTCGTATACTGTTGATCCATAGAAAGACAAGGATCTGTATCATCTGTTCTTGGACGCTTGCTTGAAGTCTGTAAAATAATTGTATAACAGATCTGCATTAAAACTTTTGTGTAGATTTAGGGTTATGGTGTTTAATGCCACTTTCAACAATAATTCAGTGATATCATGGCGGTCAGTTTTATTAGTGGAGAAAACCACTGACCTGCTGAATGTCACTGACAAACTTTATCACATAATGTTGTATCGAGTACACCTTGCTATAAGCAGAATTCGAACTCACAACATTAGTAGTTATAGGCACTGATTGCATAGATAGTTGTAAATACAACTACCATATGATCATGGCCACAATGGCCCCTTGTTTAGGCACGGATTGCATAGATATTGTAAATACAACTACCATATGACCATGGCCACAATGGCCCCTTGTTTAAGTTGTGTAAAGCATTCTTATTTATAAAGCAAATAAAAAAAAAAAAAAAAAAAAAAAAAACCTGGAAAATACATAAAATTACAGTAAATTTTGTTGGAAAAACAAGAACATGTACATAATACCATATATCATTTGTAAGGGGACATAACATATCAATATTTGATTTGGAAAAATATATCTGAAAAATATTTCTACTACCAAAAATTTCAATTTATTTCCTTTGAAGTTAAATTTAGATATTGTGTCAAAACCTCTACTAATGAAAAAGACAGGAGAATTATGGAATAACATTGTATTTGAAAAGTCCCCAGCATAAATTAGGGATTTAACGGTTGCAAATGTAGATGTGAAGGGGAGCCTGTAAAACAACTATATGCCCAGTGCCAGATTATCCTATCCTATAAGCAAGCATAGGCTGTAGTCTAGGGCCCCTCAAGGTTGGGTGTCCTGTTAAAAGATTTTTAAGAAGTTTACTTCAAGTTATGAAAATGTCGTTAAACTATATCAGGAGTAAAAAAATATTCAAGACGAGTGCAGCCGAGTTAGAGGGTGACTCTTTCTGAGGGGGCCCATACTTTCATTAGCCTAGGGGTCCCAAAAGGTCATAATCCGGCCCTGTATATGCCACTTTAAAATTCTAATTTGATACTGACAACTTTTCAAATACAATATTGTTATTCGTATTCTAATGCATTATAGAAAAGTTTGTCTTTCAACAAGCAGGAAAAAGGTTCTAAAAAAAATAATTTAATATGTTGGGAAATATAGTTGAGGAATTTGGAGCATTAACGTCATATCAACACTTTCAGAGCAAACTTAAACTTTTAAAGTTTTTCTGGCTATAATGTATTTGTACGTTTCTGATTTGAATTAATATTTGATTAAAACTGATTCTTCAGGTAGAAACTGAATGAAGTGATTTAAATGTCTGGTGCTATGAAAGTTTCTTTAATGGTTTCACCTTAGGCTTTTAGATTGTTTGTTTGCTTGATGGTGTTTAATGCCACTTTCAACAATACTTCAGTTACATCGTGGCGGTCAGTTTTATTGGTGGAGGAAACCGGAGCACCCGGAGAAAACAACCCATCTGTCGCAAGTCACAGACAAACTTTATCACATAATGTTGTACACCTCGCCCTGATCAAGATTCGAACTCACAACATCAGTGGTGATAGGCACCGATTGCATAGGTAGTTGTAAATTCAACTACCATACGATCACAGCCACGACAGCCCCAGGTTTTTATGAAATTAAATTACCTCCCCTCCATCTTCCTCCTCGTTATCCTTGTTCTGGAGCATCGTAACTAAATACTCTCGTCTTTTCATGGTAGATGGAAATGGTGTCTAAAAATAGAATAATATTAAATCAAATACAGCCAGACATTGCTGAGTTTCAGAGGAATTCAAAACAAGTGAGATTAGTATCGCAAAGCCATACATGTCGCTTATGGCTTGACATATATGGTACCGTGGTAGTTAAATTACAAAAATGGCAGAGAAAACTGGTTGAAATACCATGTGAATACACGTTACCATAGAACCTGCGTATCATAGGATTCGACTATAATTTGAAGGAAATGCAAATAACGTCTAAATAAATCAAATGTAAACAAATTGGCCATAGTTCGGTCATCTTGGCTTTAAAAAACAAAAGTTGTTATGCATTAGCAAAAGACTTTTGGCTAGATGAACCGGTCGGGACAATAGACCAAAGCTACATCCTCCGGGTGTAGGCAATATATTCTGACTTTTTCAATTTGAATTCTCTAAAGTAAATATCTTCAAAATTAATTTGACGAAAATATTTTTAATATATGCATCAGTAAACCACATAAAAATCTTGCAACGCCAGTCTGACGACTTATCTTGCTTTCCCAGTGCACAAAACTTGGCTTGGCGAATATTTCTTATAAAGAACAGATATTTTATTTTCCCAGAATAGGATTGTCGGCCCAATTGTCCGTTGGACTATCGAGATGTCAGATTATAGGTCTGACCCAATCTTTTCTGGGTCTTATATCTGTATTCGCTTGAACCTTCATAGTACCATATGCCAAACTTTGCACCAGTTGATCTTTGGGTCTTCAATTCAGCAAGTTTGAATCTGCATATCACAATGTTCTTTCATGCTAAATACATGTAAATTGTCAAAGTTGGTTAATATCAAAAAAGATTTTTAAAATTCTATTCATCGCATTGTATGTTTAGCTTCGGACCATAGAGACTTCACTATTCATCGCATTGTATGTTTAGCTTCGGACCATAGAGACTTCACTATTCATCGCATTGTATGTTTAGCTTCAGACCATAGAGACTTCACTATTCATCGCATTGTATGTTTAGCTTCAGATCATAGAGACTTCACTATTCATCGCATTGTATGTTTAGCTTCAGACCATAGAGACTTCACTATTCATCGCATTATATGCTTAGCTTCGGACCATAGAGACTTCATTTGTGTAAGCTTAAATCTCCATTTCAAAATGGTTCAGCAACCACAAACACTATTTAGAAGACAATTGTCTAATTACCTTATTCAGAAATGCCACCACACTGTTTTGAAGACGCTGGTTATCCTGAATACACTGAGGAACAAAAGACTCGTGTATCGTAACCTCGGCAAACTTTGTTAAAGCTTCTAAAGCCATGTGTTGTACAACAAAGTCTGAGTCAGAGAGTAAATTATTAAATATCTCTGGCACTTTATTCAGTATCTGACTTTGCTGGGGAAAAAAATACAGTCAAACATGCTTTAGTTGACCACCTCTATTTAGCAATAACTTGTATCATGTGACCACAGTGCATTTCATATTAATTTAACCTGTAATTAACGACCACCTGTCTTATGTGACCCTATTTCAGTTTTTACATTAAACATACTCTATTGTCACACAAAACAAGACAAGTCTTCTCCATTATATATGTATAAACATTATCAATTTCAGCATTCTCTTGGAAGGTCACATAAGACAGGGTTTATTGTACCAACTATTTAATTAAGGTGGTGCCATACACTACAGGGAGATAACTCTTTAAAACCAGTTGAACATTTTGATCATATGATGTTTGTATGCAGATTTCAAGCATCTCGGTGATCAAAATCACAGAGAGAAAAGCTGCTAGTGAATTTATAGCTCCGAGTCTGTTGGTTGGAATTTGTTAAAATTTTGATATTTATTACAGTGGATATATTCAAACACACTGCTAAAAAAGTAAGTAAAATAAACAAGCAGATCAAATTCTACCTGAAGTGTATGGTACCACCTTAATTGAAAGTTTTATGTGTGAGATTATAGACATTCGAAATCTGATAATATTTTAAAAAATATATTGTGATGAAGGACTTTCAACAATATTTCCGCTATGGTATATTGTGGTGGTCAGTTTTACCAGCGGAGGACATAATGACCATTGTTTTTAATGGAAGTCGAACATGGTCAGATGATTATGACACAGAAACATTTGTTAATGAGGGAAAGGTCAGATGATTATGACACAGAAACATTTGTTAATGAGGTCATGGTCAGATGATTATGACACAGAAACATTTGTTAATGAGGTCATGGTCAGATGATTATGACACAGAAACATTTGTTAATGAGGGAAAGGTCAGATGATTATGAAACACTGACACATTTGTTCACATATGTGTTAACCAAATATGGACCCTAATCACCAAAACTTGACCGTTTTTAAATGTATTTTAATCAAACAAATTAAACAAAGATGTACAAAAAGAGGTCAAAATTAGGTACCAAGGATGTATTAACTGTCATGCTACGCAAAATTAACTTCTTGTTCGTTTGACTCAATCACTCCTCGGGGCAGTCATGGTCGTGATCGTATGGTAGTTGGATTTATAACTACCTATGCAATCAGTGAATATCACCACTAACATTGTGAGTTTGAATTCCAATCAGGCGAGGTGTACTCGATACAACTTTATGTGATAAAGTTTGTCAGTGACTTGCAACAGGTCATTGGTTTATTGTCTATGTATGATACCCGTTCTCAATATAGACGAAACACGAACATTGTTTTTATGCGGAAAATGTGGAAGAAATCTAAACAATAAAATAAAATAAGTTATTTATTGTCTGGCCCAATTATTGTTATGCACCTTCAATATCCTCCATTTTCCCTATTAGTTGAATCCTACTTAAAGTAATGAGTGAATTAAAGTGCTCCAATGATGCAAGCAGTTCCCAATGAACTAGTAGCACTCGTCGTTCTAATCGTGCTAAGCATCCGTCTTTGACACAGACATTCCGTACTGATCAACCAAGTCATAATGGCAATAGGAGTTGGAGAGTGAGTGAATGATTGTTGCTTAATGCCAGATCAGTAATTTTTCACCTATGTTATGGCGAGAACAAGTTACTTTTTAAATGAAATGATGATGATGTCCGCTTTGTACTAGAACAACACGCTTAGTTGGATTTTTATAGTGCTAGCTCACTGAAATAACAGTCCGCGGATTGGCATGACACCCCAATCAGGCACGGATAGAAATGCTTGCCCCACTCGGACACATTATCCTGATTCCAAGCAAACCAGTCTTTGTTCTTTATCTTTAATGCTGCGCGCTTAGCGGAGAAGCAACAAATACCAATTTCATAGTCTTTGGTGTGACCCGATCAGGGCTCGAACCCACGATCTACCTCACTCTAGGGGAGTCGGAGAATATTACCGTCTTTGGTGTGACCCGATCAGGGCTGGAACCCACGATCTACCTCACTCTAGGGGAGTCGGAGAAGATTACTTTTAGAGTAAATGTCTTCATTATAGAACGGATGAAGATTTAATTGAATATGTGCTTCCCCTTTTTTCATTTAAGTTTATTTTTATTTTCAATGGATTATGCAGATTGTAATTTAATATTTTAATTTGGTGAATGGTTATATTTTGTACGTTATCTTGCTGTAAAACAAATTCATAAAATGCCATTGTTTTGTAGGGGGTTCATGATTCATTTATATTTGAATCTACGTATATTGGTGTCCAATATGATTTCTATGTCAGATGATGTTCGTGTCGTTTGACAATTACACGACGGGTGCCACTTAAGGCGTTGTGGTGCTCAATCTATCTGTACAGTGTTTTGTGGATCATTATTTGCATTTTTTCTCTTGTCCACTGTCTGTCTTTCTTTGATTTACAACTTATTCTTTGAAATATGGGCGCGTGGTGATCGTATGGTAGTTGGATTCACAAATACCGTTGCAATGAGTGTCTATCACCACTAAAGTTGGGAGTTCGAATCCCGCTAATGATGAGGTATATTCGATACAACATTATGTGATACAGCTTATCAGTGACTTGCGACAGGTCAGTGGTTTTCTCTTGGCATTCCGGTTTCCTCCACCAATAAATCTGACCGCTACGATATAACTAAAATATTGTTTTATTTTTGGAGGAAACTGGAGTGCCCGGAGAAAATCACCGACCTGTCGAAAGTCACTGACAAATTTCACATAATGTTGCATCGAGAACACCTCGCCTGATCTGGATTCGAACTTACAACGTTAGTGGTGATAGGCACTGATTACATGTGCGAATAAGACATAATAATATCGTTAAATAAAATAATTATTTGCAAACAATAAACTGTATTCATAACAAAAAACAATCATAGAATACATCATTATAAATCATACAATATTCCTTAAATTATTAAATAATTGCAAAAAATATCTTTTCAAATCAATACACGAACATGTTATCTATTGAAAATCATTTATCACACAGACACACACACATATTCGTATACTTACACTCGTCAACCTTTGACCTCCTGAGAAACAAATGAAATAAATTAATTCTCAACAATGTTATGATATCACAGAACAACAAATGGGATGATGATTATGCCATGCTTAGATTTAAAAGTAGACAATAATTGGTTGGGTTATGGTGTTTAACACCACTTTCAACAACAATAATTGGAGACTAACTGCTATTATGTGGTCAGGTTTTCGACTAGTTATCTGGTGTCTCCTAATTATACAGTAAGGGAACGGGTGCTATAATACTCGATCTATATAAATGCAAAAAATTGTATCACAAAATTTTACAGATAGTCAAAATAAATGAAATTGATGATCATGAGCTTTCAGTCAAATTCCTATAATTCAGTTCTTTCAGATCCATCGTCTTCCGTTTCCGGTGGTGACGCACTTCCGTTATTTTGGTATATTTTACTAATGATTGGATTAACGACTTCCTCTAATGATTTTTTCTGAGATTTCATTTCCTCTACAGATGCATCTGGATTATTGTCTAACCATTTTATTTTTTCATCTACGGCATTTTCTATCGTAGATTTTTCCTCGTCACTTAATTTTCCTCCAAGTTTTTCTTTGTCATCTATTTGGTTTTTCAGATTGTATGTTAGTCCTTCTAAATCATTTTTAGCCTCTACTTTTTCTTTCACAGCTTTGTCCTCCTCTGAGAACTTTTCAGCGTCATTTATCATACGTTCGATGTCCTCTTTTGATAGCCTATTATTATCATTTTGAATCACTATATCATTTTTCTGTCCTGTGCCTTTATCTTCAGCGCTAACTTTAAGAATACTATTTGCATCAATTTCAAACGTGACTTCGATCTGAGGTACGCCTCTTTTTGCTGGTGGAATGCCAGTCAAGTCGAATTGTCCAAGCATATGATTGTCTTTTGACATGGGACGTTCGCCTTCCAAAACATGAATGGTCACGGATGGTTGATTGTCGGCTGCTGTGGAGAATATTTGAGATTTCTTTGTTGGAATTGGAGTGTTACGTGGTATAAGTTTTGTCATCACTCCACCTACTGTTTCTATCCCCAAGGTCAATGGGTTGATATCCAAAACTAAGAGTTCATTAGTCTCGTCATGACCTCCCAGAATTCCAGCTTGGACGGCAGCGCCATAAGCAACAGCTTCATCAGGGTTAACTCCCCTATTTGGTTCCTGAAAACAAATTACGAATTTACTTGAAATATCCATAATTTAAGAAAATAAATAACAGAAAGATTGTTGGTATTTATCTAAGTTGGTTGGTTGGCTTTATGATGTTTAACGCCACTTTCAACAATATTTCAGCTATATCGTGGCGTTCAGTTTTATTGGTGGCGGAAACCAGAGTACCGGGAGAAAACCACCGACCTGCTGCAAGTCACTGACAAACTTTATCACATAATGTTGTACACCTCGCCCTGATCGAGATTCGAACTCACAACAACAGTGGTGATAGGCACTAATTGCATAGGTAGTTGTAAATCCAACTACCATACGATCACGGCCACGACAGCCCCTCATATTTATCTAAGAGTATGAAACGTAGTCTTTTCCCTCCGAACCAGAATTATTTTTCACACGTAACAAAAATCAGATTGTTTCGACATGAGGATTCAGTATTTTATCTTAAAATTTTATCCAAAATATTTTGCCGAAGCTCCAGGGTCAGATAATTTTTGTTGTAACTTTTAGGTCAACATATAGGCTTCTACAGTGTTTGCCAACAGAATTTAAAAAGAAAAACATAGACACTCCCCTTTCCCACATCCGTAAAAGTTAAATGACCAGTTCCTAAATACACTGAAAACAAAGTCATAGATAGGTAGGTATTAATAAGTACACTAGTACGTGAATGTTTATATATATATAACAGTGATAGTTCTCTATTATTATACAAATGATCATGCTTATCTAATAGTGAGCTGTTGTTTCAGTGGACTAGCACTATACAATTCGAACTCATCGTGTTGGTCTACTACATAGCAGTGCACCGTCATATGGTCTTAATCTAATCAGAAAGAAAACTTGTTGTCATCATGATACATCTGATAGAATGTCCACTATAAGCTAAAAATAACCACCCACTCACTCAACAATGTCAAAATTGTGTAGGGGTTAGGGTTAGGGCTATGGTGTTTAACACCACTTTCAACAATATTTCAGTTATATCATAGCGGTCGGTTTTATTGGTGGCGGAAACCGGGGTACCCCGAGAAAATCACCGACCTGTCACAAGTTACTGACAAACTTTATCACATAATGTATCAAGTACACCTCGCCATGAACGAGATTCGAACTCAAAACTTTAGTGGTAATTGGCACTTATTGCTTAGGTAGTTGAATATCCAACTACCATACGATCACGACAACGACGGACCTTTCAAAGATAAAGCTTACCTTGCCATTGAAATAATCTTTGACAAGTTGTTGGATTTTGGGTATTCTGGTAGATCCTCCCACAAGTACAATTTCATCAATTTCATCTTTCTTCATGTCAGCATCCTCCAAAACTTTCTGGACAGGTTTCATTGTAGCTCTGAATAAATCCTGGAAAAAAAAATAATATTAAATTTCAAATCTACCTGAATTCACTCCCGGTTTTTGTGTGGGTGTGTATGCGTTAGTTTTCTGTGTACTGTTTTGTAGATCACTGTGTGTGTGTGCTTTTAGCCATTGCATTGTCTGTTCTTCGGTTTACGGCTTCTGGTGTCTTCAGACTTTTCCTATAAAATGTTTCAATCAGCCTTGTTATCCATCAATCAGCCTTGTTATCCATCAATCAGCCTTGTTATCCATCAATCAGCCTTGTTAGCCATCAATCAGCCTTGTTATCCAAATATGCTATTTCATTTTTAACCGTTTAATGTTATTTGCCAAGTTGCAGTATATTTGTAGTTTCACATCAATCTAACGGCCGGTCAACTTAAAAGATTTTTCAAACTCAAAAAAACCCAACCCACGCCCGTTTACCAAGCCATATTCGTATCTTCGATTACTTTCAAGAATTATACTGGCTTGTTGGTGTCTAAACCAACCATTCTAAAATGTTGGCCTTCATGTTCGTTATACTAGATTGTATACGGTGTTGGCTTAAAATAATTGTCTTACCATGTTCAATTCCTCAAATTTAGCTCTGGTAAGTGTTTCAGAGAAATCTTCTCCTTCATACAAAGATTCAATTTCAATGCTGGTCTGATGAGCAGACGATAGAGCTCTCTTTGCCTTTTCCACCTCACGTCTAAGTTTTTGTACGGCTCTAACATCTTTTCTGATATCCTGTCCCTTCTTTTTCTTGATTAGTTTATAGAAATGTTCCATTACTCTTTGGTCAAAATCTTCACCTCCCAAATGAGTATCACCATTCGTTGCGGCTACCTCAAATACGCCATTATCAATAGTTAGTAATGATACGTCAAATGTACCTCCTCCAAGATCAAACACGAGGACATTTTTCTCACCTTTCTTGTTCAGACCATAGGCAATAGCAGCTGCAGTTCTATAATATAAATAGGTGAGTAAGTGAGTAAATGATTGTTGGTTTAACGCCAAATGAGCAATTTTTCAGCTACATGTATCTCATGGCGAGAACAAGTTATGTGGACAAAATGTACTGAAAAGAGCAATCCTTGCCAGTGACATGCAATAGGCCGTTGTTTTTCTCCGGGTTCTCCGGTTTCCTCCACCAATAAAACTGACCGCCACGATATAACTGAAATATTGTTGAAATTAGCGTTTAGCGCCGTAAAAATGTTTGCTAGATGATTTGAGAAGGGAAGAACCCCAGTTGTATTCGATGAGATGACATCTGCTTTGTACTAGACCAACACGCTTCGTTGGATTTCTGTGGTGCTAGCTCATAGTGCGCAGCTCGACATGTCGCTCCACTCGGACACATTATCTTGAATCCGAGCCAACCAGTCTTTGTTCTTACTCCTTAATGCTGCGTAAAAAGCGGAGAAGCAACATTTACCAATTTATAGTCTTTGGTTCGACCTAACCGGGGCTCGAACTCACGATCTACCGCACTCAAGGCGAGCATGATGACCATTACACTATCGATGTCATCTTAACCACTTCACAATTAGTTCGTTATTTAAAACAGAAATTCTTTTTAATATTTGATTTGATTTATATATTTGTAAGTGAAGAGACAATATATATATATATTAGTTCTAACAGAAAATTCGCTATATCATTATTAATTTTACTTATTTCTGCAGTAAATTAGTTTTGGTATTTAATAATAGTCATTCATATATATTTACTTCTTTCGAGGTAGCTAAAGCCATGCTTCATACAATGTTGTACAATTTCGATAATAATTTATGTAAGTGATGTGCCAATTGTTTTCCAATTTCAAATAGTGTATGACAATTGTATAATCTAAGATTTATTCATAAAAAAAATGTTTGCTCAAATTTGAGAAGGGAAGAACTCAATGATATAACTGAAATGCTGCTAAAGTTGGCGTTAAACACCAATCAATAAATAAATCAATCAATCAATAAGAATTGGAGAGCTGACAAACATTCTAGCAAAACTTACGGTTCGTTGATGATTCTCATGACATTAAGTCCAGCAATCATACCAGCATCTTTCGTTGCCTGTCTTTGTGCATCATTGAAGTAGGCAGGAACAGTTACAACAGCGTGTGTTACCTTTTCCCCGAGAAAACCTTCTGCAATGTCTCTCATTTTACCCAAAACCATGGCCGATATTTCTTCTGGAGCAAATTTTTTCATACCAGATTCTCCAACGTTAACCTGAATTTGTGGACTTTTGTTTTTGTTGACAACCTTGAATGGGTAATGCTTAATGTCACTTTGAACGGCTTCGTCATCCCAGTCACGACCAATCATACGCTTGACATCAAATATGGTGTTTTCTGGATTTGTTGTCAGTTGGTTTTTAGCTGAATCACCAATCAAACGCTCCCCATCTCCAGTGAAAGCCACATATGATGGAGTAATTCTGTTACCCTGGTCATTAGCAATAATTTCAACTCTACCATTTTGATAAACGCCAACACTGAAAACAAGATAACCAATATAAAACTACTAAAACAACAAAACTGAAAACACAATATATAATTAAAACCTTACTTTATTTTGCTAACAGCAAGAAAGGAATATTTTAAGCACTTTAATACGTTGCTTCTAATACTGGGGCTGTCGTGGTCGTGATCGCATGGTAGTTGGATTTACAACTACTTGTTCAGTCAGTGCCTCCCATCACCATTACCGTCGTGAGTTCGAACACCGCTCATGGCGAGGTGTACTCGATACAACATTATGTGATAAAGTTTGTCAGTGACTTGTGGCAGATCGATGGTTTTCTGCGGGTACTCTGGTTTCCTTCACCAATAAAACTGACCGCCATGATATAACTGAAATATTGTAGAAATTGTCAACTATGTTATGTCAGTAAAAAGCTCTACATAGACTAAATAAAACTTAGTGTACATCGAAGTTAATGATTGTAGAAAATCGTTATATACTAAACCCTGCCTAAAACGGACAATCAGATTGTACACAAGTTTTATTGTACTAACCACGAATAAGTTGTTCCCAAGTCAATTCCAATTACTGTACCAACACTCTCTTTCTTTGAATCGCCATCTTTGGACATCACACAGTTAAAGCCCAGTAGGACTAATGGCACAATCAATACGTATTTCATAGCTGTAAAAATGTAAAATATACGATAATGAGCAGTTACATGAGGAAGTCAAAAGTGATCTATTTGCATACTATAAAGTGTATTCAAATTCGTGTGGTCACATGCATGCATCAGGGGGAACTAGTGTGTTTTTACCTCTCAAACTTTTCTTTCAGAAATTAAAATAATAATATTCATAATGTAGATATTAGTATACACTTAATGATAAACTACTCAGTTTAAATTGAATATACCCGTATTTTCACTCGTTTAATGTAATATAGCCTTCAGTATTCTTTATTCCATTTGAGAATTTCAAAGACCCTCCCCCCTCTCCCCATTTCCTAAATACCCCAACATAATTTAAGATTATTTACATTGTTATTTAGCGGTTATTAGCATATTACACTTAAATTTGCAACAGGTGCTATTTCCCTATATTTACATCCATCAACCCCTTTCTAAAGAAAATGCGATGATAAAACTTTTCTATATAGCCATCAATGGAGGTCATCACTGTGTTAGATATTGTATAGTCATTTTTATTTATGTGTAGACTCTCTAGTACCTAGAGAAACCCGACGCATACCTTCCATAGGCACAGTCATTGAAAAACTCGTTTTCATTTGACACGGGCGGCGGTCGGACACACAAGCCAACGTCTTTGTATATACCGAATGCACCCGAAAGATATAAATTCATGGCCACGGAGCCCCCCCCCCCCCCCCCCCCCCCCCCCCCCTTTCTGTTTCCATAGACAATTAATGTCAAATGTGGTATGGATAACGAGTGAACAGTAATATAAGCCATCGTCGGAATACGTTTTTAAACATGAATAGGGGTCTGAACCCAGAATAATGCGTACAATAGCATGCTAAATCCCAGTGCGACTTCGTTTTATATTAACTCCCTAATGATGGCAATATATGTTATAAAAAAAATAAAGTAACAATGTCTACTTACTTAATTATTTGGTAGATTTCAGTATATTGTACTCTGTTTTCCTCCTATTTTTACGTCTGACAATTCTTTTGATACTTTCCTTCCTTTTCTTACTTTGGTCTATACTGATAGATTTCTCATGGATTTCGGCTTCAATGGCTTTGTTTCGTTTTTCAGAATACATTTTCCTCTCAACTTCTGCTTTTTCTACCCTATACAGATTCGTGTTGAAATTTAATTGGTTGAAGATTCTCTACAAGAATTAATTTAATTTGTATACGTGTACTTTCATAAATTACGTTGTTACCTTAATAAGTTTCATCATCTTGTGTTAAACATTCTGTTTACGACATTTATAAATAGAATATGAAATAAAAATAACGCAAAATAAAACCCGTTTCATCATTTCCGGTTGTTTAGGGTCAATAAACATGACGTGTTATTTACACTAAATTTGATATCTACGTTTTTATTACAAGAAAGGTAAGAACTAAAGAATACATTTAATTGTGATAATATTTTGTCTGTTTTGTCCGTCATAATTCACAGGGCGTGTCTGTCTTAATTACACAAGTATTAATTATATTATGCCCACAGGTTCTCGGGAACTGGATAAGCACCCCCCTTTTTTTGTCAGTAAATTATGAAAAATTTACATCGTATGATTCGGCTTTTATTTTCAGCTTATTCTTATATATATATCTTCACAAAATGTCCCTTTTTCTACCAAACAGTCGTTTCAAAAATGTTTCGTTCGACTTGCATACATGTAGTATGTTTCTTAATATTCTCACAATAATACTAATAATAATATTACTTTTGACAGATTTCTTGATATTTTGCGTAGTACTGACATTTTGAGTTTTGTAACTTATATTCAATATGCTTTATTTTACCTACAACATGGCTACAAGCATTGGGCAATATTAATGGGAACGTAATGGTTTAAACATAATATTATTTATTTTTGAAAATTATCAGTTATTTTTGTACTCTCAGCTTGTGATTATTCTATTTTTCTTCTTCTTCAATTTTCAACATGGTTTTTTGTCAGACAGAAACAAGTGCGGAGGGGTCTTTAACGGTTAACAAAAACTCTTTTAAACTCTTTTTTTTTTATCTCCTTTTATTTGTATGACAAACAAAAGGATTGGAAATTAGAATTTCTTTTTTTTATTTTATTTACAAAATACAGATATATACAACATAATTTCATATAATTAACTACATTAACCAACTGTATTTTCCTGTTTCTGCTTTATTTTACGCCTAGTTTTGACTCATTTTTTTTCATAACAACAATTTTATAAAGTTTGAGGAAACTAAGTTTGCCACTTGGTTCGATCGTTTTAGATTTTATATCTTTAAACAAATATCATATATATTTTTTTTAACTTTATTTTTTTATAACAAATATTACTGTAGCAAATAGAAAAACTAATTAACGATTTGAGAACGGAATCACTAATTCAAACAGACTGCAGATACCTAATAAATCGTACACACCCTATTGTTTTGAGGGTAGTTTTACAACACCAGCATGGCTATTTATTCTTACATACATTTTTTCTGTTTTCATTCTTGTGACCTACAATTATCATTAGATTGTGTTATTCATTCAAATGAAATTATAGAGAAAATGCAGTTGGATTAATAAATAACATATACACTATACGAATCTACATATTAACTAGCTGCGGAACCGTAGACCAAAAAAAAAAAAAAAGGACCATAAATGGCTACGGTTCCGCAGCTACATATTAAGGGCTGTATCCCGGAACGCCAACATTTTGAAAGATCAAAGAAAGTTGTCCTTCCTAATTAAGAGGGATTAAGGGTGGATGATCAGAGTAATCACAGGTAAATAAAGGTAAATTTGATTCTCTTATTTGTATTTTCTATATAAATGGAATCAATTAAAATACGAAAACATAATAATCAATGAATATTTATTATTAAATTTTAAAACTATAATATAAGCACACATGCAATATGAAAAAAATAATAATGAATATTTATTATTAAATTTTAAAACTATATAAGCACACATGACATATGAAAACATAATAGTTACTATTTATAGACAAATCAAAGAGGGCTTTTTGGAACTATGGAAAAATCAGATGAAACAATACTCAGAAGGGAAGCTTCGCACTTACACCACATTCAAAGTACATTTTGGGTTTGAAAATTATCTATCTGTTATCGGTAATTTTGAGCATAGGAGATGTTTAACTAAACACAATCAATACGTATTTCATTTTTACAGCTATGAAATACGTATTGATTGTGTCATTAGTCCTACTGGGCTTTAACTGTGTGATGTCCAAAGATGGCGATTCAAAGAAAGAGAGTGTTGGTACAGTAATTGGAATTGACTTGGGAACAACTTATTCGTGGTTAGTACAATAAAACTTGTGTACAATCTGATTGTCCGTTTTAGGCAGGGTTTAGTATATAACGATTTTCTACAGTCATTAACTTCGATGTACACTAAGTTTTATTTAGTCTATGTAGAGCTTTTTACTGACATAACATAGTTGACAATTTCTACAATATTTCAGTTATATCATGGCGGTCAGTTTTATTGGTGAAGGAAACCAGAGTACCCGCAGAAAACCATTGATCTGCCACAAGTCACTGACAAACTTTATCACATAATGTTGTATCGAGTACACCTCGCCATGAGGGTGTTCGAACTCACGACTGTAATGGTGATGGGAGGCACTGACTGCACAGGTAGTTGTAAATCCAACTACCATACGATCACGACCACGACAGCCCCAGTATTAGAAGCAAAGTATTAAAGTGCTTAAAATATTCCTTTCTTGCTGTTAGCAAAATAAAGTAAGGTTTTAATTATATATTGTGTTTTCAGTTTTGTTGTTTTAGTAGTTTTATGTTGGTTATCTTGTTTTCAGTGATGGCGTTTATCAAAATGGTAGAGTTGAAATTATTGCTAATGACCAGGGTAACAGAATTACTCCATCATATGTGGCTTTCACTGGAGATGGGGAGCGTTTGATTGGTGATTCAGCTAAAAACCAACTGACAACAAATCCAGAAAACACCATATTTAATGTCAAGCGTATGATTGGTCGTGACTGGGATGACAAAGCCGTTCAAAGTGACATTAAGCATTACCCATTCAAGGTTGTCAACAAAAACAAAAGTCCACAAATTCAGGTTAACGTTGGAGAATCTGGTATGAAAAAATTTGCTCCAGAAGAAATATCGGCCATGGTTTTGGGTAAAATGAGAGACATTGCAGAAGGTTTTCTCGGGGAAAAGGTAACACACGCTGTTGTAACTGTTCCTGCCTACTTCAATGATGCACAAAGACAGGCAACGAAAGATGCTGGTATGATTGCTGGACTTAATGTCATGAGAATCATCAACGAACCGTAAGTTTTGCTAGAATGTTTGTCAGCTCTCCAATTCTGATTGATTGATTGATTGATTGATTGATTGATTGATTGATTGATCGATCGATCGATCGATCGATCGATTGATTGATTGATTGATTGATTGATTGATTGATTGATTGATTGATTGATTGATTGATTGATTGATTGATTGATTGATTGATTGATTGATTGATTGATTGATTGATTGATTGATTGATTGATTGATTGATTGATTGATTGATTGATTGATTGATTGATTGATTGATTGATTGATTGATTGATTGATTGATTGATTGATTGATTGATTGATTGGTGTTTAACGCCAACTTTAGCAGCATTTCAGTTATATCGTGGAGTTCTTCCCTTCTCAAATTAGAGCAAACATTTTGTTTATAAATAAATCTTAGATTATGCAATTGTCATACACTATTTGAAATTGGAAAACAATTGGCACATCACTTACATAAATTATTATCGAAATTGTACAACATTGTATGAAACATGGCTTTAGCTACCTCGAAAGAAGTAAATATATATGAATGACTATTATTAAATACCAAAACTAATTTACTGCAGAAATAAGTAAAATTATTAATGATATAGCGAATTTTCTGTTAGAACTAATATATATATATTGTCTCTTCACTTACAAATATATAAATCAAATCAAATATTAAAAAGAATTTCTGTTTTAAATAACGAACTAATTGTGAAGTGGTTAAGATGACATCGATAGTGTAATGGTCATCATGCTCGCCTTGAGTGCGGTAGATCGTGAGTTCGAGCCCCGATTAGGTCGAACCAAAGACTATAAATAGGTAAATGTTGCATCTCCGCTTAGTACGCAGCATTAAGGAGTAAGAACAAAGACTGGTTGGCTCTGAATCAAGATAATATGTCCGAGTGGAGCGACATGTCGAGCTGCGCACTATGAGCTAGCACCACAGAAATCCAACGAAGCGTGTTGGTCTAGTACAAAGCAGATGTCATCTCATCGAATGCAACTGGGGTTCTTCCCTTCTCAAATCATCTAGCAAACATTTTTACGGCGTTAAACGCTACTTTCAACAATATTTCAGTTATATCGTGGCGGTCAGTTTTATTGGTGGAGGAAACCGGAGAACCCGGAGAAAAAAAAACAACGGCCTGTTGCATGTCACTGGCGAGGATTGCTCTTTTCAGTACGTTTTGTCCACATAACTTGTTCTCGCCATGAGATACATGTAGCTGAAAAAATGCTCATTTGGCGTTAAACCAACTTACTCACCTATTTATATTATAGAACTGCAGCTGCTATTGCCTATGGTCTGAACAAGAAAGGTGAGAAAAATGTCCTCGTGTTTGATCTTGGAGGAGGTACATTTGACGTATCATTACTAACTATTGATAATGGCGTATTTGAGGTAGCCGCAACGAATGGTGATACTCATTTGGGAGGTGAAGATTTTGACCAAAGAGTAATGGAACATTTCTATAAACTAATCAAGAAAAAGAAGGGACAGGATATCAGAAAAGATGTTAGAGCCGTACAAAAACTTAGACGTGAGGTGGAAAAGGCAAAGAGAGCTTTATCGTCTGCTCATCAGACCAGCATTGAAATTGAATCTTTGTATGAAGGAGAAGATTTCTCTGAAACACTTACCAGAGCTAAATTTGAGGAATTGAACATGGTAAGACAATTATTTTAAGCCAACACCGTATACAATCCAGAAAGTTTTGGAAGATGCCGACATGAAGAAAGATGAAATTGATGAAATTGTACTTGTGGGCGGATCTACCAGAATACCCAAAATCCAACAACTTGTCAAAGATTATTTCAATGGCAAGGTAAGCTTTATCTTTGAAAGGGCCGTCGTTGTCGTGATCGTATGGTAGTTGGATTTTCAACTACTTAAGCAATAAGTGCCAATTACCACTAAAGTTTTGAGTTCGAATCTCGTTCATGGCGAGGTGTACTTGATACATTATGTGATAAAGTTTGTCAGTAACTTGTGACAGGTCGGTGATTTTCTCGGGGTACCCCGGTTTCCGCCACCAATAAAACCGACCGCTATGATATAACTGAAATATTGTTGAAAGTGGTGTTAAACACCATAGCCCTAACCCTAACCCCTACACAATTTTGACATTGTTGAGTGAGTGGGTGGTTATTTTTAGCTTATAGTGGCCATTCTATCAGATGTATCATGATGACGACAAGTTTTCTTTCTGATTAGATTAAGACCATATGACGGTGCACTGCTGTGTACTAGACCAACACGATGAGTTCGAATTTTATAGTGCTAGCCCACTGAAACAACAGCTCACTATTAGATAAACATGATCATTTATATAATAATAGAGAAGTATCACTGTTATATATATAAACATGCACGTACTAGTGTACTTATTAATATGACTTTGTTTTCAGTGTATTTAGGAACTGGTCATTTAACTTTTACGGGTGTGGGAAAGGGGAGTGTCTATGTTTTTCTTTTTAAATTCTGTTGGCAAAAACTGTAGAAGCCTATATGTTGACCTAAAAGTTACAAAAAAAATTATTTGACCCTGGAGCTTCAGCAAAATATTTTGGATAAAATTTTAAGATAAAATACTGAAACCTCATGTCGAAACAATCTGATTTTTGTTACGTGTGAAAAATAATTCTGGTTCGGAGGGAAAAGACTACGTTTCATACTCTTAGATAAATATGAGGGGCTGTCGTGGCCGTGATCGTATGGTAGTTGGATTTACAACTACCTATGCAATTAGTGCCTATCACCACTGTTGTTGTGAGTTCGAATCTCGATCAGGGCGAGGAGTACAACATTATGTGATAAAGTTTGTCAGTGACTTGCAGCAGGTCGGTGGTTTTCTCCCGGTACTCTGGTTTCCGTCACCAATAAAACTGAACGCCACGATATAGCTGAAATATTGTTGAAAGTGGCGTAAAAACCAACCAACTAACTTAGATAAATACCAACAATCTTTCTGTTATTTATTTTCTTAAATTATGGATATTTCAAGTAAATTCGTAATTTTTTTTCAGGAACCAAATAGGGGAGTTAACCCTGATGAAGCCGTTGCTTATGGCGCTGCCGTCCAAGCTGGAATTCTGGGAGGTCATGACGAGACTAATGAACTCTTAGTTTTGGATATCAACCCATTGACCTTGGGGATAGAAACAGTAGGTGGAGTGATGACAAAACTTATACCACGTAACACCCCCATTCCAACAAAGAAATCTCAAATATTCTCCACAGCAGCCGACAATCAACCATCCGTGACCATTCATGTTTTGGAAGGCGAAAGACAATCATATGCTTGGACAATTCGACTTGACTGACATTCCACCAACAAAAAGAGGCGTACCTCAGATCGAAGTCACGTTTGAAATTGATGCAAATAGTATTCTTAAAGTTAGCGCTGAAGATAAAGGCACAGGACAGAAAACTGATATAGTGATTCAAAATGATAATAATAGGCTATCAAAAGAGGACATCGAACGTATGAAAAATGACGCTGAAAAGTTCTCAGAGGAGGACAAAGCTGTGAAAGAAAAAGTAGATGCTAAAAATGATTTAGAAGGACTAACATACAATCTGAAAAACCAAATAGATGACAAAGAAAAACTTGGAGGAAAATTAAGTGACGAGGAAAAATCTACGATAGAAAATGCCGTAGATGAAAAAATAAAATGGTTAGACAGTAATCCAGATGCATCTGTAGAGGAAATGAAATCTCAGAAAAAATCATTAGAGGAAGTCGTTAATCCAATCATTAGTAAAATATACCAAAATAACGGAAGTGCGTCACCACCGGAAACGGAAGACGATGGATCTGAAAGAACTGAATTATAGGAATTTGACTGAAAGCTCATGATCATCAATTTCATTTATTTTGACTATCTGTAGAATTTTGTGATACGATTTTTTGCATTTGTCATATAGATCGAGTATTATAGCACCCGTTCCCTTACTGTATAATTAGGAGACACCAGATAACTAGTCGAAAACCTGACCACATAATAGCAGTTAGTCTCCAATTATTGTTGTTGATCAGGCGAGGTGTTCTCGATGCAACATTATGTGATGAAGTTTGTCAGTGACTTTCGACAGGTCGGTGGTTTTCTCCGGGCACTCCAGTTTCCTCCACAAATAAAACAATATTTCAGTTATATCGTAGCGGTCAGATTTATTGGTGGAGGAAACCGGAATGCCAAGAGAAAACCACTGACCTGCCGCAAGTCACTGATAAGCTGTATCACATAATGTTGTATCGAATATACCTCGCCATTAGCGGGATTCGAACTCACAACTTTACTGGTGATAGGCACTCATTGCAACGGTATTTGTGAATCCAACTACCATACGTTCACGACGCCCCCATATTTCAAAGAATAAGTTGTAAATAAAAGAAAGACAGACAGTGGACAAGAGAAAAAATGCAAATAATGATCCACAAAACACTGTACAGATAGATTGAGCAACACAACGCCTTAAGTGGTACCCGTCGTGTAATTGTCAAACGACACGAACATCATCTGACATAGAAATCATATTGGACACCAAAATACGTAGATTCAAATATAAATGAATCATGGACCCCCTACAAAACAATGGCATTTTATGAATTTGTTTTATAGCAAGATAACGTACAAAATATAACCATTCACCAAATTAAAATATTAAATTACAATCTGCATAATCCATTGACAATAAAAATAAACTTAAATGAAAAAAGGGGAAGCACATATTCAATTAAATCTTCATCCGTTCTATAATGAAGACATTTACTCTAAAAGTAATCTTCTCCGACTCCCCTAGAGTGTGGTAGATCGTGGGTTCCAGCCCTGATCGGGTCACACCAAAGACGGTAATCTTCTCCGACTCCCCTAGAGTGAGGTAGATCGTGGGTTCGAGCCCTGATCGGGTCACACCAAAGACGGTAATCTTCTCCGACTCCCCTAGAGTGAGGTAGATCGTGGATTCGAGCCCTGATCGGGTCACACCAAAGACTATGAAATTGGTATTTGTTGCTTCTCCGCTAAGCGCGCAGCATTAAAGATAAAGAACAAAGACTGGTTTGCTTGGAATCAGGATAATGTGTCCAAGTGGGGCAAGCATTTCTATCCGTGCCTGATTGGGGTGTCATGCCAATCCGCGGACTGTTATTTCAGTGAGCTAGCACTATAAAAATCCAACTAAGCGTGTTGTTCTAGTACAAAGCGGACATCATCATCATTTCATTTAAAATTATGTTATGGTGTTTAACGCCACTTTCAACAATATTTCAGTTGTATCGTGGCGGTCATTTTACTGGTGGAGGAAAACGTGAGTACCCAGAGAAAACCACTGACCTGTCGCAAGTCACCAACAATCTTTATCACATACTGTTGCATCGAGTACATCTCGCCTGAGCGGGATTCGAACTCACAACTTTAGTGGCGATATGCACAGGTAGTTGTAAATCTAACTACCATACTGTCACGACCACGACGGCGCTATAAGAGTGGGATTACTGTACACTAACACAGAAGTTTGTCCCAAAGAGGTTCGGTTTAGACAGCTTTCACAAACATGTTGTATGTCTTGTCATCACCAAACAATTTTTATTTTAGAACAAAATTTAAACTACCTTTCATCTTAAATATACTTGTAGAAACACCTATTGCCTTTTCTGCACGATTCAGTCATGACTTGGGATACCTGACAGATAACCATATCTTTGTCTTTGATGACGTTGCTACCAACGTAGGAAACCGCTACGACAGCAAGACTGGAATTTTTCATTGTGACGAAGCCGGATTGTATGTGTTCCAGCTTAGCATGGTGGCCGTGCCAGGTTCTTACGTTACAGCACAAATAGCTAAGAATCATCAAGGCGAGGCGTGGGCGTTTGCAATGGACCCTACTAATTCTTCTTCCGGCGGAACTATGGTAGTATTATATTTGCAGCCAGGGTACGCTGTTTACGCCCGAGTAAACGGTCGTGACCATGACTA
The DNA here is from genome assembly GCA_963680875.1 of Bathymodiolus brooksi. Taxonomy (NCBI): domain Eukaryota; kingdom Metazoa; phylum Mollusca; class Bivalvia; order Mytilida; family Modiolidae; genus Bathymodiolus; species Bathymodiolus brooksi. The sequence continues at coordinate 53,298,460 of OY804588.1, forward strand.
CAAATCACGTAGCATAACCAAGCTATATACTTCATGCAGTGGTTTTCTTATTAGATAAAACAAAAACAAAAATGATTTATTTTTAAAAAAAAAATTTTTACGAATTCACTCGTATCTTTCAATGCTCAAGTAACAAACCATACAATCACATTAGGATAAGGATGGGTTAGGCCAAGGACACACCGAGTTGAAAATGTATTGAACTTAGAAGAAAATTGATTCCTTTTTGTCTCATCATTTCAGAAATTCTCGAGAAAGTACAAATGTCGGTTTGTTGATCTATGGTGTTTAACGCCACTTTCAACAATATTGCAGCTATATCGTGGTTGTCAGTGTTATTGGTGGAGGAAACCGGATTACCCGGAGAAAACCACCGACCTGTCGCAAGTCACTGACAAACTTTATCACATAATGAACGGGATTGGAACTGACAACTTTAGTGGTGATAGGCACTGATTGAACAGGTAGTTGAATATCCAACTACCACACGATCACGACAGTCCCTACAATCTAATTAAAATTAAATGTTTGTTGTATCTGTTCTTGGTTTTTTTTGGTGATACACCAACATCTAATGACATCCCACGTGGGGTCACGTCAGGGTTCATATATTTCAACTGACCAATCAGCCTACTAAATCTTAAGGTATTAAAAACGAGTACAGGCCATGAGCTGTTTTCTGATTAATCAATATATTTAACTGTCTTGCATACGATTGGATGGTCAAAGATGAATGAAACGTTACATGACATGACCTCAAACAGGATGTTGTTAGATGTTAGTGTATAGCCAAAGAAGAAAAAAAAAGATTCAACAAACATCTAATTTTAATTAGATTGCAAAACATATTATATAGATTGATTGATTGGTGTTTAATGCCAACCTTAGCAGTATTTTAGCTATATCGTGGCATGAACAAATTTTATATATCTGACTATATTATATAGAACAAGGCTATATTAAATATAGTACTAATAATAGATTCTCTGTACCAGATTAAACAGGGATACCCTGAAAATATAAGAATCAAGTTCACCAGTCTAAAACCGTCACTTCTGGTGTATTCCAAAATGATCTTTATCAAGTATTTTCCACAAGTCACTGACAAACTTTAACACATAATGTTGTATCAGACTAGTCCATCTAACCTACTTTGTCCCTAACCAAGGGGACCGTCCTGGTTGTGATCGTATGGTAGTTGGATTTATAACTACCTATGCAATCAGTGCCTATCACCACTTATGTTGTGAGTTCGAAACCCACCCCGACGAGGTTTACTCGATACAACATTATGTGATAAAGTTTGTCAGTGAATTGTATCAGGCTGGTGGTTTTCTCTGGGTACTCCAAATTCCTCTTCCAATAAAACTGACAGCCACGATATTGCTGAAATATTGTTGAAAGTGGCATTAAACACAATAACCCCAACACCTTGTCCATAACCATTTTAATTTGCACCTAATCCTTTTCTTTTTAAAAACTGTGATTTGATTGGCTGCAACACATTTTATCTAAATTAATCAAAATGTTTTAAAATGACTCTTGAATAATTCATGACTACGAGGATTTCTCTGTCAGTTACCTCACATGTGTTACGTGCGTAATCAGTCATGGTTTACCGGTGATGTGTTGTCTGAAATTCAGTTCTATTAGTATTATTTTCAAATTTTTTCTTGATTGCATTCATCTTGCCCCTGGATATAATATCAAGTTTACCTTTGAACTTGGGTATTTTACACTTTAATTGTATCGCTAATCCCTGTTTTGAGATCCACTTCCACAAACGGAGCAGTATCATTACAACTTCTGAAGTGTCTGTGTACTTTTTAGTAGAACTTTTAAGTTCACAGATCTTGGGAATAGTTCCGTTACATTTTTCCTATTTGCTTGAATATTACATAAGTATTTTCAACACTATTTCAGTTCTGTCGTGGTGGTCAGCTTTATCAGTTGAAGAAACCAGAGTACCCAGAGAAAACCACTCGACTGCCACATCGTGGTGGTCAGCTTTATCAGTTGAAGAAACCAGAGTACCCAGAGAAAACCACTCAACTACCACATCGTGGTGGTCAGCTTTATCAGTTGAAGAAACCAGAGTACCCAGAGAAAACCACTCAACTACCACATCGTGGTGGTCAGCTTTATCAGTTGAAGAAACCAGAGTACCCAGAGAAAACCACTCAACTACCACATCGTGGTGGTCAGCTTTATCAGTTGAAGAAACCAGAGTACCCAGAGAAAACCACTCAACTACCACATCGTGGTGGTCAGCTTTATCAGTTGAAGAAACCAGAGTACCCAGAGAAAACCACTCAACTACCACATCGTGGTGGTCAGCTTTATCAGTTGAAGAAACCAGAGTACCCAGAGAAAACCACTCAACTACCACATCGTGGTGGTCAGCTTTATCAGTTGAAGAAACCAGAGTACCCAGAGAAAACCACTCAACTACCACATCGTGGTGGTCAGCTTTATCAGTTGAAGAAACCAGAGTACCCAGAGAAAACCACTCAACTACCACATCGTGGTGGTCAGCTTTATCAGTTGAAGAAACCAGAGTACCCAGAGAAAACCACTCAACTACCACATCGTGGTGGTCAGCTTTATCAGTTGAAGAAACCAGAGTACCCAGAGAAAACCACTCAACTACCACATCGTGGTGGTCAGCTTTATCAGTTGAAGAAACCAGAGTACCCAGAGAAAACCACTCAACTACCACATCGTGGTGGTCAGCTTTATCAGTTGAAGAAACCAGAGTACCCAGAGAAAACCACTCGACTGCCACATCGTGGTGGTCAGCTTTATCAGTTGAAGAAACCAGAGTACCCAGAGAAAACCACTCAACTACCACATCGTGGTGGTCAGCTTTATCAGTTGAAGAAACCAGAGTACCCAGAGAAAACCACTCAACTACCACATCGTGGTGGTCAGCTTTATCAGTTGAAGAAACCAGAGTACCCAGAGAAAACCACTCGACTGCCACATCGTGGTGGTCAGCTTTATCAGTTGAAGAAACCAGAGTACCCAGAGAAAACCACTCGACTGCCACATCGTGGTGGTCAGCTTTATCAGTTGAAGAAACCAGAGTACCCAGAGAAAACCACTCAACTACCACATCGTGGTGGTCAGCTTTATCAGTTGAAGAAACCAGAGTACCCAGAGAAAACCACTCAACTACCACATCGTGGTGGTCAGCTTTATCAGTTGAAGAAACCAGAGTACCCAGAGAAAACCACTCGACTGCCACATCGTGGTGGTCAGCTTTATCAGTTGAAGAAACCAGAGTACCCAGAGAAAACCACTCGACTGCCACATCGTGGTGGTCAGCTTTATCAGTTGAAGAAACCAGAGTACCCAGAGAAAACCACTCAACTACCACATCGTGGTGGTCAGCTTTATCAGTTGAAGAAACCAGAGTACCCAGAGAAAACCACTCAACTACCACATCGTGGTGGTCAGCTTTATCAGTTGAAGAAACCAGAGTACCCAGAGAAAACCACTCAACTACCACATCGTGGTGGTCAGCTTTATCAGTTGAAGAAACCAGAGTACCCAGAGAAAACCACTCGACTGCCACATCGTGGTGGTCAGCTTTATCAGTTGAAGAAACCAGAGTACCCAGAGAAAACCACTCAACTACCACATCGTGGTGGTCAGCTTTATCAGTTGAAGAAACCAGAGTACCCGGAGAAAACCACTCAACTACCACATCGTGGTGGTCAGCTTTATCAGTTGAAGAAACCAGAGTACCCAGAGAAAACCACTCGACTGCCACATCGTGGTGGTCAGCTTTATCAGTTGAAGAAACCAGAGTACCCAGAGAAAACCACTCGACTGCCACATCGTGGTGGTCAGCTTTATCAGTTGAAGAAACCAGAGTACCCAGAGAAAACCACTCGACTACCACATCGTGGTGGTCAGCTTTATCAGTTGAAGAAACCAGAGTACCCAGAGAAAACCACTCGACTGCCACATCGTGGTGGTCAGCTTTATCAGTTGAAGAAACCAGAGTACCCAGAGAAAACCACTCAACTGCCACATCGTGGTGGTCAGCTTTATCAGTTGAAGAAACCAGAGTACCCAGAGAAAACCACTCGACTGCCACATCGTGGTGGTCAGCTTTATCAGTTGAAGAAACCAGAGTACCCAGAGAAAACCACTCTACTTCTACTTCTACACTGGTAATTCGTAAAGAGTCGTCTGACTCATCACACGAATGCATAATATTGGACGTCATCCATCATGTGCTCATTAAAAACATATGTACATGTGCAGCTTAAAAACATTCGTGAGATTTTACTGGCTTCTGCAGACTATGAGGCTGGTCTTGAATGCCTCATAGTCATCAATTCCTAGAATGTCCGGTGGAAGATCATTCCAGTCTTTGATGGTCCTTACAAAGAAGCTGTGTTTCTGCTGATCGGCAGTTGATCCTATCCTTACGAATCTTCTTGGATGGTATTGTCGACTCGTTCTAGTAGGTTTTTGTAAATATGGTGGTAATGGTATGGCTACCTTCTGGTGGGTTATTTTGTGGACGACTAGCAGGCGTGATGTTTTGCGCCTTTCTTGGAGTGCTTGAAGTTCCAGTTCTTGCAGGATTGATGTTACTATCCCAGGATCTCTTGAATATTCGTGCTTGATAAACCGTACCACCCTTCTTTGTACCACTTCTATTTGGTATATGTGTTTTTGTAGGTGCCACATCGTCAGTTTTATCAGTTGAAGAAACCAGAGTACCCAGTACACCAATAAAACTGAGGGCCCGGGTGGCTCAATGAGTTAGGTACATAGTTGGATTACCTAGCAACTCGTACAAGCCTAACACCAATACGGCGTGGGTTCGCACCCGGCTTTGTAAATTACAAAAAAGGGTTCACTCGACTCGCAGCCGCAAGTGATAAAGTTTACCAGTTGCTTGCCCATGGTCGGTGGTTCTCTCCGGCTTCTTCCACCACTAAAACTGGTTGCCATGATATAGCTGAAATATTGCTGAAAGTGGAGTTAAAACACCAAAAATCAAATCAAATCAACCAATAAAACTGACTTCCACGATATAACTGAAATACTGTCTGAATGCACGATATGAGGAATGTAATACTGTGATACCTGTTTAAACTAGACAACTTTTGGATTTTTTTTCAGCAAGAAATAGCTGAAATCAGTAAAATAACTGGAAAAAAAAAATCCCTGTGACATGGCATATTTTTAATTTGTAGTGTTTCAACGTAATTATCACACAAAATTAATAATACATACAAAAAAAAGTGAACACATGATAGGTACAAATGAATAATTTAGAACAATTATCCATTTTCGTTAAGAAAGGAAGATATCATGTCTCGTGTTTCTTTCAAAGTCTTGATGATATGATTTGGTAAGTTCTGTTCATTTTCCTGTAAACCTTGACCACACAATGTTAAAGCATCTATCAAACTCTGGCGTTTCTCTGTGTAAAGGGAGATCACCTCTGCTGTCGTATACTGTTGATCCATAGAAAGACAAGGATCTGTATCTGTATCATCTGTTCTTGGACGCTTGCTTGAAGGCTGTAAAAGAATTGTATAACAGATCTGCATTAAAACTATTGTGTAGATTTAGGGTTATGGTGTTTAACACCACTTTCAACAATAATTCAGTGATATCATGGCGGTCAGTTTTATTAGTGGAGGAAACCGGAGTACCCAGAGGAAACCACTGACCTGCTGAATGTCACTGACAAACTTTATCACATAATGTTGTATCGAGTACACCTTGCTAAAAGCAGAATTCTAACCCACAACGTTAGTAGTTATAGGCACTGATTGCATATTATAGTTGTAAATACAACTACCATATGATCATGACCACAATGGCCCCTTGTTTAGGCACAGATTGCATAGATACTTGTAAATACAACTACCATATGATCATGGCCACAATGGCCCCTTGTTTAAGTTGTGTAAAGCATTCTTATTTATAAAGCAAAAAAACCCAACAACCTGGAAAATACATAAAATTACAGTAAATTTTGTTGGAAAAACAAGAACATTTACATAATACCATATATCATTTGTAAGGGGACATAAAATATTTAGAAAATATTGGCATAAATATTTCTACTACCAAAAATTTCAATTTATTTCCTTTGAAGTTAAATTTAGATATTGTGTCAAAACCTCTACTAATGAAAAAGATAGGAGAAATTATGGAATAACATTTTATTTGAAAAGTCCCCAGCATAAATTAGGGATTTAACGGTTGCAAATGTAGATGTGAAGTGGAGCATGTAAAACAACTATATGCTCAGTGCCAGATTATCATATCCTATAAGCAAGCATAGGCTGTAGTCTAGGGCCCCTCAAGGGTGGGGGGGGGGCCCTGTTAAAAGATTTTCAAGAAGTTTACTTCAAGTTATGAAAATGTCGTTAAACTATATCAGGAGTAAAAAAATATTCAAGACGAGTGCGGCCGAGTTAGAGGGTAGCTCTTTCTGAGGGGGGCCCATACTTTCATTAGCCTAGGGGTCCCAAAAGGTCATAATCCGGCCCTGTATATGTCACTTTAAAATTCTAATTTGATACTGACAACTTTTCAAATACAATATTGTTATTCGTATTCTAATGCTTATAGAAAAGTTTTTCTCACTTTTGAGACAGACCAGTTCCTATTTTTAGCGATGTGAGATTTTCTTATCTTGCACTAGTGCAAGACAAAAAAAATCACGTGCGTTTTACCGGCAAATGCATGCTGTACAGTTTATGTCAACTGCCCCCCCCCAATTCTCCATGCTTTTCCTTTTTAAAATAAACAATTGACCACGATTCTACTACATAAGTATTTTTAAATTCATTTATGTATTATATTCTGCTAGCTAACGTGCACCTTTCACGGTGTTTGATTCTTTTTTCAGGCTCTCTTCCAGTCAATGTTTGTTTACTTTGAGTAAATAATAGAGTGCTCTCCTTGTTAGTAACTAACGTAAAGAAAGAAATTACCTCCCTTTGACCAAATTCAAATATTTTTTTATAGGTATTTATCCCTGTTGTAGTAACATTTATAATATATTTATTAAGTACATTGTACTTTATGATGAAATACATTTGAAATACTGCCGAAATACGGTTGCATATGGATAAATCGAATATTTACTTCAGCAATGGAAAAATATATTGCGGGAAAACGCTCGATGGAATGTAAACAAAAACAATTAGGTGGTTTAGTGAGAAATAAAATCAAACACCGGAAAAAGTACAAGATAGGGAAATCTCCGACACCCTTGGGTAAGATTACAATCGTTCTCTAACTCGGCAAGCCTCGTAAAGAGAACGATTGAAATCTTGCCCTCAGGTGTCAGAGATTTCCCTATCTTGTACTCTCCCCGGTGTTAGATTCTATATGTCTTTCAACAAGCAGGGAAAAGGTTCTAAATTTTTTTTTTTTTAATATGTTGGGAAATATAGTTGAGGAATTTGGAGCATTAACGTCATATCAACACTTTCAGAGCAAACTTAAACTTTTAGTGTTTTTTTTTTTAGCTACAATGTATTTGTACGTTTCCAATTTGAATTAATATTTGATTAAAACTGGTTCTTCAGGTAGAAACTGAATGAAGTGATTTAAATGTCTGGTGCTATGAAAGTTTCTTTAATGGTTTCACCTTAGGCTTTTAGATTGTTTGTTTGCTTGATGGTGTTTAATGCCACTTTCAATAATACTTCAGTTATATCGTGGCGGTCAGTTTTATTGGTGGAGGAAACCGGAGCACCCGGAGAAAACCACTGACCTGTCGCAAGTCACTGACAAACTTTATCACATAATGTTGTACACCCTGATCAAGATTCGAACTCACAACATCAGTGACGATAGGCACCGATTGCATAGGTAGTTGTAAATTCAACTACCATACGATCATGGCCACGACGGCCCCTGGATTTTAAACAAAAATTAATATCAAGTAAAATGTATGTTCATAATTTACTGTTCATATAGTGTCATATTGAATGATACAATAATTTCCTCAAAATAAATATTCCCGCTACAGCTGAAATAACATAGACACATTGTATGAAATTAAATTACCTCCCCTCCATCTTCCTCCTCGTTATCCTTGTTCTGGAGCATCGTAACTAAATACTCTCGTCTTTTCATGGTAGATGGAAATGGTGTCTAAAAATAGAATAATATTAAATCAAATACAGCCAGACATTGCTGAGTTTCAGAGGAATTCAAAACAAGTGAGATTAGTATCACAAAGCCATACATGTCGCTTATGGCTTGACATATATGGTACCGTGGTAGTTAAATTACACAAATGGCAGAGAAAACTGGTTGAAATACCATGTGAATACACGTTATCATAGAACCCGCGGTATCATAGGATTCAACTATAATTTGAAGGAAATGCAAATAACGTCTAAATAAATCAAATGTAAACAAAATGGCCATAGTTCGGTCATCTTGGCGTTAAAAAAAAAAAGTTTTTCATGCATTAGCAAAAGACTTTTGGCTAGATGAACCGGCCGGGACAATAGACCAAAGCTATATATTCTGACCTTTTCCATTTGAATTCTCTAAAGTAAATATCTTCAAAATTAATTTGACGAAAATATTTTTAATATATGCTTCAGTAAACCACATAAGAATCTTTCAATGCCAGTTTTTAACAGGATGTTGCACGCTACGTCGTGCTAAGAATACCCCAACTCGTTCATTTGTAAGTCGCACGGTAAACAGGAAGTAGATGTGCAGTAAACATGTAAAGGGGAGACACGGTACAAGTCACCATGCCAAAGCCATATATCAAATATAAAATCATTTCTTCCAGTAGAAGCTGAGATAACTGTTACGAAAGTTTTCATTACAGCAAACATGAAAAATTCTAAGTCGCACTGTAAACAGGAAGTAGATGTGCGGTAAACCTGGAAAAAGGAGACACGGTACAAGTCACCATGCCAAAGCCATATATCAAATATAAAATCATTTCTTCCAGTAGAAGCTGAGATATCTGTTACGAAAGTGTGAACGGACGGACAAGGTGATTGCAATATAGCCCCCTCTCTACGAGTGGGGGGTATAATATATGCATCAGTAAACCACATAAAAATCTTGAACGCCAAGTCTGACGACTTATCTTGCTTTCCCAGTGCACAAAACTTGGCTTGGCGAATATTTCTTATAAAGAACAGATATTTTATTTTCCCAGAATAGCTATCAAATGTACTTAAGTCTGTCGGACTACCGGATTGTCGGCCCAATTATCCGTCGGACTATCGAGATGTCAGATTATAGGTCTGACCCCATCTTTTCTGGGTCTTATATCTGTATTTGCTTGAACCTTCATAGTACCATATGCCAAACTTTGCACCAATTGTTCTTTGGGTCTTCAATTCAGCAAGTTTGAATTTGCATATCACAATGTTCTTTCATGCTAAATACATGTAAATTGTCAAAGTTGGTTAATATCAAAAAGATTTTTAAAATTCTATTCATCGCATTGTATGTTTAGCTTCGGACCATAGAGACTTCACTATTCATCGCATTATATGTTTAGTTTCAGACCATAGAGACTTCACTATTCATCGCATTGTATGTTTAGCTTCGGACCATAGAGACTTCATTTGTGTAAGCTTAAATCTTCATTTCAAAATGGTTCAGCAACCACAAACACTATTTAGAAGACAATTGTCTAATTACCTTATTAAGAAATGCCACCACACTGTTTTGAAGACGCTGGTTATCCTGAATACACTGTGGAACAACAGACTCGTGTATCGTAACCTCAGCAAACTTTGTAAAAGCTTCTAAAGCCATGTGTTGTACAACAAAGTCTGAGTCGGAGAGTAAATTATTAAATATCTCTGGCACTTTATTCAGTATCTGACTTTGCTGGAAAAAAAAAAATAGTCAAACATGCTTTAGTTGACCACCGCTATTTAGCAATAACTTGTATCATGTGACCACAGTGCATTTCATATTAATTTAACCTGTAATTAGCGACCACCTGTCTTATGTGTTACCCTATTTCAGTTTTTACATTAAACATACTCTATTGTCACACAAAACAAGACAAGTCTTCTCCACTATATATGTATAAACATTATCAATTTCAGTGTTCTCTTGGAAGGTCACATAAGACAGGGTTTACTGTACCAACTATTTAAGGTGGTACCATACACTACAGGGAGATAACTCTTTAAAATCAGTTGAACATTTTGATCATATGATGTTTGTATGCAGATTTCAAGCATCTTGGTGATCAAAACCAGAGAGAAAAGCTGCTATGTGGCTAGTGAATTTATAGCTCTGAGTCTGTTGGTTGGAATTTGTTAAAATTTTGATATTTATTACAGTGGATATATTCAAACACATTGCCAAAAAAATAAGAAAATTAAACGAGCAAATCAAATTTTATGGTACCACCTTAAGTGAAAGTTTTATGTGTGAGATTATAGACATTCGAAATCTGATAATATTTCTAAAAATATATTGTGATGAAGGACTTTCAACAATATTTCCACTATGGTATATTGTGGTGGTCAATTTTACCAGTGGAGGACATAATGACCATTGTTTTTAATGGAAGTCGAACATGGGAGTGAATGTTTTATGTGTGAAATTATAGACATTCAAAATCTGATAATAATTGTTTAAATATATTGTGATGGTCAATATTACCAGTGGAGGACATATTGATCCTTGTTTTTAATGGAAGTCCAACGTGGGAGTGATTAATCGGAATGTCCTCAGAATTATTCTTAATGTCAAACTGTAGAGAAAAATGAAAGAGAACACATGTATATGATATAAGACAACTTTGTCATATAAAATCCAGGGGCCGTCTTGGTTGTGAGCATATGGTAGTTCGATTTACAACTACCTGTGCAATTAGTGCCTATCACCACTAAAGTTGTGAGTTAGAATCCCTCTCATGACGATGTGTAATCGATACAACATTATGTGTTAAAGTTTGTCAGTGACTTGCGGTCTGTGGTTTTCTCTGGGTACTCCTCCACAATTTACCACGATATGACTGAAATATTTTGTAGGATTAAACATCATAGCCTTAGCCTTCTACGTCTGGACTTTATTTAAGGTTTATTTAGTGTTTGTTTTAGACAAGTTTCACTGTATCACTGAAGTTCTTTAGACCAGTCAATGACTTTGGGATTTGTAACTTACAAGCCATTTGGGCCAGTACATATGATAACTTTACTGGCCCGAATACATATTCACTGGGCCGAAAGTAAATTGACCAAATCTGACATAAATTGAACTAGTATATACCACCGCTCCCCACATCTGTCCAACCTATTTCCATAACCAAAATATTACTGATTGTTCCGACCAAAAATGAAAGGGACCCTCCTCTCTTCACCGGTAAGCTGCTGATAAAATTACAAAACATTCTGAGAAACACTACTCATGTTATCATACGACATAGGGTAAAAATCCTATTTTCCGTCATATCAAGTCCAATAACTCTGGAACGGCAAAAGTGAAAATCGTCAAAAATGAAAGGGATCCTCCACCAGTGAACAGTTGATAAAATTTTAAAAGATTCTAAGAAACACAACTCAAGTTATCGTACGACATAGGATTTGTCTACTGACGGACGTACATGGTGAAACCAGTATACCCCCCTACAACTTCGTTGCAGTGGGTATAAAGAAAGTAATGAAAAGCATCCTGATATCATATGTTTATTCTCTTGAATAATTTTTTTTTACGAGTCTCTCTATTTGGAGCTCCTCCAGTTCGTTCTTCTCATCCTCATCCCTACACTCCCCTTCATCTTCACTCAGCATCTTGTCATATACTGGTCCATGTAAAATCTGCCACTCAACACACCACTCGCGTGTCATTTTTTGCTTTTTTTCTCCTCACTTACATTTCTGTGACCTACCAGGTAGGGCCCAGTCAAAATATTAAAATAAATTAGCCATAGGTTTTTACTTTTTTATACCGGAAGTTAAACAATATGTAGTATATGGATTGGGACTGGATAGAGTTAAGCAATAAGACAGTACGCCCCAAAATGACTCAACCCTGGGTTTTAAATGGATAAAAAAAATCACACAAAATATTGTGTAATCATATATTCATGATGATCATATATACTTTTATTACTGAAGATGACACTAGTCTGTGTTTGAACATAATTTGTAATCGGTAATTTTTTTAAATGAGGTCAGCTTTGTTCCGGTCCGAGTTTTACACAAGGATGAAAAGATTTCGGGATGAAAACATATCTATTTACCGCATGCGCAAACTACTATTTACGATTCTGAGGTAAAGTTATTTTTAAAACAGGGAATATCCTGTCAACAACCTTGGTCGCGGATGAATGTATTTGTTCGATTTGAATACGATAATTCAGCAATTGACGTGTTCATTAATGTTTTATGAAAAATATTCCACAAGCCAATCGGACTTGTGGTTTAGAAATTTCCACTGACCAGACAAAAAATTCACTGGCCGCGGGCCATCAGACCACCGCTAATTTCGAACACTGTGAGACTCTAAATTATGATTGTTTTTCATCCCTGTTTCTTACCTCAAATGAAGCTGATAGTTTGATCTTTCCTAACTGTTGGAGAAACTTAGCTATTGATAGTTTTAGATACTGATCATGTGTTTGTGTGAATGTTGCTGATATTAACACTATAATCTGTAAGAAAAAAATAAAAATAGAAGCTTGAAAATCAACATGAAATGCATGGACAAAACTTAGTATTTCTGTAGCAGTTTGCCAGCTGGGCTCCTTAAAATAACAAATTTAGTTGCCCAGTAACTAACTTTGCACATGAAATATTTCATAAGTTTCATTAGCCAGTCTGAAAATTTGCAGGGGCATCGATTTTACTGATCTTCAGTTACTGGGCCTCTGTTAAGTTCTATCCCTTAAATGTATCCATTTATAAAGAAAAACATCAACATATTTTCTCCAAAGCTAACAGTCATAAATACTGTAATCAGTCTTGTATAAAAAGATATATTCTTTTCCAGCATGTCTCCAGGTGGTAGACAGGGGTGCCCTCCCAAAGATTGTTTATAATATGGAAAGCCTGACCATGGACTATAGTGGGTATCATGTCTGGAGTGTGCCACACTCCCTGCAACTTCAAGACTTGATTTGAAAGAATATTTAATACTATTGTGAAATGAGAACACCTCAAAAGTTAATTAGCAATGAATTTTGAAAGTCTAGAATGAAAACTGACTATTAAATACTCCAAAACTGATATGATGGAATAAACTGTGAATGAGAGCCGACCACGTTAGTGAGGTCACCGTTTATTTGAGTTAAAATAATGTGGGTTTTGGAAGGTTGTTTGCAGCAGGTAACAGTTAATTCAAAGTGACCATTAGGGTAAGTGTGACTGTATTTTCTGAGTGGTGACTTACAGTCAGACATTTATAGCAGGCAAGTATGACTGCACTTGATTTCATCGATACAGAATGAACTAATTACTTTATTCTAAAAATAAAATTCCAATATCATATAAGGGACTGTTGTGGATGTGATCGTATAGTAGTTGGATTTATAACTACCTATGCAATCACTGCCTATCACCACTAAAGTTGTGAGTTCGAACCCCCGCTCATGGCGAGGTGTGCTCGATACAACATTATGTGATAAAGTATGTCAGTGGTTTCCTCTGGGTACTTCGGTTTGCTCCATCAATAAAACTGACCGCCATGATATAACTGAAATATTGTTGAAAGTGACGTTAAACACCATAAACCACCACACCCAATATCATATACATATACATACCTGTAAAATCTCCTTGTTGTTTAGGTGCTGGAGAATAAAGGAGTATAGCTGTACAACTTTACCAAAACATATCCTTGTGATGGGTAGAACTGTCCAATCAGAGAAGTTGTTACACAGCTTGGTTATCTTGTCAACTACGGTTGAATGAACATTGGGTGGAAGATATTTATCAATGACATCAGAATCTGTAAAAATATTCAGTAGGCCATCTAAAGATGAATTCTGAAAAAAATATATAATAAAAAATCATGATTATAGTCGAAAAATGGAAAATTATTATAATTTACCTTTTATTACAATACAAATTAGCCAAGGATTGGAGTTTTTAGGGAAAATTTAGCTAACAATTACTACGAATGGAATATATTTTTAATTTAAGCTTTCCATGAAAATGACTTATATGAGATTGTCTAATTTTACTTTTTAAGCTTAAGATTGTCTAATTTAACTTACCAGACTGACAAAGCTATTGACTTTCTTCTCTGAAGTATTGATAAAGTTATGGATTACTTTAATACAATGTGATGTTATGCCATCAACCAGATTCTTAGAATTTGTGGACGTAAAACCAGAGATTGATAAAACTGACCACAATTCCATGTAACTAGTAGGAGGGTATAACTTCATAATGTCTGCCTGTAAAAAAAAAAAAAAAAAACAGTAATAAAGTTTATGGCTTAAAATAGAAATTAGAACCCTGGTAGTATTTAGTCTGTTTTTGTGATGTGATGTACTGAAGACATGCATTCTTTTCTATTTTGTTTTACTTGCTCAGAATAACAAACTTTATGAAACTATAAATAAATGCATTAACACGCACTATTCATAATTTTGCAATTTTTCATTTAAGCATAATACTATTTTGTATAAATTAAAATATCACAGAATATCATTTCCACAACAGCCGTGAACAGGACACATTGCCCGTCTAATTATATTTTTTCCCCGGCTACTTTGTTTTCAAAAATGAAAATGCCAAAGTGAAAGTAAACTATGGCTTTGTTTTGTAAATTGGTTTAGCGGGATTGCATCTCTTATGGACGTAAGCTCCCTTGACCCCCCTTTTACTTTAGGATTATCACCTCCTACTTGAAAATGAGTGGAATGCTCTGCAAAGATAATGAAAATTAAAAAGCCTCAAATATTGCTAGGAAAAAAGAAAAGTTTGGAAACATCAAAGGGATAATCAGAAGCTGTAAATCGAAAAAAGACAGACAAAACAATGGTCATAAGAAAAAGGACAACGGGAAAAACAATCGTCTACAGAATACCACACTGAAACCTTAAAGTTAAGGAACACAAACCCTACTAAGAAAAGTTTGAAGATATCAAAGGAGAAATCAGAAGCTGTAAATCCAAGAAGGACAGACAATACAATGACCAAAAGAAAAAGAAAAAATGACAATCAATACCTTAAAAAAAACCTTTCTAAATTCCTTTATTTTATTAAATGTTTTCTTTGGACTTGATAATTAATTACCTGATGTTCCTTTGCCATGAATTTAATCATTCTGTTAACAAGTACGACTAGATTTCTGTACTGTAAGGTAGACCCCGGGATGTTCTTTAAAACTTCTAACAAAACTTGTATATGGCTGTCACAAAGGTCTGCTGTTCCAAACCTAAAACAAATGTTTAATATATTTTATCATTCCCCTCTTAGTAAAGGTCAATCTTCTTATCATGCCCAGATGTGAAAGGGGTTACTGATGAAAAATTCTGAAAATCCCTATACAGTGCTGCTATACCTTCATTTACTTGTTGTTTGAAGCAATTAAACAAAAATTCTGAAAAAGAGGAAATCTGCTCATTAGAGGATAACTTTCATCTCTGCAGGTCAGATTTCAGATACACTGATTTAGTACAATACTGTCAAATTATTCAACTCAAGAGAGGAATACTGTACCTTTGTATGTGAATAATAAATACATCCAGTGACTGTAATAAGCTGTCACTGAGACAAGTAACTTTTTGTTATCTTATATATTATGATATATAATGTTCTGCGGTGGAAGTCATCTTAGATTTTTATTGACAAATATTCTCATGGTGATAGCCATCTTGAATTTCATACAAAAACAGACATTTTGTAGAGGACAATCCAAGGAATATTTCCATAAAGTTTGCTGTCAAATGGTTCAGTGGTTTCAAAGAAAAATATCATTTGAGTTTTTTTCTTTCTCTTAGGGTCTATGTTAAACTTGTCCTGTAATGGCAGCCATCTTGTATTTCTGATTGACACAAAAAATGAATTGATGGCAGCAACCTTAGATTTTCAATGGACAAATTAAACACAAACTTTGAATAAAGTCATGCAAGGAAAATCACATAATGTAACATTTCCATCACATTTGTAGTTTCTGAGCGAGAAGACGATATTTTAAATTTCAGCCAATCAGAAAGCAACTGACCATAACAGTCATATTTAATCTCGAAATGGAATAGAAATCCCCCAAAATGTTGATATTTAAGGGATCGAAATGTCGAAATTTTAAAAACCACTGACGGAAAATGATGGTAATACCTCACTTGGAATTATGAGCCAGGTGATATTAGTAACATACATTTAAAATTGGGAAGTGTTTTGTGACACATTATTTTACATGAAATAAAGGGAAATAACTCCATTAAAAATATAAGAATATAACTGTGGACGCAATACAGGTGGAATCCCTATGATTTACAATACAGGAGGGGCCGTCGTCCGTCGTGATCATATGGTAGTTTTTAGATTTTCAAATACCTGCATAATCAGTGCCTATCACCACTAAAGTCGTGAGTTTGTATCCCAGTCAGGGTGAGGTGTACAACATTATGTGATAAAAAATTTCAGGGACTTACGACAGGTCGGTGGTTTTCTCCAGTTTCCTCCACCAATAAAACTTACCGCCACTATATAACTGAAATAGTGTTGAAAGTGGCATTAGGAGAATCGATTACCTGAGGCACACACAACCAATTGTCACCATATTGGATTTGTAATGAAACATTCTCTATCAAGACTTTGCTATACCATGAACCACTTACCTTACTAGAAAACACCAGGCATCTGTAACTAATTGTGAACACATCAGATCTGTACTTAAAACATTCTCTATCAAGAAGACTTTGTTATACCATGAACCACTTACCTTACTAGAAAACACCAGGCATCTGTAACTAATTGTGAACACATCAGATCTGTACTTAAAACATTCTCTATCAAGAAGACTTTGTTATACCATGAACTACTTACCTTACTAGAAAACACCAGGCATCTGTAACTAATTGTGAACACATCAGATCTGTACTTAAAACATTCTCCACCAAGACTTCTTCCTGTGAAAATAAAGGGTTAGGGTTATGGTGTTTAATGCCACTATTAACAATATTTCAGTTATATCACGGCGGTCAGTTTTATTGGCAGAGGAAACCGGAGGACTCGGAGAAAACCACTAACGTGACGCAAATCAATAACAAACTTTATCACATAATAGGCACTGATTGCATAGGTAGTTGTAAATCCAACTACCATACGATCATGACCACGATGGCCCCTATGAAAATAAATAATCTGACAATAAGCACAGGCAAATTTAACACAGTTAAAGGTTGATTTACAAATAAAATCACGATATCAAACTGTTGATAGCTACCCCCCCCATCCTTTCAAATATGCTGCATTCCAGATTTACAGTTTAACAAACATCAAAATAACGGAAATCAATAACGTTATTGAAAAGAACAATATCAGAGTTATTCCCCCTTTATCTGATCAACTTTATATTTAATAGTTAAAACTATGATCAGTTCTCTGAATGTACAAGATGCTTGATACGAAATTACTGTACAGATGTTATTTTTCATGTGATTCTCATTTACATTATTGATGCTCTGTTATTTTCCAGTTTCTAAGAATTCTGTTAAGTGTTATGTGTTTTAGCGGGGTTCATGTTAATCGATCTTTCGTTTTATATGTATGTTTTGTAGATCATTATTTGTCCTTTTGGCCATTGTGTTAGTCTGTCCTTCTTCAATTTAAGGATTCTGGTTTCCCCTTTGGTATCTTCAAACTATTCTTTCTACATATTGAGAATAACAACATGATGCTTTAATTTCATGATTTAAACAAAAAAATAAAATAAAAAAATTTCAGGTTTGCTGTATATTAAATGTAAATTTTCACATCAAGAATTTGTTTTTAACTCTGCCACCGTGACTAACAACACATTGTATAATTACTAAAATACTGTCATACCTTGCAACGCTTAGAATTTCAATTGACGGCTTAAAATTCTTACCAATCTACTGATATTTTATAATTACTAAAAAAACTGGCATATCTTACCAATCTGCTGAAATCCTTTGCAGGCAGACTTCCAATCATTCCACAGAAGTGTACACACACTTCATCATACAAACAAACCTGCCTGTAAAATAAAATAAAGCTTGTTGTTATGGTTACTGACGTTGAGCATCACAAATTTTTAAGACATGTCGTGACTATCATACTTAATTGGGAAGGGGGTTGTCATTGTAATGATCCTATGGTACTGTATATTCGGATATCTTTGTGATGTATTTAATTCATCCGACCAGATTCAGGGTTTTCAATAAGGACTGGCACCCTGCGATTTGTTGCCGGGTTGTTCAGACAAAATCGCCGGTTCAAATTTTGTTTGACAAAAAAAAATTAAGAACAGAATAAATAAAAATATCGGACTAAAAAGTTATTCTGGCTAAAGTAAGAGCTACGAAATCGTAACTAATGCTTTGTTTGGGTGTCTTCTTCGAAGGCCGCGTTATATTGATCGTTTTTTTCGTAACGAATAAAGAGAAAAAAAACGAGACATCCGAATGGAAATGTTTGCGAAGTCAATGAAGCGTTTTAATTTACATACCCCTGTAACAAATGTACAAGCGCAAATATGACATAGAAGAAGAAAATGTGCAACATGAACACAAAAAACCCGATATGTGATTATTTTACAGGCCCTATAAAAAGAAAAATAGGTACAGCACTTTCCTGAAAGAAAACCCAAAGTTCGTTTATCGTAGATTGTTGTGAGTCAAGCTATCTGCCAAGACTAAATCATTAAATAAAGACTGTTTAAAGCAAAGTTTTGAAATAATTTGTCCGACGTTTACTACACGATTCAAATTTGATAACTATTTTTCTATCTTTTTGGATCTTTTATAGATTACTTTTCTGTATTGGTCTTTGCCTATTGTAACAGACTGTATGGTGACCTACAGATATTTTTTTTGTCTTCCATTAATGAATCAATTACTTTCTCCTGTTCAAAATAGCAATTCACCTGTTCAGTAAAAAGTTATTGAAAACCCTGCAGATTGGTCACATGCATGTACAAGATAAACACAAGCCACAATTACCTTCAATGCCATAATTGTTGTCGATTAAATTTGTCACTTACATGAAATAATCTTGATCAATGTTAACTCACTAGGTAATATCAAGTGATCTGAAGAGTAGTTAGATTTACAACTAGTTATGTAATTAGCACCTATTACCACTAAAGTTGTGATTTTGATACTACATTTTGTACATTATGTTTGATGATTACTAGGGACAGATTGGCCTTTTTTTTTATGTTCCTCCCTTCCACCAATAAACTGTCTCTTGATATAACTGAAATATTGTTAAAATTGGTGCTAAGTTTCCATAACCCTAACCCTCAAGCAAGTTATTTTGGTCAAACGACCAGACAAGTAAGTTCTTTTGGAAAAGTAACTGATCAAGTAAGTTGTGGCCTGATAAGAGTAAGAGGGACTACTGGACACACCACAGAATGACAATAATTGGTACTAACTTCTCATTTCTGTTTGTATTGGAAAGACCTGGTACATACACTGGCAAATTCAGTTCCAATGAACCTGTAAAAAAATCCAAAAAACTTTCTTCATGCTTAATGACAAATTTAGAAAACTACTTTCTTTATGCTTAATGACAACTATATTTTGGGAAATTTCATTTAGTCTTACTTAGGAGTGGATTTTTTTCAGACACATCCCTATTGCCAATATTAAAAAAAAAAAAGCCTTAGGCTCACCTGAGCCTGCATCATTTACCTGGAATACTGAATATTTCATTCATAGATTGATTCTTGGTTGCCTAACGTCAAGCAGCAAATATTTCTTTCATATTCAGGACGAGAACAAATTTGAAACTAGAGGCTCAGCCCACTGAGTCTGTATCGCTCACCTGACAATAGAATGATACTGAAGCAAATTTCAAAGGGAGATAATCATTACCTTAAAAAACAGCAGCCATCTTGAATGGAGGGTGGGGCTGTCGGACACAATTTTGAAAGGGACACACCCAGGGACCATCTATGCCAAGTTTGGCTCCATTTGGCCAAGCTGTTTCAGAGGAGAAGATTTTTTTAACATTAGCCAATCAGAAAAAAGAATTGATCTTGGCGGCCATGTTTATAGGCCAAATGGAACGAAATGGAGAAACTTTATAGAGGACCTTACATAGATGCTTACTGCCAAGTTTGGTTCCATTTGGCCAAGTTGTTTCAGAGGAGAAGATTAAAATATGAAAAAGTTAACGGACGGACGACGGACGCCAAGTGATGGCAATACCTCAAATGGCCCTTTGGGTCAGGTGAGCTAAAACATGATGAAACCAGAGGCTCCCAGGAGCCTGTAATCGCTCACCTGAATCAAAGCTGCTTTCAATAACAACGCAACTGCACTGTGGCAGCCATCTTGGTGGGAGAGCGCGGCTGCCGGACACAATTTTGGAAAAGGACCATCCAATGACTATTCCATCAAAGTTTCCCATAGGGTCCTATGTTGAACTAAGTTCAGCTGTGCAGCCATCTTGGTCAGAGGGCCGAACCACCGGACACATTTTTGGAAGAGAACCATCCAATGACTATTTCATCAAAATTTTGTTCTTATTGAGCAAATGGTTTCAGACAAGAAGATTTTTATGGGAATTTCCCATAGGGTCCTATGTTAAATTAAGTTTGGCTGTGGTGGCCATCTTGGTCGGAGGTCTGAAGGGGACCACCCAAGGATCATTTCAGCAAAGTTTGGTTGAGATTGGCTCAGTAGTTTCAGGGGAGAAGATTTAAAAATATCATCCCCCTTTTTTCTATTTTTAGCTTGGTGGCCATCTTGGTTGGAAGTTGGGATCACCGGACACAATTTTTAAGGGGACCATTCCACCAAAGTTTGGTTGCAATTGGCCCAGCGGTTTCTGAGGAGAAGATTAAAATGTGAAATGTTGACGGACGGACGAAAAGTGATGGCAATTGCTCACATGGCCTAAAGGCCAGGCGAGATAAAAACGGAATATATGTTAAACTACTCCTTGCCATGTAGCTGCAGTTAAAATTTTAGCTCATTTTGACTTATACTAAAGCAGCAATGGACAATTGAAAACATGTCTATTTTTAGCAACAGCAGCCATCTTGAATGGAGGGCGGGGCTGTCAGACATAATTTTGAAAGGGACCCACCAAGGGACCATCCCTGCCAGGTTTGGTTTAATTTGGTTCAGCGGTTTCAGAGAAGAAGATTTAAATGTGATCTTTTATCAAAATATGCCTAATTTGCATAATCGGTATAAATCGGCTGAAAGAAAAATTTCACAGAAAAACCCGGAATATATCTTAAACTACTCATTGCCATGTAGCTGCAGTTAAAATTTGAGCTCAGTTTGGTTTATAATAAAGCAGCAATGGACAATTGAAGAAATTTCTATTTTTAGTAACAGCAGCCATCTTGAATGGAGGGCAGGGGCTGTCGGACACAATTTTGAAAGGGACCCACCCAGGGACCATCCCTGCCAGGTTTGATTTAATTTGGTTCATCGGTTTCAGAGGAGAAGATTTAAATGTGATCTTTTATCAAAATATGCCTAATTTGCATAATCGGTATAAATCGGCTGAAAGAAAAATTTCACAGAAAAACCCGGAATATATCTTAAACTACTCATTGCCATGTAGCTGCAGTTAAAATTTGAGCTCAGTTTGGTTTATAATAAAGCAGCAATGGACCATTGAAGAAATTTCTATTTTTAGCAATAGCAACCATCTTGAATGGAGGGCGGGGCTGTCGGACACAATTTTGAAAGGGACCATCCCTGCCAGGTTTGGTTTAATTTTGTTCAGCGGTTTCAGAGGAGAAGATTTAAATGTGATCTTTTATCAAAATATGCCCAATTTGCATAATCGGTATAAATCAGCTGAAAGAAAAATTCACAGAAAAACCCGGAATATATGTTAAACTACTCCTTGCCATGTAGCTGCAGTTAAAATTTGAGCTCATTTTGACATATACTAAAACAGCAATGGACAATTAAAATTGCATCCCCCCTTTTTTCTATTTTTAGCTTGGTGGCCATCTTGGTTGGAGGTCAGACACAAATTTGGAAGGGGGCCATCCAAGGACCATTCCACCACAGTTTGGTTGCAATTGGCCCAGTGGTTTCTGAGAAGATTAAAATGCGAAATGTTGACGGACGGACGACGGACGAAAAGTGATGACAATAGCTCACATGGCCTAAAGGCCAGGCGATCATTTCACTAAAGTGATCGTAAATCGTAAGTCCTAAAATCACTCTTAAGATTTCCTTACGTGCACGAATACGTGCATTTCACTAAACTAGTCCTAAGCTCAGTTACGACTTACGACTTGCGACAAGTAACATCTCCTATAGTGGAGGTAAAAATACATTGTATATGTTACAGGCGATTTAAAGAATCAAGCATTCTGTAGAATGACTGTAATTTTAGGCAATCTATAGAATGCCTAACATCAATAGGAATTCTATCGAATGCCTAAAAATATCTAGTCATTCTATAGAATGCCTGAATTTTTTTTTAGCTATTTTCAATAAAACATATGAAAATTATTACTAATACTTTAAATAAAAGAAATTCACAGTTTTGTCCAATACATTTATATCATATTGAATGTTTTTAAGAAAGATTGTAAGAAAATGATAATCCCCTCCTTCATGATTAAGTACTCACTTTGCTCATTCTTAATCATGAAGAAGGAGATTATCATGTTTTTACATATACAAAAATACCCCTAGGCTTTATTTATGTATAACTAATTGAACAGGTTAAAATTGTTGTCAACATTATCTTAGGGTGAGTTTGTCTTCACTCAAAACTGAATTAATTCTATCATTCTGTAAAAATTGTCATGGCAGAAGAATGCAGTGTGCTCTCCAATGAGCAAACATTTACTAATAAGCTTTGTGAGACTTTGGAGTCTTAATTCAAAATCAACCATATGGTAAAGAGATAAATACTACAATATTCTAAACAAAATAAAGACTGGAGAAAAAGAAAACAAAGTGGATTACTACTATATTCAAAGGTAAGCAAACTAACAAAGGACCGAGATTGCTGTTAATTTAAATTCTGTAAATGGTCATTTCAACAATTTATGTCTCATCAGTGCAGATAAAGTCAAAAGATTTGGAAGATCAAAAACCGAAAGAACAATGTCTGATTAAGAACAAATAACCTGAAGGGCCTAAACAGTAATGCCTAAACCAGCTAAGGACAGAGCTTTGCACAAGGGAGATACTCCTTAGTTTTATAAATTTCGAAAATTTTAGATATTGTCAATTTTCAAAATAATATCTGTTTTTCGTGCCGAAGTACTTGGATACTGGGATGGTGAATACCCTCGGGGACTGTTGACTAACAGTCCACCAGACAGTGGCTTCTACCCAGTGGTAATAAACTAACAAAGTACCAAGATTGCAGTTAATTTAAATTCTGCAAATGGCCAAATACATGGTTTTAAGGTCGCATGACATTTGAGCTGTTTTTTACCAATCGACGTCCTTGGTTAATTAGTCCGTCTGTCTTCCATTCATTGAACAAATATAATCATGCATGCCAAAATCTACCTTTGCTGGAAAGTTCAAAATAATCTGATTACTTTGTTGACTTTTTATACGACTGCACATAAGAGTGGTTGTATTATGGTATGGGCCGAAACGAGTGTTATATTAACTTATCTATACAGGGTTCATTATTTGTCAAAATTGAATGCAGTTTTTAATGAATTTCTCAATGAGCAGTGAGCACACCTTCTACTATCGTTTTTGACAATAATAACTGTATTTTCTTATAACTTTTCAACCATATAAACGAGAGCAAAATGAAACTTCCAAAGATGCTCAGGCTGAGTCAGCAAGAGTAGAGTTCTACAAAACTAAATGGGTTTTTTTTCTTTAAGTTTTAAAACTGTATGAGCTCTATAAGGGACATATAAAGATATTCAATTGAAAAAAACATATTTCTTTTTTCAGATTTGACGTAATACAGTGTGGTGACATTGAAAAACTGATTAAAAAGAGACAAGCAATTACAGACCCAATTCTTTATTATGCCTTTGCTGAAGAAAGGTACAGCATTGTCTTGAGGGCTCATCTGAATACTGGACATGGAGGAAGAGATAAAATGTTAAAGGAGATATGCTAATGTTACAAGAGATGTCCTGAATTTATTCAAAGAAAAGTGCGAGGGATGTCAACTGAAAAAGAGAAAAATTGCAAGTAAGGGCATAGTCGTCAAACCACTTCTTAGCAAGGATTTTTCAGTCGAGGATAAGTAGATTTAGTTGATATGCAGTCCATGCGTGATGGTGACTCTTTGCATTATCAAGATCATCTCCAATTTAATAGATTGCAATGCAATCGTG
Source organism: Bathymodiolus brooksi (assembly GCA_963680875.1). NCBI lineage: Eukaryota > Metazoa > Mollusca > Bivalvia > Mytilida > Modiolidae > Bathymodiolus > Bathymodiolus brooksi. The sequence continues at coordinate 53,322,901 of OY804588.1, forward strand.
GAAAATAAAAAAGGGAGGTAACTCCAATTTAATAGATTGCAATGCAATCATGCAAAATAAAAAAGGGGAGGTAACTCCAATTTAATAGATTGCAATGCAATCACACAAAATAAAAAAGGGAGGTAACTCCAATTTAATAGATTGCAATGCAATCACGCAAAATAAAAAAAGGAGGTAACTCCAATTTAATAGATTGCAATGCAATCGTGCAAAATAAATAAAAGGGAGGTAACTCCAATTTAATAGATTGCAATGCAATCGCACAAAATAAAAAAGGGAGGCAACCCCAATTTAATAGATTGCAATGCAATCGTGCAAAATAAACTCCAATATAAAAAAGGGAAGTAACTCCAATATAAAAAAGGGAGATAACTCCAATATAAAAAGGAAGGTAACTCCAATATAAAAAAGGGAGATATCTCCAATATAAAAAGGGAGATAACTCCAATATAAAAAAGGGAGATAACTCCAATATAAAAAAGGGAGATAACTACAATATAAACCAGAGGCTCTCAAGAGCCTGTATCGTTCACCTGGTAATAAAAAAAAACAATTGGTCCTATGTAAAAACTATGTCCTGCAGTGGTAGTCATCTTGGAATTACGATCAACATAAAAAACACAAAGTTTGTAAAGGACCTTCCAATGATTGATGCACAGTTTAGGTTCAATCAGTGCAATAGCTTCAGAGAAGAATATATTTCTGTATTTTCCCCATATGGTTCTGTGTTAATACTATGACCTGTGGTGGCAGCCATCTTGGATTTCCGATCGGCATAAAAAAAACACACCTTGTAGAGGACCTTCCAATGATCATTCCTGGGCAGTTTGGTTTCAACTGTCCAAGTGGTTTCAGAGAAGAAGCATTTTGAAACATTTTTCCCATAGGGTCCAATGTTAAACTAAGTCCTGCCGTAGCCGCCATTTTGAATTTCATATCAGAATAAAAAACGTAAATTTTGTAGAGGACCATTCAATGAACATTCATGTACAGTTTGGCTTTAATCATATTTGTAGTTTCTGAGAAGAAGGCATTTGAACATTTTCCCATAGGGTCCAATGTTAATCTATGTCCTGCGGTGGTGGCCATCTTGGATTTACGATCGGCATAAAAAACACACACCTTGTAAAGGACCTTCCAATGATCATTCCTGGGCAGTTTGGTTTCAATTATCCAAGTGGTTTCAGAGAAGAAGCGTTTTGAAACATTTTTCCCATAGGGTCCAATGTTAAACTAAGTCCTGCCGTAGCCGCCATTTTGAATTTCATATCGGAACAAAAAACGTAAATTTGTAGAGGACCATCCAATGAACGTTCATGTACAGTTTGGCTTTCATCATATTTGTAGTTTCTGAGAAGAAGGCATTTGAACATTTTCCCATAGGGTCCAATGTTAATCTATGTCCTGCGGTGGCGGCCATCTTGGATTTCCAACCGGCATAAAAAACAGAAAATTTGTAGAAGACCTTCCAATGATCATTCCTGGGCAGTTTGGTTTCAACTGTCCAAGTGGTTTCAGAGAAGAAGCATTTTGAAACATTTTTCCCATAGGGTCCAATGTTAAACTAAGTCCTGCCGTAGCCGCCATTTTGAATTTCATATCGGAACAAAAAACCTTAAGATTGTAGAGGACCATCCAATGAACATTCATGTACAGTTTGGCTTTAATCATATTTGTAGTTTCTGAGAAGAAGGCATTTGAACATTTTCCCATAGGGTCCAATGTTAATCTATGTATTGCGGTGGCGGCCATCTTGGATTTCCGATCGGCATAAAAAACATAAAATTTGTAGAGGACCTTCCAATGATCATTCCTAGGCAGTTTGGTTTCAATTATCCAAGTGGTTTCAGAGAAGAAGCGTTTTGAAACATTTTTCCCATAGGGTCCAATGTTAAACTAAGTCCTGCCGTAGCCGCCATTTTGAATTTCATACCGAAACAAAAAACGTAAAGTTTGTAGAGGACCATCTAATGAACATTCATGTACAGTTTGGCTTTAATCATATTTGTAGTTTCTGAGTAGAAGGCATTTGAATATTTTCCCATAGGGTCCAATGTTAATCTATGTCCTGCGGTGGCGGCGATCTTGGATTTCCGATCGGCATAAAAAAACAGAAAATTTGTAGAGGACCTTCCAATGATCATTCCTGGGCAGTTTGGTTTCAACTGTCCAAGTGGTATCAGAGAAGAAGCATTTTGAAAAAAATTTCCCATAGGGTCCAATGTTAAACTAAGTCCTGCCGTAGCCGCCATTTTGAATTTCATACCGGAACAAAAAACGTAAAGTTTGTAGAGGACCATCTAATGAACATTCATGTACAGTTTGGCTTTAATCATATTTGTAGTTTCTGAGTAGAAGGCATTTGAATATTTTCCCATAGGGTCCAATGTTAATCTATGTCCTGCGGTGGCGGCCATCTTGGATTTCCGACCGGCATAAAAAACAGAAAATTTGTAGAGGACCTTCCAATGATCATTCCTGGGCAATTTGGTTTCAACTGTCCAAGTGGTTTCAGAGAAGAAGCATTTTGAAACATTTTTCCCATAGGGTCCAATGTTAAACTAAGTCCTGCCGTAGCCGCCATTTTGAATTTCATATCGGAACAAAAAACCTTAAGATTGTAGAGGACCATCTAATGAACATTCATGTACAGTTTGGCTTTAATCATATTTGTAGTTTCTGAGAAGAAGGCATTTGAACATTTTCCCATAGGGTCCAATGTTAATCTATGTATTGCGGTGGCGGCCATCTTGGATTTCCGATCGGCATAAAAAACATAAAATTTGTAGAGGACCTTCCAATGATCATTCCTAGGCAGTTTGGTTTCAATTATCCAAGTGGTTTCAGAGAAGAAGCGTTTTGAAACATTTTTCCCATAGGGTCCAATGTTAAACTAAGTCCTGCCGTAGCCGCCATTTTGAATTTCATACCGAAACAAAAAACGTAAAGTTTGTAGAGGACCATCTAATGAACATTCATGTACAGTTTGGCTTTAATCATATTTGTAGTTTCTGAGTAGAAGGCATTTGAATATTTTCCCATAGGGTCCAATGTTAATCTATGTCCTGCGGTGGCGGCGATCTTGGATTTCCGATCGGCATAAAAAAACAGAAAATTTGTAGAGGACCTTCCAATGATCATTCCTGGGCAGTTTGGTTTCAACTGTCCAAGTGGTTTCAGAGAAGAAGCATTTTGAAAAAAAATTCCCATAGGGTCCAATGTTAAACTAAGTCCTGCCGTAGCCGCCATTTTGAATTTCATACCGGAACAAAAAACGTAAAGTTTGTAGAGGACCATCTAATGAACATTCATGTACAGTTTGGCTTTAATCATATTTGTAGTTTCTGAGTAGAAGGCATTTGAATATTTTCCCATAGGGTCCAATGTTAATCTATGTCCTGCGGTGGCGGCCATCTTGGATTTCCGATCGGCATAAAAAACATAAAATTTGTAGAGGACCTTCCAATGATCATTCCTAAGCAGTTTGGTTTCAATTATCCAAGTGGTTTCAGAGAAGAAGCGTTTTGAAACATTTTTCCCATAGGGTCCAATGTTAAACTAAGTCCTGCCGTAGCCGCCATTTTGAATTTCATACCGGAACAAAAAACGTAAAGTTTGTAGAGGACCATCTAATGAACATTCATGTACAGTTTGGCTTTAATCATATTTGTAGTTTCTGAGTAGAAGGCATTTGAATATTTTCCCATAGGGTCCAATGTTAATCTATGTCCTGCGGTGGCGGCCATCTTGGATTTCCGACCGGCATAAAAAACAGAAAATTTGTAGAGGACCTTCCAATGATCATTCCTGGGCAATTTGGTTTCAACTGTCCAAGTGGTTTCAGAGAAGAAGCATTTTGAAACATTTTTCCCATAGGGTCCAATGTTAAACTAAGTCCTGCCGTAGCCGCCATTTTGAATTTCATATCGGAACAAAAAACCTTAAGATTGTAGAGGACCATCCAATGAACATTCATGTACAGTTTGGCTTTAATCATATTTGTAGTTTCTGAGAAGAAGGCATTTGAACATTTTCCCATAGGGTCCAATGTTAATCTATGTATTGCGGTGGCGGCCATCTTGGATTTCCGATCGGCATAAAAAACATAAAATTTGTAGAGGACCTTCCAATGATCATTCCTAGGCAGTTTGGTTTCAATTATCCAAGTGGTTTCAGAGAAGAAGCGTTTTGAAACATTTTTCCCATAGGGTCCAATGTTAAACTAAGTCCTGCCGTAGCCGCCATTTTGAATTTCATACCGGAACAAAAAACGTAAAGTTTGTAGAGGACCATCTAATGAACATTCATGTACAGTTTGGCTTTAATCATATTTGTAGTTTCTGAGTAGAAGGCATTTGAATATTTTCCCATAGGGTCCAATGTTAATCTATGTATTGCGGTGGCGGCCATCTTGGATTTCCGATCGGCATAAAAAACATAAAATTTGTAGAGGACCTTCCAATGATCATTCCTAGGCAGTTTGGTTTCAATTATCCAAGTGGTTTCAGAGAAGAAGCATTTTGAAACATTTTTCCCATAGGGTCCAATGTTAAATTAAGTCCTGCCGTAGCCGCCATTTTGAATTTCATACCGGAACAAAAAACGTAAAGTTTGTAGAGGACCATCTAATGAACATTCATGTACAGTTTGGCTTTAATCATATTTGTAGTTTCTGAGTAGAAGGCATTTGAATATTTTCCCATAGGGTCCAATGTTAATCTATGTCCTGCGGTGGCGGCCATCTTGGATTTCCGATCGGCATAAAAAATATAAAATTTGTAGAGGACCTTCCAATGATCATTCCTGGGCAGTTTGGTTTCAACTGTCCAAGTGGTTTCAGAGAAGAAGCATTTTGAAACATTTTTCCCATAGGGTCCAATGTTAAACTAAGTCCTACCGTAGCCGCCATTTTGAATTTCATATCGGAACAAAAAACCTTAAGATTGTAGAGGACCATCCAATGAACATTCATGTACAGTTTGGCTTTAATCATATTTGTAGTTTCTGAGAAGAAGGCATTTGAACATTTTCCCATAGGGTCCAATGTTAATCTATGTATTGCGGTGGCGGCCATCTTGGATTTCCGATCAGCATAAAAAACATAAAATTTGTAGAGGACCTTCCAATGATCATTCCTATGCAGTTTGGTTTCAATTATCCAAGTGGTTTCAGAGAAGAAGCGTTTTGAAACATTTTCCCCATAGGGTCCAATGTTAAACTAAGTCCTCCCGTAGCCGCCATTTTGAATTTCATACCGGAACAAAAAACGTAAAGTTTGTAGAGGACCATCTAATGAACATTCATGTACAGTTTGGCTTTAATCATATTTGTAGTTTCTGAGAAGAAGGCATTTGAATATTTTCCCATAGGGTCCAATGTTAATCTATGTCCTGCGGTGGCGGCCATCTTGGATTTCCGACCAGCATAAAAAACAGAAAATTTGTAGAGGACCTTCCAATGATCATTCCTGGGCAGTTTGGTTTCAACTGTCCAAGTGGTTTCAGAGAAGAAGCATTTTGAAACATTTTTCCCATAGGGTCCAATGTTAAACTAAGTCCTGCCGTAGCCGCCATTTTGAATTTCATATCGGAACAAAAAACCTTAAGATTGTAGAGGACCATCCAATGAACATTCATGTACAGTTTGGCTTTAATCATATTTGTAGTTTCTGAGAAGAAGGCATTTGAACATTTTCCCATAGGGTCCAATGTTAATCTATGTCCTGCGATGGCGGCCATCTTGGATTTACGATCGGCATAAAAAACAGTAACTTGGTAAAGGACATTCCAATGATCATTCCTTTACAGTTTGGGTTCAGTCAGTTCATTAGTTTCAGAGAAGAAGATCTTTGAAATTTCAGCCAATCAGAGCATATTATTGGCCCTGGCAGCCATATTGAATATCCGACTGGAACGAAAAACAGTAACTTTGTAGAGGACCATCCAAGGAACATTCCTGCTAAGTTCGGTTTCAATCGGCCAAGTGGTTTCGGAGAAGAAGCTTGAAATGTGAAAAGTTTACAGACGACAGACGACAGACGACAGACGACAGACGACAGACGACAGACGACAGACGACGGACGCCAAGTGATGGCAATAGTTCACCTGGACCTTTGGTCCAGGTGAACTAAAAAGGGGGTAAATCCAATATAAAAAAGGGAGATAACTCCAATATATAATATGGAGGTAACTCCAATATAAAAAAGGGAGATATCTCCAATATAAAAAAGGGGATAAAGGAGTTATCTTTTTATATTGGAGTTATCTCCCTTTTTATATTGGAGTTACCTCCCTTTTTTATATTAGAGTTACCTCCCTTTTTTAGACTGGAGTTACCTCCCTTTTTTATATTGGAGTTATCTCCCTTTTTATATTGGAGTTATCTCCCTTTTTTATATTGGAGTTACCTCCCTTTTTTATATTGGAGTTATCTCCCTTTTTATATTGGAGTTATCTCCCTTTTTTATATTGGAGTTATCTCCCTTTTTTTATATTATATTAGAGTTATCTCCCCTTTTTATATTGGAGTTATCTCCCTTTTTATATTGGAGTTATCTCCCTTTTTTATATTAGAGTTATCTCCCTTTTTATATTGGAGTTACCTCCCTTTTTTATATTAGAGTTATCTCCCTTTTTTATATTGGAGTTATCTCCCTTTTTTATATTAGAGTTATCTCCCTTTTTTTATATTAGAGTTATCTCCCTTTTTATATTAGAGTTACCTCCCTTTTTATATTGGAGTTATCTCCCTTTTTATATTGGAGTTATCTCCCTTTTTTATATCAGAGTTATCTCCCTTTTTATATTGGAGTTACCTCCCTTTTTTATATTAGAAGTTATCTCCCTTTTTTATATTGGAGTTATCTCCCTTTTTATATTAGAGTTATCTCCCTTTTTATATTAGAGCTATCTCCCTTTTTTTATATTAGAGTTACCTCCCTTTTTTATATTAGAGTTATCTCCCTTTTTATATTGGAGTTACCTCCCTTTTTTATATTAGAGTTATCTCCCTTTTTATAGTGGAGTTACCTCCCTTTTTTTATATTAGAGTTATCTCCCTTTTTATATTGGAGTTACCTCCCTTTTTATATTAGAGTTATCTCCCGTTTTATATTAGAGTTACCTCCCTTTTTATATTGGAGTTATCTCCCTTTTTTATATTAGAGTTATCTCCCTTTTTATATTGGAGTTATCTCCCTTTTTATATTAGAGTTATCTCCCTTTTTTATATTAGAGTTATCTCCCTTTTTATATTAGAGTTACCTCCCTTTTTATATTGGAGTTATCTCCCTTTTTTATATTGGAGTTATCTCCCTTTTTATATTAGAGTTATTTCCCTTTTTATATTGGAGTTATCTCCCTTTTTTATATTAGAGTTATCTCCTTTTTTATATTGGAGTTACCTCCCTTTTTTATATTAGAGTTATCTCCCTTTTTATATTGGAGTTACCTCCCTTTTTTATATTAGAGTTATCTCCCTTTTTATATTGGAGTTATCTCCCTTTTTTATATTGGAGTTATCTCCCTTTTTATATTAGAGTTATTTCCCTTTTTATATTGGAGTTATCTCCCTTTTTTTATATTAGAGTTATCTCCCTTTTTATATTGGAGTTACCTCCCTTTTTTATATTAGAGTTACCTCCCTTTTTTATATTGGAGTTACCTCCCTTTTTTATATTAGAGTTATCTCCCTTTTTATATTGGAGTTACCTCCCTTTTTATATTAGAGTTATCTCCCTTTTTATATTGGAGTTACCTCCCTTTTTTATATTAGAGTTATCTCCCTTTTTATATTGGAGTTATCTCCCTTTTTATATTGGAGTTATCTCCCTTTTTATATTAGAGTTACCTCCTTTTTTATATTAGAGTTATCTCCCTTTTTATATTAAAGTTATCTCCCTTTTTTATATTAGAGTTATCTCCCTTTTTATATTAGAGTTATCTCCCTTTTTTATATTAGAGTTATCTCCCTTTTTATATTGGAGTTACCTCCCTTTTTTATATTAGAGTTATCTCCCTTTTTATATTGGAGTTATCTCCCTTTTTTATATTAGAGTTACCCCCCTTTTTTATATTAGAGTTATCTCCCTTTTTATATTAGAGTTATCTCCCTTTTTATATTGGAGTTACCTCCCTTTTTTATATTAGAGTTATCTCCCTTTTTTATATTGGAGTTATCTCCCTTTTTATATTAGAGTTATCTCCCTTTTTTATATTAGAGTTATCTCCCTTTTTTATATTAGAGTTACCTCCCTTTTTATATTGGAGTTATCTCCCTTTTTATATTGGAGTTATCTCCCTTTTTTTATATCAGAGTTATCTCCCTTTTTATATTGGAGTTACCTCCCTTTTTTATATTAGAAGTTATCTCCCTTTTTTATATTGGAGTTATCTCCCTTTTTATATTAGAGTTATCTCCCTTTTTATATTGGAGTTATCTCCCTTTTTTATATTGGAGTTATCTCCCTTTTTTATATTAGAGTTATCTCCCTTTTTATATTGGAGTTATCTCCCTTTTTATATTGGAGTTACCTCCCTTTTTATATTAGAGTTATCTCCCTTTTTATATTGGAGTTACCTCCCTTTTTATATTAGCATTATCTCCCTTTTTATATTGGAGTTATCTCCCTTTTTTATATTATAGTTATCTCCCTTTTTATATTAGAGTTATCTCCCTTTTTATATTAGAGTTATCTCCCTTTTTATATTAGTTACCTCCCTTTTTTATATTAGAGTTATCTCCCTTTTTATATTGGAGTTATCTCCCTTTTTATATTGGAGTTATCTCCCTTTTTTATATCAGAGTTATCTCCCTTTTTATATTGGAGTTACCTCCCTTTTTTATATTAGAAGTTATCTCCCTTTTTTATATTGGAGTTATCTCCCTTTTTATATTAGAGTTATCTCCCTTTTTATATTGGAGTTATCTCCCTTTTTTATATTGGAGTTATCTCCCTTTTTTATATTAGAGTTATCTCCCTTTTTATATTGGAGTTATCTCCCTTTTTTATATTATAGTTATCTCCCTTTTTATATTAGAGTTATCTCCCTTTTTATATTAGAGCTATCTCCCTTTTTTTATATTAGAGTTACCTCCCTTTTTTATATTAGAGTTATCTCCCTTTTTATATTGGAGTTACCTCCCTTTTTTATATTAGAGTTATCTCCCTTTTTATAGTGGAGTTACCTCCCTTTTTATATTAGAGTTATCTCCCTTTTTTATATTAGAGTTATCTCCCTTTTTTATATTAGAGTTACCTCCCTTTTTTATATTAGAGTTACCTCCCTTTTTTATATTAGAGTTATCTCCCTTTTTATATTGGGGTTACCTCCCTTTTTTATATTAGAGTTATTTCCCTTTTTATATTGGAGTTATCTCCCTTTTTATATTGGAGTTACCTCCCTTTTTTATATTAGAGTTATCTCCCTTTTTATAGTGGAGTTACCTCCCTTTTTATATTAGAGTTATCTCCCTTTTTATATTAGAGTTATCTCCCTTTTTTATATTAGAGTTATCTCCCTTTTTTATATTAGAGTTACCTCCCTTTTTTATATTAGAGTTACCTCCCTTTTTTATATCAGAGTTATCTCCCTTTTTATATTGGGGTTACCTCCCTTTTTTATATTAGAGTTATCTCCCTTTTTATATTAGAGTTATCTCCCTTTTTATAGTGGAGTTACCTCCCTTTTTATATTAGAGTTATCTCCCTTTTTATATTGGAGTTATCTCCCTTTTTTATATTAGAGTTATTTCCCTTTTTATATTGGAGTTATCTCCCTTTTTATATTAGAGTTATCTCCCTTTTTTATATTAGAGTTATCTCCCTTTTTATATTGGAGTTATCTCCCTTTTTATATTGGAGTTATCTCCCTTTTTATATTAGAGATTTCTCCCTTTTTATATTGGAGTTATCTCCCTTTTTATATTAGAGTTATCTCCCTTTTTTATATTAGAGTTATCTCCCTTTTTATATTGGAGTTATCTCCCTTTTTATATTGGAGTTATCTCCCTTTTTATATTAGAGATTTCTCCCTTTTTATATTGGAGTTATCTCCCTTTTTATATTAGAGTTATCTCCCTTTTTATATTGGAGTTACCTCCCTTTTTTATATTAGAGTTATCTCCCTTTTTTATATTGGAGTTACCTCCCTTTTTATATTAGCGTTATCTCCCTTTTTATATTGGAGTTATCTCCCTTTTTTTATATTAGAGTTATCTCCCTTTTTATATTAGAGTTATCTCCCTTTTTATATTAGAGCTATCTCCCTTTTTTTATATTAGAGTTACCTCCCTTTTTTATATTAGAGTTATCTCCCTTTTTATATTGGAGTTACCTCCCTTTTTTATATTATAGTTATCTCCCTTTTTATATTAGAGTTATCTCCCTTTTTATATTAGAGTTATCTCCCTTTTTATATTAGTTACCTCCCTTTTTTATATTAGAGTTATCTCCCTTTTTATATTGGAGTTATCTCCCTTTTTATATTGGAGTTATCTCCCTTTTTTTATATCAGAGTTATCTCCCTTTTTATATTGGAGTTACCTCCCTTTTTTATATTAGAAGTTATCTCCCTTTTTTATATTGGAGTTATCTCCCTTTTTATATTAGAGTTATCTCCCTTTTTATATTGGAGTTATCTCCCTTTTTTATATTGGAGTTATCTCCCTTTTTTATATTAGAGTTATCTCCCTTTTTATATTGGAGTTATCTCCCTTTTTTATATTATAGTTATCTCCCTTTTTATATTAGAGTTATCTCCCTTTTTATATTAGAGCTATCTCCCTTTTTTTATATTAGAGTTACCTCCCTTTTTTATATTAGAGTTATCTCCCTTTTTATATTGGAGTTACCTCCCTTTTTTATATTAGAGTTATCTCCCTTTTTATAGTGGAGTTACCTCCCTTTTTATATTAGAGTTATCTCCCTTTTTTATATTAGAGTTATCTCCCTTTTTTATATTAGAGTTACCTCCCTTTTTTATATTAGAGTTACCTCCCTTTTTTATATTAGAGTTATCTCCCTTTTTATATTGGGGTTACCTCCCTTTTTTATATTAGAGTTATTTCCCTTTTTATATTGGAGTTATCTCCCTTTTTATATTGGAGTTACCTCCCTTTTTTATATTAGAGTTATCTCCCTTTTTATAGTGGAGTTACCTCCCTTTTTATATTAGAGTTATCTCCCTTTTTATATTAGAGTTATCTCCCTTTTTTATATTAGAGTTATCTCCCTTTTTTATATTAGAGTTACCTCCCTTTTTTATATTAGAGTTACCTCCCTTTTTTATATCAGAGTTATCTCCCTTTTTATATTGGGGTTACCTCCCTTTTTTATATTAGAGTTATCTCCCTTTTTATATTAGAGTTATCTCCCTTTTTATAGTGGAGTTACCTCCCTTTTTATATTAGAGTTATCTCCCTTTTTATATTGGAGTTATCTCCCTTTTTTATATTAGAGTTATTTCCCTTTTTATATTGGAGTTATCTCCCTTTTTATATTAGAGTTATCTCCCTTTTTTATATTAGAGTTATCTCCCTTTTTATATTGGAGTTATCTCCCTTTTTATATTGGAGTTATCTCCCTTTTTATATTAGAGATTTCTCCCTTTTTATATTGGAGTTATCTCCCTTTTTATATTAGAGTTATCTCCCTTTTTATATTGGAGTTACCTCCCTTTTTTATATTAGAGTTATCTCCCTTTTTTATATTGGAGTTACCTCCCTTTTTATATTAGCGTTATCTCCCTTTTTATATTGGAGTTATCTCCCTTTTTTTATATTAGAGTTATCTCCCTTTTTATATTAGAGTTATCTCCCTTTTTATATTAGAGCTATCTCCCTTTTTTTATATTAGAGTTACCTCCCTTTTTTATATTAGAGTTATCTCCCTTTTTATATTGGAGTTACCTCCCTTTTTTATATTAGAGTTATCTCCCTTTTTATATTGGAGTTACCTCCCTTTTTTACATTAGAGTTATCTCCCTTTTATATTGGAGTTACCTCCCTTTTTTATATTAGAGTTATCTCCCTTTTTATAGTGGAGTTACCTCCCTTTTTTATATTAGAGTTATCTCCCTTTTTATATTGGAGTTACCTCCCTTTTTATATTAGAGTTATCTCCCGTTTTATATTAGAGTTACCTCCCTTTTTATATTGGAGTTATCTCCCTTTTTTATATTAGAGTTATCTCCCTTTTTATATTGGAGTTATCTCCCTTTTTATATTAGAGTTATCTCCCTTTTTTATATTAGAGTTATCTCCCTTTTTATATTAGAGTTACCTCCCTTTTTTATATTAGAGTTACCTCCCTTTTTATATTGGAGTTATCTCCCTTTTTTATATTGGAGTTATCTCCCTTTTTATATTAGAGTTATCTCCCTTTTTATATTGGAGTTATCTCCCTTTTTATATTAGAGTTATCTCCCTTTTTATATTGGAGTTATCTCCCTTTTTTATATTAGAGTTATCTCCCTTTTTTATATTAGAGTTATCTCCCTTTTTATATTAGAGTTATCTCCCTTTTTATATTAGAGTTACCTCCCTTTTTATATTGGAGTTATCTCCCTTTTTTATATTGGAGCTATCTCCCTTTTTTATATTAGAGTTATCTCCCTTTTTAATATTGGAGTTATCTCCCTTTTTATATTGGAGTTATCTCCCTTTTTTATATTGGAGTTATCTCCCTTTTTTATATTAGAGTTATCTCCCTTTTTTATATTGGAATTATCTCCCTTTTTTTATATTGGAGTTATCTCTCTTTTTTATATTGGAGTTATCTCCCTTTTTTATATTGGAGTTATCTCCCTTTTTTATATTGGAGTTATCTCTCTTTTTTTATATTGGAGTTACCTCCCTTTTTTTTATTTTGGAGTTATCTCCATTTTTTATATTGGAGTTATCTCCCTTTTTTATATTGGAGTTATCTCCCTTTTTTAAAAAGGCTCCCAGGAGCCTGTAATCGCTCACCTGGATCAAAGCTGCTTTCAATAACAACGCAACTGCACTGTGGCGGCCATCTTGGTGGGAGAGCGCAACTGCCGGACACCATTTTGGAAGAGGACCATCCAATGATTATTTCATCAAAGTTTGGTTTTAATTGAGCTACTGGTTCCAGACAAGATGGTTTTAATGTGAATTTCCCATAGGGTCCTATGTTAAACTAAGTACAGCGGTGAAGCCATCTTGGTCAGAGGGCGGGACCACCAGACACAAATTTGGTTCAGCGGTTTCAGAGGAGAAGATTTAAATGTGATCTTTTATCAAAATATGCCTAATTTGCATAATCGGTATAAATCGGCTGAAAGAAAAATTTCAAAAAAAAAGCCAGAACATATGCTAAACGTTCAAATTTGAGCTCATTTTGACTTATACTAAAGCAGCAATGGACAATTGAAGAAATTTCTATTTTTAGTAACAGCAGCCATCTTGAATGGAGGACGGGGCTGTAGGACACAATTTTGGAAGGGAACCACCCAGGGACCATCCCTGCCAGGTTTGGTTTAATTTGGTTCAGCGGTTTCAGAGGAGAAGATTTAAATGCGATCTTTTATCAAAATATGCCTAATTTGCATAATCGGTATATATCGGCTGAAAGAAAAATTTCACAGAAAAACCCGGAATATATGCTAAACTACTTCTTGCCATGTAGCTGCAGTTAAAATTTCAGCTCATTTTGACACTAAAGCAGCAATGCACAATTACAATTTCATCCCCCTTTTTTCTATTTTGAGCTTGGCGGCCATCTTGGTTGGAAGTCGGGATCACCAGACACAATTTTGAAAGGGGACCTCCCAAAGATCATTTCAGCAAAGTTTGGTTGAGATTGGCTCAGTAGTTTCAGAGGAGATTTTTTTTTTTTAATTTCATCCCCCCCTTTTTTCTAATTTGCATAATCGGTCAAAATAGTCAAAAGTTCAAAGTTCATAAAAAATCCCGTAATATATGTTAAAAAGCTCATCATTATGCTTATACAGTTCAAATTTGGGCACTTTCTGGCTTAAAATAGAGCAGTTTTGGCCATTTGAAGAAATTTCTATTTTTAGTAATGGCGGCCATCTTGGATACAAGACGGTGCTGACTGACAAAAATTTGAAAGGGGACCACCCAAGGATCATTTCAGCAAAGTTTGGTTGAGATTGGCTCAATAGTTTCAAAGGAGAATTTTTTTTTTAATTTCATCCCCCCTTTTTTCTAATTTACATAATCGGTCAAAATAGGCAAAAGTTCAAAGTTCATAAAAAATCCCGTAATATATGTTAACCAGAGGCTCTCAAGAGCCTGTATCGTTCACCTGGTAATAAAAAAAAACAATTGGTCCTATGTAAAAACTATGTCCTGCGTCATCTTGGAATTACGATCAACATAAAAAACACAAAGTTTGTAAAGGACCTTCCAATGATTGATGCACAGTTTAGGTTCAATCAGTGCAATAGCTTCAGAGAAGAATATATTTCTGTATTTTCCCCATATGGTTCTGTGTTAATACTATGACCTGTGGTGGCAGCCATCTTGGATTTCCGATCGGCATAAAAAACAGGACCTTCCAATGATCATTCCTGGGCAGTTTGGTTTCAACTGTCCAAGTGGTTTTAGAGAAGAAGCATTTTGAAACATTTTTCCCATAGGGTCCAATGTTAAACTAAGTCCTGCCGTAGCCGCCATTTTGAATTTCATATCAGAATAAAAAACGTATATTTTGTAGAGGACCATTCAATGAACATTCATGCACAGTTTGGCTTTAATCATATTTGTAGTTTCTGAGAAGAAGGCATTTGAACATTTTCCCATAGGGTCCAAGGTTAATCTATGTCCTGCGGTGGTGGCCATCTTGGATTTCCGATCGGCATAAAAAACACACACCTTGTAGAGGACCTTCCAATGATCATTCCTGGGCAGTTTGGTTTCAATTGTCCAAGTGGTTTCAGAGAAGAAGCGTTTTGAAACATTTTCCCCATAGGGTCCAATGTTAAACTAAGTCCTACCGTAGCCGCCATTTTGAATTTCATATCGGAACAAAAAATGTAAAGTTTGTAGAGGACCATCCAATGTACACACATATGGACAGTTTGGCTTTAATCATATTTGTAGTTTCTGAGAAGAAGGCATTTGAACATTTTCCCATAGGGTCCAATGTTAATCTATGTCCTGCGGTGGTGGCCATCTTGAATTTTCGATTGGCATAAAAAAACAGAAACTTTGTAGAGGACCTTCCAATGATCATTCCTGGGCAGTTTGGATTCAATTGTCCAAGTGGTTTCAGAGAAGAAGCGTTTTGAAACATTTTTCCCATAGGGTCCAATGTTAAACTAAGTCCTGCCGTAGCCGCCATTTTGAATTTCATATCGGAACAAAAAACGTAAAGTTTGTAGAGGACCATCCAATGAACATTCATGTACAGTTTGGCTTTAATCATATTTGTAGTTTCTGAGAAGAAGGCATTTGAACATTTTACCATAGGGTCCAATGTTAATCTATGTCCTGCGGTGGTGGCCATCTTGGATTTCCGATCGGCATAAAAAACACACACCTTGTAGAGGACCTTCCAATGATCATTCCTGGGCAGTTTGGTTTCAATTATCCAAGTGGTTTCAGAGAAGAAGCGTTTTGAAACATTTTTCCCATAGGGTCCAATGTTAAACTAAGTCCTGCCGTAGCCGCCATTTTGAATTTTATATCGGAACAAAAAACGCAAAGTTTGTAGAGGACCATCCAATGAACATTCATGTACAGTTTGGCTTTAATCATATTTGTAGTTTCTGAGAAGAAGGCATTTGAACATTTTACCATAGGGTCCAATGTTAATCTATGTCCTGCGGTGGTGGCCATCTTGGATTTCCGACCGGCATAAAAAACAGAAAATTTGTAGAGGACCTTCCAATGATCATTCCTGGGCAGTTTGGTTTCAACTGTCCAAGTGGTTTCAGAGAAGAAGCATTTTGAAACATTTTTCCCATAGGGTCCAATGTTAAACTAAGTCCTGCCGTAGCCGCCATTTTGAATTTCATATCGGAACAAAAAACATAAAGTTTGTAGAGGACCATCCAATGAACATTCTTGTACAGTTTGGCTTTAATCATATTTGTAGTTTCTGAGAAGAAGGCATTTGAACATTTTCCCATAGGGTCCAATGTTAATCTATGTCCTGCGGTGGTGGCTATCTTGGATTTCCGATCGGCATAAAAAACACACACCTTGTAGAGGACCTTCCAATGATCATTCCTGGGCAGTTTGGTTTCAATTATCCAAGTGGTTTCAGAGAAGAAGCGTTTTGAAACATTTTTCCCATAGGGTCCAATGTTAAACTAAGTCCTGCCGTAGCCGCCATTTTGAATTTTATATCGGAACAAAAAACGCAAAGTTTGTAGAGGACCATCCAATGAACATTCATGTACAGTTTGGCTTTAATCATATTTGTAGTTTCTGAGAAGAAGGCATTTGAATATTTTCCCATAGGGTCCAATGTTAATCTATGTCCTGCGGTGGTGGCCATCTTGGATTTCCGACCGGCATAAAAAACAGAAAATTTGTAGAGGACCTTCCAATGATCATTCCTGGGCAGTTTGGTTTCAACTGTCCAAGTGGTTTCAGAGAAGAAGCATTTTGAAACATTTTTCCCATAGGGTCCAATGTTAAACTAAGTCCTGCCGTAGCCGCCATTTTGAATTTCATATCGGAACAAAAAACGTATTGTTTGTAGAGAATCATCCAATGAACATTCATGTACAGTTTGGCTTTAATCATATTTGTAGTTTCTGAGAAGAAGGCATTTGAACATTTTCCCATAGGGTCCAATGTTAATCTATGTCCTGCGGTGGCGGCCATCTTGAATTTCCGATCGGCATAAAAAAACAGAAACTTTGTAGAGGACCTTCCAATGATCATTCCTGGGCAGTTTGGTTTCAATTATCCAAGTGGTTTCAGAGAAGAAGCGTTTTGAAACATTTTTCCCATAGGGTCCAATGTTAAACTAAGTCCTGCCGTAGCTGCCATTTTGAATTTCATACCAGAACAAAAAACGTAAAGTTTGTAGAGGACCATCTAATGAACATTCATGTACAGTTTGGCTTTAATCATATTTGTAGTTTCTGAGTAGAAGGCATTTGAATATTTTCCCATAGGGTCCAATGTTAATCTGTCCTGCGGTGGCGGCCATCTTGGATTTCCGACCGGCATAAAAAACAGAAAATTTGTAGAGGACCTTCCAATGATCATTCCTGGGCAGTTTGGTTTCAACTGTCCAAGTGGTTTCAGAGAAGAAGCATTTTGAAACATTTTTCCCATAGGGTCCAATGTTAAACTAAGTCCTTCCGTAGCCGCCATTTTGAATTTCATATCGGAACAAAAAACCTTAAGATTGTAGAGGACCATCCAATGAACATTCATGTACAGTTTGGCTTTAATCATATTTGTAGTTTCTGAGAAGAAGGCATTTGAACATTTTCCCATAGGGTCCAATGTTAATCTATGTATTGCGGTGGTGGCCATCTTGGATTTCCGATTGGCATAAAAAACATAAAATTTGTAGAGGACCTTCCAATGATCATTCCTAGGCAGTTTGGTTTCAATTATCCAAGTGGTTTCAGAGAAGAAGCGTTTTGAAACATTTTTCCCATAGGGTCCAATGTTAAACTAAGTCCTGCCGTAGCCGCCATTTTGAATTTCATACCAGAACAAAAAACGTAAAGTTTGTAGAGGACCATCTAATGAACATTCATGTACAGTTTGGCTTTAATCATATTTGTAGTTTCTGAGTAGAAGGCATTTGAATATTTTCCCATAGGGTCCAATGTTAATCTATGTCCTGCGGTGGCGGCCATCTTGGATTTCTGACCGGCATAAAAAACGGAAAATTTGTAGAGGACCTTCCAATGATCATTCCTGGGCAGTTTGGTTTCAACTGTCCAAGGGGTTTCAGAGAAGAAGCATTTTGAAACATTTTTCCCATAGGGTCCAATGTTAAACTAAGTCCTGCCGTAGCCGCCATTTTGAATTTCATATCAGAATAAAAAACGTATATTTTGTAGAGGACCATTCAATGAACATTCATGTACAGTTTGGCTTTAATAATATTTATAGTTTCTGAGAAGAAGGCATTTGAACATTTTCCCATAGGGTCCAATGTTAATCTATGTCCTGCGGTGGCGGCCATCTTGGATTTCCGACCGGCATAAAAAACAGAAAATTTGTAGAGGACCTTCCAATGATCATTCCTGGGCAGTTTGGTTTCAACTGTCCAAGTGGTTTCAGAGAAGAAGCATTTTGAAACATTTTTCCCATAGGGTCCAATGTTAAACTAAGTCCTGCCGTAGCCGCCATTTTGAATTTCATATCGGAACAAAAAACCTTAAGATTGTAGAGGACCATCCAATGAACATTCATGTACAGTTTGGCTTTAATCATATTTGTAGTTTCTGAGAAGAAGGCATTTGAACATTTTCCCATAGGGTCCAATGTTAATCTATGTCCTGCGGTGGCGGCCATCTTGAATTTCCGATCGGCATAAAAAAACAGAAACTTTGTAGAGGACCTTCCAATGATCATTCCTGGGCAGTTTGGTTTCAATTATCCAAGTGGTTTCAGAGAAGAAGCGTTTTGAAACATTTTTCCCATAGGGTCCAATGTTAAACTAAGTCCTGCCGTAGCTGCCATTTTGAATTTCATACCAGAACAAAAAACGTAAAGTTTGTAGAGGACCATCTAATGAACATTCATGTACAGTTTGGCTTTAATCATATTTGTAGTTTCTGAGTAGAAGGCATTTGAATATTTTCCCATAGGGTCCAATGTTAATCTGTCCTGCGGTGGCGGCCATCTTGGATTTCCGATCGGCATAAAAAACAGAAAATTTGTAGAGGACCTTCCAATGATCATTCCTGGGCAGTTTGGTTTCAACTGTCCAAGTGGTTTCAGAGAAGAAGCATTTTGAAACATTTTTCCCATAGGGTCCAATGTTAAACTAAGTCCTTCCGTAGCCGCCATTTTGAATTTCATATCGGAACAAAAAACCTTAAGATTGTAGAGGACCATCCAATGAACATTCATGTACAGTTTGGCTTTAATCATATTTGTAGTTTCTGAGAAGAAGGCATTTGAACATTTTCCCATAGGGTCCAATGTTAATCTATGTATTGCGGTGGTGGCCATCTTGGATTTCCGATTGGCATAAAAAACATAAAATTTGTAGAGGACCTTCCAATGATCATTCCTAGGCAGTTTGGTTTCAATTATCCAAGTGGTTTCAGAGAAGAAGCGTTTTGAAACATTTTTCCCATAGGGTCCAATGTTAAACTAAGTCCTGCCGTAGCCGCCATTTTGAATTTCATACCAGAACAAAAAACGTAAAGTTTGTAGAGGACCATCTAATGAACATTCATGTACAGTTTGGCTTTAATCATATTTGTAGTTTCTGAGTAGAAGGCATTTGAATATTTTCCCATAGGGTCCAATGTTAATCTATGTCCTGCGGTGGCGGCCATCTTGGATTTCTGACCGGCATAAAAAACGGAAAATTTGTAGAGGACCTTCCAATGATCATTCCTGGGCAGTTTGGTTTCAACTGTCCAAGGGGTTTCAGAGAAGAAGCATTTTGAAACATTTTTCCCATAGGGTCCAATGTTAAACTAAGTCCTGCCGT
This sequence comes from Bathymodiolus brooksi, assembly GCA_963680875.1. Lineage (NCBI taxonomy): Eukaryota > Metazoa > Mollusca > Bivalvia > Mytilida > Modiolidae > Bathymodiolus > Bathymodiolus brooksi. The sequence continues at coordinate 53,342,534 of OY804588.1, forward strand.
AGCCGCCATTTTGAATTTCATATCAGAATAAAAAACGTATATTTTGTAGAGGACCATTCAATGAACATTCATGTACAGTTTGGCTTTAATAATATTTATAGTTTCTGAGAAGAAGGCATTTGAACATTTTCCCCATAGGGTCCAATGTTAATCTATGTCCTGCGGTGGCGGCCATCTTGGATTTCCGACCGGCATAAAAAACAGAAAATTTGTAGAGGACCTTCCAATGATCATTCCTGGGCAGTTTGGTTTCAACTGTCCAAGTGGTTTCAGAGAAGAAGCATTTTGAAACATTTTTCCCATAGGGTCCAATGTTAAACTAAGTCCTGCCGTAGCCGCCATTTTGAATTTCATATCGGAACAAAAAACCTTAAGATTGTAGAGGACCATCCAATGAACATTCATGTACAGTTTGGCTTTAATCATATTTGTAGTTTCTGAGAAGAAGGCATTTGAACATTTTCCCATAGGGTCCAATGTTAATCTATGTCCTGCGGTGGCGGCCATCTTGGATTTCCGACCGGCATAAAAAACAGAAAATTTGTAGAGGACCTTCCAATGATCATTCCTGGGCAGTTTGGTTTCAACTGTCCAAGTGGTTTCAGAGAAGAAGCATTTTGAAACATTTTTCCCATAGGGTCCAATGTTAAACTAAGTCCTGCCGTAGTCGCCATTTTGAATTTCATATCGGAACAAAAAACCTTAAGATTGTAGAGGACCATCCAATGAACATTCATGTACAGTTTGGCTTTAATCATATTTGTAGTTTCTGAGAAGAAGGCATTTGAACATTTTCCCATAGGGTCCAATGTTAATCTATGTCCTGCGATGGCGGCCATCTTGGATTTCCGATCGGCATAAAAAACAGTAACTTGGTAAAGGACATTCCAATGATCATTCCTTTACAGTTTGGGTTCAGTCAGTTCATTAGTTTCGGAGAAGAAGATCTTTGAAATTTCAGCCAATCAGAGCATATTATTGGCCCTGGCAGCCATATTGAATATCCGACTGGAACGAAAAACAGTAACTTTGTAGAGAACCATCCAAGGAACATTCCTGCTAAGTTCGGTTCCAATCGGCCAAGTGGTTTCGGAGAAGAAGCTTGAAATGTGAAAAGTTTACAGACGACAGACGACGGACGCCAAGTGATGGCAATAGTTCACCTGGACCTTTGGTCCAGGTGAACTAAAAAGCTTATCATCATGCTTATACAGTTCAAATTTGGGCACTTTCTGGCTTAAAATAGAGCAGTTTTGGCCATTTGAAGAAATTTCTATTTTTAGTAATGGCGGCCATCTTGGATATAGGACGGCGCTGACGGACACAATTTTGAAAGGGGACAACCCAAGGATCATTTCAGCAAAGTTTGGTTGAGATTGGCTCAGTAGTTTCAGAGGAGAAGATTTTTTTTTAATTTCATCCCCCCTTTTTTCTAATTTACATAATCGGTCAAAATAGGTAAAAGTTCAAAGTTCATAAAAAATCCCGTAATATATGTTAAAAAGCTCATCATTATGCTTATACAGTTCAAATTTGGGCACTTTCTGGCTTAAAATAGAGCAGTTTTGGCCATTTGAAGAAATTTCTATTTTTAGTAATGGTGGCCATCTTGGATACAGGGCGGTGCTAACGGACACAATTTTGAAAGGGGACCACCCAAGGATCATTTCAGCAAAGTTTGGTTGAGATTGGCTCAGAAGTTTCAGAGGAGAATATTTTTTTTTAATTTCATCCCCCCTTTTTCTAATTTGCATAATCGGTCAAAATAGGCAAAAGTTCAAAGTTCATAAAAAATTCGTAATATATGTTAAAAAGCTCATCATTATGCTTATACAGTTCAAATTTGGGCACTTTCTGGCTTAAAATCGAGCAGTTTTGGCCATTTGAAGAAATTTCTATTTATAGTAATGGTGGCCATCTTGGATACAAGACGGTGCTGACGGACAAAATTTTGAAAGGGGACCACCCAAGGATCATTTCAGCAAAGTTTGGTTGAGATTGGCTCAATAGTTTCAAAGGAGAATTTTTTTTTTAATTTCATCCCCCCTTTTTTCTAATTTACATAATCGGTCAAAATAGGCAAAAGTTCAAAGTTCATAAAAAATCCCGTAATATATGTTAAAAAGCTTATCATCATGCTTATACAGTTCAAATTTGGGCACTTTCTGGCTTAAAATAGAGCAGTTTTGGCCATTTGAAGAAATTTCTATTTTTAGTAATGGCGGCCATCTTGGATATAGGACGGCGCTGACGGACACAATTTTGAAAGGGGACCACCCAAGGATCATTTCAGCAAAGTTTGGTTGAGATTGGCTCAGTAGTTTCAGAGGAGAAGATTTTTTTTTAATTTCATCCCCCCTTTTTTCTAATTTACATAATCGGTCAAAATAGGTAAAAGTTCAAAGTTCATAAAAAATCCCGTAATATATGTTAAAAAGCTCATCATTATGCTTATACAGTTCAAATTTGGGCACTTTCTGGCTTAAAATAGAGCAGTTTTGGCCATTTGAAGAAATTTCTATTTTTAGTAATGGTGGCCATCTTGGATACAGGGCGGTGCTAACGGACACAATTTTGAAAGGGGACCACCCAAGGATCATTTCAGCAAAGTTTGGTTGAGATTGGCTCAGAAGTTTCAGAGGAGAATATTTTTTTTTAATTTCATCCCCCCTTTTTCTAATTTGCATAATCGGTCAAAATAGGCAAAAGTTCAAAGTTCATAAAAAATTCGTAATATATGTTAAAAAGCTCATCATTATGCTTATACAGTTCAAATTTGGGCACTTTCTGGCTTAAAATCGAGCAGTTTTGGCCATTTGAAGAAATTTCTATTTATAGTAATGGTGGCCATCTTGGATACAAGACGGTGCTGACAGACAAAATTTTGAAAGGGGACCACCCAAGGATCATTTCAGCAAAGTTTGGTTGAGATTGGCTCAGTAGTTTCAGAGGAGAATATTTTTTTTTAATTTCATCGCCCCCTTTTTTCTAATTTGCATAATCGGTCAAAATAGGCAAAAGTTCAAAGTTCATAAAAAAATCCCGTAATATATGTTAAAAAGCTCATCATTATGCTTATACAGTTCAAATTTGGGCACTTTCTGGCTTAAAATAGAGCAGTTTTGGCCATTTGAAGAAATTTCTATTTTTAGTAATGGCGGCCATCTTGGATACAAGACGGTGCTGACGGACACAATTTTGAAAGGGGACCACCCAAGTATCATTTCAGCAAAGTTTGGTTGAGATTGGCTCAGAAGTTTCAGAGGAGAATATTTTTTTTTAATTTCATCCCCCCTTTTTCTAATTTGCATAATCGGTCAAAATAGGCAAAAGTTCAAAGTTCATAAAAAATCCCGTAATATATGTTAAAAAGCTCACCATTATGCTTAGACAGTTCAAATTTGGGCACTTTCTGGCTTAAAATCGAGCAGTTTTGGCCATTTGAAGAAATTTCTATTTATAGTAATGGTGGCCATCTTGGATACAAGACGGTGCTGATGGACAAAATTTTGAAAGGGTACCACCCAAGAATCATTTCAGCAAAGTTTGGTTGAGATTGGCTCAGTAGTTTCAGAGGAGAATATTTTTTTTTAATTTCATCCCCCCCTTTTTTCTAATTTGCATAATCGGTCAAAATAGGCAAAAGTTCAAAGTTCATAAAAAATCCCGTAATATATGTTAAAAAGCTCATCATTATGCTTATACAGTTCAAATTTGGGCACTTTCTGGCTTAAAATAGAGCAGTTTTGGCCATTTGAAGAAATTTCTATTTTTAGTAATGGCGGCCATCTTGGATACAAGACGGTGCTGACTGACAAAAATTTGAAAGGGGACCACCCAAGGATCATTTCAGCAAAGTTTGGTTGAGATTGGCTCAATAGTTTCAAAGGAGAATTTTTTTTTTAATTTCATCCCCCCTTTTTTCTAATTTGCATAATCGGTCAAAATAGGCAAAAGTTCAAAGTTCATAAAAAATCCCGTAATATATGTTAAAAAGCTTATCATCATGCTTATACAGTTCAAATTTGGGCACTTTCTGGCTTAAAATAGAGCAGTTTTGGCCATTTGAAGAAATTTCTATTTTTAGTAATGGCGGCCATCTTGGATATAGGACGGCGCTGACGGACACAATTTTGAAAGGGGACCACCCAAGGATCATTTCAGCAAAGTTTGGTTGAGATTGGCTCAGTAGTTTCAGAGGAGAAGATTTTTTTTTAATTTCATCCCCCCTTTTTTCTAATTTACATAATCGGTCAAAATAGGTAAAAGTTCAAAGTTCATAAAAAATCCTGTAATATATGTTAAAAAGCTCATCATTATGCTTATACAGTTCAAATTTGGGCACTTTCTGGCTTAAAATAGAGCAGTTTTGGCCATTTGAAGAAATTTCTATTTTTAGTAATGGTGGCCATCTTGGATACAGGGCGGTGCTGACGGACACAATTTTGAAAGGGAACCACCCAAGGATCATTTCAGCAAAGTTTGGTTGAGATTGGCTCAGAAGTTTCAGAGGAGAATATTTTTTTTTAATTTCATCCCCCCTTTTTCTAATTTGCATAATCGGTCAAAATAGGCAAAAGTTCAAAGTTCATAAAAAATTCGTAATATATGTTAAAAAGCTCATCATTATGCTTATACAGTTCAAATTTGGGCACTTTCTGGCTTAAAATCGAGCAGTTTTGGCCATTTGAAGAAATTTCTATTTATAGTAATGGTGGCCATCTTGGATACAAGACGGTGCTGACGGACAAAATTTTGAAAGGGGACAACCCAAGGATCATTTCAGCAAAGTTTGGTTGAGATTGGCTCAGTAGTTTCAGAGGAGAATATTTTTTTTTAATTTCATCCCCCCCTTTTTTCTAATTTGCATAATCGGTCAAAATAGGCAAAAGTTCAAAGTTCATAAAAAAATCCCGTAATATATGTTAAAAAGCTCATCATTATGCTTATACAGTTCAAATTTGGGCACTTTCTGGCTTAAAATAGAGCAGTTTTGGCCATTTGAAGAAATTTCTATTTTTAGTAATGACGGCCATCTTGGATACAAGACGGTGCTGACGGACACAATTTTGAAAGGGGACCACCTAAGTATCATTTCAGCAAAGTTTGGTTGAGATTGGCTCATAAGTTTCAGAGGAGAATATTTTTTTTTAATTTCATCCCCCCTTTTTCTAATTTGCATAATCGGTCAAAATAGGCAAAAGTTCAAAGTTCATAAAAAATCCCGTAATATATGTTAAAAAGCTCATCATTATGCTTAGACAGTTCAAATTTGGGCACTTTCTGGCTTAAAATCGAGCAGTTTTGGCCATTTGAAGAAATTTCTATTTATAGTAATGGTGGCCATCTTGGATACAAGACGGTGCTGATGGACAAAATTTTGAAAGGGTACCACCCAAGAATCATTTCAGCAAAGTTTGGTTGAGATTGGCTCAGTAGTTTCAGAGGAGAATATTTTTTTTTAATTTCATCCCCCCCTTTTTTCTAATTTGCATAATCGGTCAAAATAGGCAAAAGTTCAAAGTTCATAAAAAATCCCGTAATATATGTTAAAAAGCTCATCATTATGCTTAGACAGTTCAAATTTGGGCACTTTCTGGCTTAAAATAGAGCAGTTTTGGCCATTTGAAGAAATTTCTATTTTTAGTAATGGCGGCCATCTTGGATATAGGACGGCGCTGACGGACACAATTTTGAAAGGGGACCACCCAAGGATCATTTCAGCAAAGTTTGGTTGAGATTGGCTCAGTAGTTTCAGAGGAGAATATATTTTTTTTAATTTCATCCCCCCTTTTTCTAATTTGCATAATCGGTCAAAATAGGCAAAAGTTCAAAGTTCATAAAAAATCCCGTAATATATGTTAAAAAGCTCATCATTATGCTTATACAGTTCAAATTTGGGCACTTTCTGGCTTAAAATCGAGCAGTTTTGGCCATTTGAAGAAATTTCTATTTATAGTAATGGTGGCCATCTTGGATACAAGACGGTGCTGACGGACAAAATTTTGAAAGGGGACCACCCAAGGATCATTTCAGCAAAGTTTGGTTGAGATTGGCTCAGTAGTTTCAGAGGAGATTTTTTTTTTTTAATTTCATCCCCCCCTTTTTTCTAATTTGCATAATCGGTCAAAATAGGCAAAAGTTCAAAGTTCATAAAAAATCACGTAATATATGTTAAAAAGCTCATCATTATGCTTATGCAGTTCAAATTTGGGCACTTTCTGGCTTAAAATAGAGCAGTTTTGGCCATTTGAAGAAATTTCTATTTTTAGTAATGGCGGCCATCTTGGATACAAGACGGTGCTGACGGACACAATTTTGAAAGGGGACCACCCAAGGATCATTTCAGCAAAGTTTGGTTGAGATTGGCTCAGAAGTTTCAGAGGAGAATATTTTTTTTTTAATTTCATCCCCCCTTTTTCTAATTTGCATAATCGGTCAAAATAGGCAAAAGTTCAAAGTTCATAAAAAATGTGTAATATATGTTAAAAAGCTCATCATTATGCTTATACAGTTCAAATTTGGGCACTTTCTGGCTTAAAATCGAGTAGTTTTGGCCATTTGAAGAAATTTCTATTTATAGTAATGGTGGCCATCTTGGATACAAGACGGTGCTGACGGACACAATTTTGAAAGGGGACCACCTAAGTATCATTTCAGCAAAGTTTGGTTGAGATTGGCTCAGAAGTTTCAGAGGAGAATATTTTTTTTTAATTTCATCCCCCCTTTTTCTAATTTGCATAATCGGTCAAAATAGGCAAAAGTTCAAAGTTCATAAAAAATCCCGTAATATATGTTAAAAAGCTCATCATTATGCTTAGACAGTTCAAATTTGGGCACTTTCTGGCTTAAAATCGAGCAGTTTTGGCCATTTGAAGAAATTTCTATTTATAGTAATGGTGGCCATCTTGGATACAAGACGGTGCTGATGGACAAAATTTTGAAAGGGTACCACCCAAGAATCATTTCAGCAAAGTTTGGTTGAGATTGGCTCAGTAGTTTCAGAGGAGAATATTTTTTTTTAATTTCATCCCCCCCTTTTTTCTAATTTGCATAATCGGTCAAAATAGGCAAAAGTTCAAAGTTCATAAAAAATCCCGTAATATATGTTAAAAAGCTCATCATTATGCTTATACAGTTCAAATTTGGGCACTTTCTGGCTTAAAATAGAGCAGTTTTGGCCATTTGAAGAAATTTCTATTTTTAGTAATGGCGGCCATCTTGGATACAAGACGGTGCTGACTGACAAAAATTTGAAAGGGGACCACCCAAGGATCATTTCAGCAAAGTTTGGTTGAGATTGGCTCAATAGTTTCAAAGGAGAATTTTTTTTTTAATTTCATCCCCCCTTTTTTCTAATTTGCATAATCGGTCAAAATAGGCAAAAGTTCAAAGTTCATAAAAAATCCCGTAATATATGTTAAAAAGCTTATCATCATGCTTATACAGTTCAAATTTGGGCACTTTCTGGCTTAAAATAGAGCAGTTTTGGCCATTTGAAGAAATTTCTATTTTTAGTAATGGCGGCCATCTTGGATATAGGACGGCGCTGACGGACACAATTTTGAAAGGGGACCACCCAAGGATCATTTCAGCAAAGTTTGGTTGAGATTGGCTCAGTAGTTTCAGAGGAGAAGATTTTTTTTTAATTTCATCCCCCCTTTTTTCTAATTTACATAATCGGTCAAAATAGGTAAAAGTTCAAAGTTCATAAAAAATCCCGTAATATATGTTAAAAAGCTCATCATTATGCTTATACAGTTCAAATTTGGGCACTTTCTGGCTTAAAATAGAGCAGTTTTGGCCATTTGAAGAAATTTCTATTTTTAGTAATGGCGGCCATCTTGGATACAAGACGGTGCTGACGGACACAATTTTGAAAGGGGACCACCTAAGTATCATTTCAGCAAAGTTTGGTTGAGATTGGCTCAGAAGTTTCAGAGGAGAATATTTTTTTTTAATTTCATCCCCCCTTTTTCTAATTTGCATAATCGGTCAAAATAGGCAAAAGTTCAAAGTTCATAAAAAATCCCGTAATATATGTTAAAAAGCTCATCATTATGCTTAGACAGTTCAAATTTGGGCACTTTCTGGCTTAAAATCGAGCAGTTTTGGCCATTTGAAGAAATTTCTATTTATAGTAATGGTGGCCATCTTGGATACAAGACGGTGCTGATGGACAAAATTTTGAAAGGGTACCACCCAAGAATCATTTCAGCAAAGTTTGGTTGAGATTGGCTCAGTAGTTTCAGAGGAGAATATTTTTTTTTAATTTCATCCCCCCCTTTTTTCTAATTTGCATAATCGGTCAAAATAGGCAAAAGTTCAAAGTTCATAAAAAATCCCGTAATATATGTTAAAAAGCTCATCATTATGCTTAGACAGTTCAAATTTGGGCACTTTCTGGCTTAAAATAGAGCAGTTTTGGCCATTTGAAGAAATTTCTATTTTTAGTAATGGCGGCCATCTTGGATATAGGACGGCGCTGACGGACACAATTTTGAAAGGGGACCACCCAAGGATCATTTCAGCAAAGTTTGGTTGAGATTGGCTCAGTAGTTTCAGAGGAGAAGTTTTTTTTTAAATTTCATCCCCCCTTTTTTCTAATTTACATAATCGGTCAAAATAGGTAAAAGTTCAAAGTTCATAAAAAATCCCGTAATATATGTTAAAAAGCTCATCATTATGCTTATACAGTTCAAATTTGGGCACTTTCTGGCTTAAAATAGAGCAGTTTTGGCCATTTGAAGAAATTTCTATTTTTAGTAATGGTGGCCATCTTGGATACAAGACGGTGCTGACGGACACAATTTTGAAAGGGGACCACCCAAGGATCATTTCAGCAAAGTTTGGTTGAGATTGGCTCAGTAGTTTCAGAGGAGAATTTTTTTTTTTAATTTCATCCCCCCTTTTTCTAATTTGCATAATCGGTCAAAATAGGCAAAAGTTCAAAGTTCATAAAAAATCCCGTAATATATGTTAAAAAGCTCATCATCATGCTTATACAGTTCAAATTTGGGCACTTTCTGGCTTAAAATAGAGCAGTTTTGGCCATTTGAAGAAATTTCTATTTTTAGTAATGGCGGCCATCTTGGATACAAGACGGTGCTGACGGACACAATTTTGAAAGGGGACCACCCAAGGATCATTTCAGCAAAGTTTGGTTGAGATTGGCTCAGTAGTTTCAGAGGAGAATATATTTTTTTAATTTCATCCCCCCTTTTTCTAATTTGCATAATCGGTCAAAATAGGCAAAAGTTCAAAGTTCATAAAAAATTCGTAATATATGTTAAAAAGCTCATCATTATGCTTATACAGTTCAAATTTGGGCACTTTCTGGCTTAAAATCGAGCAGTTTTGGCCATTTGAAGAAATTTCTATTTATAGTAATGGTGGCCATCTTGGATACAAGACGGTGCTGACGGACAAAATTATTAAAGGGGACCACCCAAGGATCATTTCAGCAAAGTTTGGTTGAGATTGGCTCAGTAGTTTCAGAGGAGATTTTTTTTTTTTTAATTTCATCCCCCCCTTTTTTCTAATTTGCATAATCGGTCAAAATAGGCAAAAGTTCAAAGTTCATAAAAAATCCCGTAATATATGTTAAAAAGCTCATCATTATGCTTATGCAGTTCAAATTTGGGCACTTTCTGGCTTAAAATAGAGCAGTTTTGGCCATTTGAAGAAATTTCTATTTTTAGTAATGGCGGCCATCTTGGATACAAGACGGTGCTGACGGACACAATTTTGAAAGGGGACCACCCAAGGATCATTTCAGCAAAGTTTGGTTGAGATTGGCTCAGAAGTTTCAGAGGAGAATATTTTTTTTTTAATTTCATCCCCCCTTTTTCTAATTTGCATAATCGGTCAAAATAGGCAAAAGTTCAAAGTTCATAAAAAATGTGTAATATATGTTAAAAAGCTCATCATTATGCTTATACAGTTCAAATTTGGGCACTTTCTGGCTTAAAATCGAGTAGTTTTGGCCATTTGAAGAAATTTCTATTTATAGTAATGGTGGCCATCTTGGATACAAGACGGTGCTGACGGACAAAATTTTGAAAGGGGACCACCCAAGGATCATTTCAGCAAAGTTTGGTTGAGATTGGCTCAGTAGTTTCAGAGGAGAATATTTGTTTTTAATTTCATCCCCCCCTTTTTTCTAATTTGCATAATCGGTCAAAATAGGCAAAAGTTCAAAGTTCATAAAAAAATCCCATAATCTATGTTAAAAAGCTCATCATTATGCTTATACAGTTCAAATTTGGGCACTTTCTGGCTTAAAATAGAGCAGTTTTGGCCATTTGAAGAAATTTCTATTTTTAGTAATGGCGGCCATCTTGGATACAAGACGGTGCTGACGGACACAATTTTGAAAGGGGACCACCCAAATATCATTTCAGCAAAGTTTGGTTGAGATTGGCTCAGAAGTTTCAGAGGAGAATATTTTTTTTTAATTTCATCCCCCCTTTTTCTAATTTGCATAATCGGTCAAAATAGGCAAAAGTTCAAAGTTCATAAAAAATCCCGTAATATATGTTAAAAAGCTCATCATTATGCTTAGACAGTTCAAATTTGGGCACTTTCTGGCTTAAAATCGAGCAGTTTTGGCCATTTGAAGAAATTTCTATTTATAGTAATGGTGGCCATCTTGGATACAAGACGGTGCTGACGGACAAAATTTTGAAAGGAGACCACCCAAGAATCATTTCAGCAAAGTTTGGTTGAGATTGGCTCAGTAGTTTCAGAGGAGAATATTTTTTTTTAATTTCATCCCCCCCTTTTTTCTAATTTGCATAATCGGTCAAAATAGGCAAAAGTTCAAAGTTCATAAAAAATTCTGTAATATATGTTAAAAAGCTCATCATTATGCTTAGACAGTTCAAATTTGGGCACTTTCTGGCTTAAAATAGAGCAGTTTTGGCCATTTGAAGAAATTTCTATTTTTAGTAATGGTGGCCATCTTGGATACAGGACGGCGCTGACGGACACAATTTTGAAAGGGGACCACCCAACGATCATTTCAGCAAAGTTTGGTTGAGATTGGCTCTGTAGTTTCAGAGGAGAAGATTTTTTTTTAATTTCATCCCCCTTTTTTCTAATTTGCATAATCGGTCAAAATGGGTAATGGGATTTACTTCAAAATTGCAGGGTAGGTAGATCTTGACATGCTGAACATGTTTGCAGTTTCAACTTACCACATGTCTCTTATAGTTTTTGAAATAAAGGATGAAAAGTATTAAAATTTTGAAAATTTGATGAAAAAAGGGAAATAACTCCAAAATGGGTAATGGGATTTACTTCAAAATTGCAGGGTAGGTAGATCTTGATATGCCGCACATTTTTGCAATTTAAAGTTAACCTTTATCTCTTATAGTTTTTGAAATATAAGACGAAAAGTTTTAAAATTTTACAAATTTGATGAAAAAAGGGCAATAACTCCAAGATGGGCAATCAGATTTACTTCAAAATTGCAGGGTAGGTAGATCTTGATCATTTTTACCCCTAGTCAGATTTTTGATATTATTAACTGTTTTTGAGTTATTACCCAAAACCTGCAATTTTACCATATGTTCTATTTTGAGTAACAGTGGCCATGTTGGTTGGTGCACGGCATCACCGGACACAATTTTGAAACTAGACACCCTAGTGATGATTCAGACCAAGTTTGGTTTCCATTGGACTTGTACTTTCAGAGGAGAAGATTTTTGAAAAAGTTTACGACGTACGACGGACGCCAAGTGATGGCAATAGCTCACATGACCCTTTGGGTCAGGTGAGCTAAAAAGGGCAATAACTCCTAGACGGGTAATCAGATTTACTTCAAAATTGCAGGGCATGTAGATCTTGACAAGCTGAACATGTTTTCAGTTTACACTCAACATCTATCTCTTATAGTTTTTGAAATAAAGGATGAAAAGTATTAACATTTTTCAAATTTGATGAAAAAAGGGCAATAACTTCAAGATGGGTAATCAGATTTACTTTAAAATTGCAGGCTAGCTTGATCTTGACATGCTGAACATGTTTGCTGTTTAATCTTAACATCTATCTCTTATAGTTTTTGAAATAAAGGACAAAAGGTATTAACATTTTGAAAATTTTACGAAAAAAAGGACAATAACTCCAAATTGGGTACTCAGATTAACTTCAAAATTACAGGGTAGGTAGATCTTAATATGCTGCACATGTTTGCAATTTAAACTTAACCTTTATCTCTAATAGTTTTTAAAATATCAGACAAAAATGTTTAAATTAAAAAAAAATGAAAATAAAAAATGGCAATAACTCCTAGACGGGTAATCAGATTTACTTCAAAATTGCAGGGCATGTAGATCTTGACATGCTGCACATGTTTGCTGTTTAAACTTAACGTCTATCTCTTATAGTTTTTGAAATAAAAAACGAAAAGTATTAAAATTTTGATGAAAAAAGGGCAATAACTCCAAATTGGGTACTCAGATTAACTTCAAAATTACAGGGTAGGTAGATCTTAATATGCTGCACATTGTTTGCAATTTAAACTTAACCTTTATCTCTAATAGTTTTTAAAATATCAGACAAAAATGTTTAAATTAAAAAAAATAAAAATAAAAAAGGGCAATAACTCCTAGACGGGTAATCAGATTTACTTCAAAATTGCAGGGCATGTAGATCTTGACATGCTGCACATGTTTGCTGTTTAAACTTAACGTCTATCTCTTATAGTTTTTGAAATAAAAAACGAAAAGTATTAAAATTTTGATGAAAAAAGGGCAATAACTCCAAATTCGGTACTCAGATTAACTTCAAAATTACAGGGTAGGTAGATCTTAATATGCTGCACATTGTTTGCAATTTAAACTTAACCTTTATCTCTAATAGTTTTTAAAATATCAGACAAAAATGTTTAAATTAAAAAAAATAAAAATAAAAAAGGGCAATAACTCCTAGACGGGTAATCAGATTTACTTCAAAATTGCAGGGCATGTAGATCTTGACATGCTGCACATGTTTGCTGTTTAAACTTAACGTCTATCTCTTATAGTTTTTGAAATAAAAAACGAAAAGTATTAAAATTTTGATGAAAAAAGGGCAATAACTCCAAATTCGGTACTCAGATTAACTTCAAAATTACAGGGTAGGTAGATCTTAATATGCTGCACATTGTTTGCAATTTAAACTTAACCTTTATCTCTAATAGTTTTTAAAATATCAGACAAAAATGTTTAAATTAAAAAAAATGAAAATAAAAAATGGCAATAACTCCTAGACGGGTAATCAGATTTACTTCAAAATTGCAGGGCATGTAGATCTTGACATGCTGCACATGTTTGCTGTTTAAACTTAACGTCTATCTCTTATAGTTTTTGAAATAAAAAACGAAAAGTATTAAAATTTTGATGAAAAAAGGGCAATAACTCCAAATTTGGAACTCAGATTAACTTCAAAATTACAGGGTAGGTAGATCTTAATATGCTGCACATGTTTGCAATTTAAACTTAACCTTTATCTCTAATAGTTTTTAAAATATCAGACAAAAATGTTTAAATTAAAAAAAATAAAAATAAAAAAGGGCAATAACTCCTAGACGGGTAATCAGATTTACTTCAAAATTGCAGGGCATGTAGATCTTGACATGCTGCACATGTTTGCTGTTTAAACTTAACGTCTATCTCTTATAGTTTTTGAAATAAAGGACAAAAGGTATTAACATTTTGAAAATTTTACGAAAAAAAGGACAATAACTCCAAATTGGGTACTCAGATTAACTTCAAAATTACAGGGTAGGTAGATCTTAATATGCTGCACATGTTTGCAATTTAAACTTAACCTTTATCTCTAATAGTTTTTAAAATATCAGACAAAAATGTTTAAATTAAAAAAAAATGAAAATAAAAAATGGCAATAACTCCTAGACGGGTAATCAGATTTACTTCAAAATTGCAGGGCATGTAGATCTTGACATGCTGCACATGTTTGCTGTTTAAACTTAACGTCTATCTCTTATAGTTTTTGAAATAAAAAACGAAAAGTATTAAAATTTTGATGAAAAAAGGGCAATAACTCCAAATTCGGTACTCAGATTAACTTCAAAATTACAGGGTAGGTAGATCTTAATATGCTGCACATTGTTTGCAATTTAAACTTAACCTTTATCTCTAATAGTTTTTAAAATATCAGACAAAAATGTTTAAATTAAAAAAAATAAAAACCAGAGGCTCTCAAGAGCCTGTATCGTTCACCTGGTAATAAAAAAAACCAATTGGTCCTATGTAAAAACTATGTCCTGCGTCATCTTGGAATTACGATCAACATAAAAAACACAAAGTTTGTAAAGGACCTTCCAATGATTGATGCACAGTTTAGGTTCAATCAGTGCAATAGCTTCAGAGAAGAATATATTTCTGTATTTTCCCCATATGGTTCTGTGTTAATACTATGACCTGTGGTGGCAGCCATCTTGGATTTCCGATCGGCATAAAAAACAGGACCTTCCAATGATCATTCCTGGGCAGTTTGGTTTCAACTGTCCAAGTGGTTTCAGAGAAGAAGCATTTTGAAACATTTTTCCCATAGGGTCCAATGTTAAACTAAGTCCTGCCGTAGCCGCCATTTTGAATTTCATATCAGAATGAAAAACGTATATTTTGTAGAGGACCATTCAATGAACATTCATGTACAGTTTGGCTTTAATCATATTTGTAGTTTCTGAGAAGAAGGCATTTGAACATTTCCCCATAGGGTCCAATGTTAATCTATGTCCTGCGGTGGTGGCCATCTTGGATTTCCGATCGGCATAAAAAAAACAGAAACTTTGTAGAGGACCTTCCAATGATCATTCCTGGGCAGTTTGGTTTCAACTGTTCTAGTGGTTTCAGAGAAGAAGCGTTTTCAAACATTTCCCCCATAGGGTCCAATGTTAAACTAAGTCCTGCCGTAGCCGCCATTTTGAATTTCATATCGGAACAAAAAACGTAAAGTTTGTAGAGGACCATCCAATGAACATTCATGTACAGTTTGGCTTTAATCATATTTGTAGTTTCTGAGAAGAAGGCATTTGAACATTTTCCCATAGGGTCCAATGTTAATCTATGTCCTGTGGTGGTGGCCATCTTGGATTTCCGATCGGCATAAAAAACACACACCTTGTAGAGGACCTTCCAATGATCATTCCTGGGCAGTTTGGTTTCAATTATCCAAGTGGTTTCAGAGAAGAAGCGTTTTGAAACATTTTTCCCATAGGGTCCAATGTTAAACTAAGTCCTGCCGTAGCCGCCATTTTGAATTTTATATCGGAACAAAAAACGCAAAGTTTGTAGAGGACCATCCAATGAACATTCATGTACAGTTTGGCTTTAATCATATTTGTAGTTTCTGAGAAGAAGGCATTTGAACATTTTCCCATAGGGTCCAATGTTAATCTATGTCCTGCGGTGGTGGCCATCTTGGATTTCCGACCGGCATAAAAAACAGAAACTTTGTAGAGGACCTTCCAATGATCATTCCTGGGCAGTTTGGTTTCAACTGTCCAAGTGGTTTCAGAGAAGAAGCATTTTGAAACATTTTTCCCATAGGGTCCAATGTTAAACTAAGTCCTGCCGTAGCCGCCATTTTGAATTTCATATCGGAACAAAAAACGTAAAGTTTGTAGAGGACCATCCAATGAACATTCTTGTACAGTTTGGCTTTAATCATATTTGTAGTTTCTGAGAAGAAGGCATTTGAACATTTTCCCATAGGGTCCAATGTTAATCTATGTCCTGCGGTGGTGGCCATCTTGGATTTCCGATCGGCATAAAAAACACACACCTTGTAGAGGACCTTCCAATGATCATTCCTGGGCAGTTTGGTTTCAATTATCCAAGTGGTTTCAGAGAAGAAGCGTTTTGAAACATTTTCCCCATAGGGTCCAATGTTAAACTAAGTCCTGCCGTAGCCGCCATTTTGAATTTTATATCGGAACAAAAAACGCAAAGTTTGTAGAGGACCATCCAATGAACATTCATGTACAGTTTGGCTTTAATCATATTTGTAGTTTCTGAGAAGAAGGCATTTGAACATTTTCCCATAGGGTCCAATGTTAATCTATGTCCTGCGGTGGTGGCCATCTTGGATTTCCGATCGGCATAAAAAACACACACCTTGTAGAGGACCTTCCAATGATCATTCCTGGGCAGTTTGGTTTCAATTATCCAAGTGGTTTCAGAGAAGAAGCGTTTTGAAACATTTTTCCCATAGGGTCCAATGTTAAACTAAGTCCTGCCGTAGCCGCCATTTTGAATTTTATATCGGAACAAAAAACGCAAAGTTTGTAGAGGACCATCCAATGAACATTCATGTACAGTTTGGCTTTAATCATATTTGTAGTTTCTGAGAAGAAGGCATTTGAACATTTTCCCATAGGGTCCAATGTTAATCTATGTCCTGCGGTGGTGGCCATCTTGGATTTCCGACCGGCATAAAAAACAGAAAATTTGTAGAGGACCTTCCAATGATCATTCCTGGGCAGTTTGGTTTCAACTGTCCAAGTGGTTTCAGAGAAGAAGCATTTTGAAACATTTTTCCCATAGGGTCCAATGTTAAACTAAGTCCTGCCGTAGCCGCCATTTTGAATTTCATACCAGAACAAAAAACGTAAAGTTTGTAGAGAACCATCTAATGAACATTCATGTACAGTTTGGCTTTAATCATATTTGTAGTTTCTGAGTAGAAGGCATTTGAATATTTTCCCATAGGGTCCAATGTTAATCTATGTATTGCGGTGGCGACCATCTTGGATTTCCGACCGGCATAAAAAACAAAAAATTTGTAGAGGACCTTCCAATGATCATTCCTGGGCAGTTTAGTTTCAACTGTCCAAGTGGTTTCAGAGAAGAAGCATTTTGAAACATTTTTCCCATAGGGTCCAATGTTAAACTAAGTCCTGCCGTAGCCGCCATTTTGAATTTCATACCAGAACAAAAAACGTAAAGTTTGTAGAGGACCATCTAATGAACATTCATGTACAGTTTGGCTTTAATCATATTTGTAGTTTCTGAGTAGAAGGCATTTGAACATTTTCCCATAGGGTCCAATGTTAATCTATGTATTGCGGTGGTGGCCATCTTGGATTTCCGATCGGCATAAAAAACAGAAAATTTGTAGAGGACCTTCCAATGATCATTCCTGGGCAGTTTGGTTTCAATTATCCAAGTGGTTTCAGAGAAGAAGCGTTTTGAAACATTTTTCCCATAGGGTCCAATGTTAAACTAAGTCCTGCCGTAGCCGCCATTTTGAATTTCATACCAGAACAAAAAACGTAAAGTTTGTAGAGGACCATCTAATGAACATTCATGTACAGTTTGGCTTTAATCATATTTGTAGTTTCTGAGTAGAAGGCATTTGAATATTTTCCCATAGGGTCCAATGTTAATCTATGTCCTGCGGTGGCGGCCATCTTGGATTTCCGATCGGCATAAAAAACCTTAAATTTGTAGAGGACCTTCCAATGATCATTCCTGGGCAGTTTGGTTTCAACTGTCCAAGTGGTTTCAGAGAAGAAGCATTTTGAAACATTTTTCCCATAGGGTCCAATGTTAAACTAAGTCCTGCCGTAGCCGCCATTTTGAATTTCATATCGGAACAAAAAACCTTAAGATTGTAGAGGACCATCCAATGAACATTCATGTACAGTTTGGCTTTAATCATATTTGTAGTTTCTGAGAAGAAGGCATTTGAACATTTTCCCATAGGGTCCAATGTTAATCTATGTCCTGCGGTGGCGGCCATCTTGGATTTCCGACCGGCATAAAAAACAGAAAATTTGTAGAGGACCTTCCAATGATCATTCCTGGGCAGTTTGGTTTCAACTGTCCAAGTGGTTTCAGAGAAGAAGCATTTTGAAACATTTTTCCCATAGGGTCCAATGTTAAACTAAGTCCTGCCGTAGCCGCCATTTTGAATTTCATATCGGAACAAAAAACCTTAAGATTGTAGAGGACCATCCAATGAACATTCATGTACAGTTTGGCTTTAATCATATTTGTAGTTTCTGAGAAGAAGGCATTTGAACATTTTCCCATAGGGTCCAATGTTAATCTATGTCCTGCGATGGTGGCCATCTTGGATTTCCGATCGGCATAAAAAACAGTAACTTGGTAAAGGACATTCCAATGATCATTCCTTTACAGTTTGGGTTCAGTCAGTTCATTAGTTTCGGAGAAGAAGATCTTTGAAATTTCAGCCAATCAGAGCATATTATTGGCCCTGGCAGCCATAATGAATATCCGACTGGAACGAAAAACAGTAACTTTGTAGAGGACCATCCAAGGAACATTCCTGCTAAGTTCGGTTCCAATCGGCCAAGTGGTTTCGGAGAAGAAGCTTGAAATGTGAAAAGTTTACAGACGACAGACGACAGACGACGGACGCCAAGTGATGGCAATAGTTCACATGGACCTTTGGTCCAGGTGAACTAATAAAAAAGGGCAATAACTCCTAGACGGGTAATCAGATTTACTTCAAAATTGCAGGGCATGTAGATCTTGACATGCTGCACATGTTTGCTGTTTAAACTTAACGTCTATCTCTTATAGTTTTTGAAATAAAAAACAAAAAGTATTAAAATTTTGATGAAAAAAGGGCAATAACTCCAAATTCGGTACTCAGATTAACTTCAAAATTACAGGGTAGGTAGATCTTAATATGCTGCACATTGTTTGCAATTTAAACTTAACCTTTATCTCTAATAGTTTTTAAAATATCAGACAAAAATGTTTAAATTAAAAAAAATAAAAATAAAAAAGGGCAATAACTCCTAGACGGGTAATCAGATTTACTTCAAAATTGCAGGGCATGTAGATCTTGACATGCTGCACATGTTTGCTGTTTAAACTTAACGTCTATCTCTTATAGTTTTTGAAATAAAAAACGAAAAGTATTAAAATTTTGATGAAAAAAGGGCAATAACTCCAAATTCGGTACTCAGATTAACTTCAAAATTACAGGGTAGGTAGATCTTAATATGCTGCACATTGTTTGCAATTTAAACTTAACCTTTATCTCTAATAGTTTTTAAAATATCAGACAAAAATGTTTAAATTAAAAAAAATGAAAATAAAAAATGGCAATAACTCCTAGACGGGTAATCAGATTTACTTCAAAATTGCAGGGCATGTAGATCTTGACATGCTGCACATGTTTGCTGTTTAAACTTAACGTCTATCTCTTATAGTTTTTGAAATAAAAAACGAAAAGTATTAAAATTTTGATGAAAAAAGGGCAATAACTCCAAATTTGGTACTCAGATTAACTTCAAAATTACAGGGTAGGTAGATCTTAATATGCTGCACATGTTTGCAATTTAAACTTAACCTTTATCTCTAATAGTTTTTAAAATATCAGACAAAAATGTTTAAATTAAAAAAAATAAAAATAAAAAAGGGCAATAACTCCTAGACGGGTAATCAGATTTACTTCAAAATTGCAGGGCATGTAGATCTTGACATGCTGCACATGTTTGCTGTTTAAACTTAACGTCTATCTCTTATAGTTTTTGAAATAAAAAACGAAAAGTATTAAAATTTTGATGAAAAAAGGGCAATAACTCCAAATTGGGTACTCAGATTAACTTCAAAATTACAGGGTAGGTAGATCTTAATATGCTGCACATTGTTTGCAATTTAAACTTAACCTTTATCTCTAATAGTTTTTAAAATATCAGACAAAAATGTTTAAATTAAAAATAATAAAAATAAAAAAGGGCAATAACTCCTAGACGGGTAATCAGATTTACTTCAAAATTGCAGGGCATGTAGATCTTGACATGCTGCACATGTTTGCTGTTTAAACTTAACGTCTATCTCTTATAGTTTTTGAAATAAAAAACGAAAAGTATTAAAATTTTGATGAAAAAAGGGCAATAACTCCAAATTCGGTACTCAGATTAACTTCAAAATTACAGGGTAGGTAGATCTTAATATGCTGCACATTGTTTGCAATTTAAACTTAACCTTTATCTCTAATAGTTTTTAAAATATCAGACAAAAATGTTTAAATTAAAAAAAATGAAAATAAAAAAGGGCAATAACTCCTAGACGGGTAATCAGATTTACTTCAAAATTGCAGGGCATGTAGATCTTGACATGCTGCACATGTTTGCTGTTTAAACTTAACGTCTATCTCTTATAGTTTTTGAAATAAAAAACGAAAAGTATTAAAATTTTGATGAAAAAAGGGCAATAACTCCAAATTGGGTACTCAGATTAACTTCAAAATTACAGGGTAGGTAGATCTTAATATGCTGCACATTGTTTGCAATTTAAACTTAACCTTTATCTCTAATAGTTTTTAAAATATCAGACAAAAATGTTTAAATTAAAAAAAATAAAAATAAAAAAGGGCAATAACTCCTAGACGGGTAATCAGATTTACTTCAAAATTGCAGGGCATGTAGATCTTGACATGCTGCACATGTTTGCTGTTTAAACTTAACGTCTATCTCTTATAGTTTTTGAAATAAAAAACGAAAAGTATTAAAATTTTGATGAAAAAAGGGCAATAACTCCAAATTGGGTACTCAGATTAACTTCAAAATTACAGGGTAGGTAGATCTTAATATGCTGCACATTGTTTGCAATTTAAACTTAACCTTTATCTCTAATAGTTTTTAAAATATCAGACAAAAATGTTTAAATTAAAAATAATAAAAATAAAAAAGGGCAAGAACTCCTAGACGGGTAATCAGATTTACTTCAAAATTGCAGGGCATGTAGATCTTGACATGCTGCACATGTTTGCTGTTTAAACTTAACGTCTATCTCTTATAGTTTTTGAAATAAAAAACGAAAAGTATTAAAATTTTGATGAAAAAAGGGCAATAACTCCAAATTCGGTACTCAGATTAACTTCAAAATTACAGGGTAGGTAGATCTTAATATGCTGCACATTGTTTGCAATTTAAACTTAACCTTTATCTCTAATAGTTTTTAAAATATCAGACAAAAATGTTTAAATTAAAAAAAATGAAAATAAAAAAGGGCAATAACTCCTAGACGGGTAATCAGATTTACTTCAAAATTGCAGGGCATGTAGATCTTGACATGCTGCACATGTTTGCTGTTTAAACTTAACGTCTATCTCTTATAGTTTTTGAAATAAAAAACGAAAAGTATTAAAATTTTGATGAAAAAAGGGCAATAACTCCAAATTTGGTACTCAGATTAACTTCAAAATTACAGGGTAGGTAGATCTTAATATGCTGCACATTGTTTGCAATTTAAACTTAACCTTTATCTCTAATAGTTTTTAAAATATCAGACAAAAATGTTTAAATTAAAAAAAAATGAAAATAAAAAATGGCAATAACTCCTAGACGGGTAATCAGATTTACTTCAAAATTGCAGGGCATGTAGATCTTGACATGCTGCACATGTTTGCTGTTTAAACTTAACGTCTATCTCTTATAGTTTTTGAAATAAAAAACGAAAAGTATTAAAATTTTGATGAAAAAAGGGCAATAACTCCAAATTCGGTACTCAGATTAACTTCAAAATTACAGGGTAGGTAGATCTTAATATGCTGCACATTGTTTGCAATTTAAACTTAACCTTTATCTCTAATAGTTTTTAAAATATCAGACAAAAATGTTTAAATTAAAAAAAATAAAAATAAAAAAGGGCAATAACTCCTAGACGGGTAATCAGATTTACTTCAAAATTGCAGGGCATGTAGATCTTGACATGCTGCACATGTTTGCTGTTTAAACTTAACGTCTATCTCTTATAGTTTTTGAAATAAAAAACGAAAAGTATTAAAATTTTGATGAAAAAAGGGCAATAACTCCAAATTCGGTACTCAGATTAACTTCAAAATTACAGGGTAGGTAGATCTTAATATGCTGCACATTGTTTGCAATTTAAACTTAACCTTTATCTCCAATAGTTTTTAAAAGATCAGACAAAAATGTTTAAATTAAAAAAAATAAAAATAAAAAAGGGCAATAACTCCTAGACGGGTAATCAGATTTACTTCAAAATTGCAGGGCATGTAGATCTTGACATGCTGCACATGTTTGCTGTTTGAACTTAACGTCTATCTCTTATAGTTTTTTTAAATAAAAAACGAAAAGTATTAAAATTTTGATGAAAAAAGGGCAATAACTCCAAATTGGGTACTCAGATTAACTTCAAAATTACAGGGTAGGTAGATCTTAATATGCTGCACATGTTTGCAATTTAAACTTAACCTTTATCTCTAATAGTTTTTAAAATATCAGACAAAAATGTTTAAATTAAAAAAAATAAAAATAAAAAAGGGCAATAACTCCTAGACGGGTAATCAGATTTACTTCAAAATTGCAGGGCATGTAGATCTTGACATGCTGCACATGTTTGCTGTTTAAACTTAACGTCTATCTCTTATAGTTTTTGAAATAAAAAACGAAAAGTATTAAAATTTTGATGAAAAAAGGGCAATAACTCCAAATTGGGTACTCAGATTAACTTCAAAATTACAGGGTAGGTAGATCTTAATATGCTGCACATTGTTTGCAATTTAAACTTAACCTTTATCTCTAATAGTTTTTAAAATATCAGACAAAAATGTTTAAATTAAAAAAAATGAAAATAAAAAATGGCAATAACTCCTAGACGGGTAATCAGATTTACTTCAAAATTGCAGGGCATGTAGATCTTGACATGCTGCACATGTTTGCTGTTTAAACTTAACGTCTATCTCTTATAGTTTTTGAAATAAAAAACGAAAAGTATTAAAATTTTGATGAAAAAAGGGCAATAACTCCAAATTTGGTACTCAGATTAACTTCAAAATTACAGGGTAGGTAGATCTTAATATGCTGCCTGCACATTGTTTGCAATTTAAACTTAACCTTTATCTCTAATAGTTTTTAAAATATCAGACAAAAATGTTTAAATTAAAAAAAATAAAAATAAAAAAGGGCAATAACTCCTAGACGGGTAATCAGATTTACTTCAAAATTGCAGGGCATGTAGATCTTGACATGCTGCACATGTTTGCTGTTTAAACTTAACGTCTATCTCTTATAGTTTTTGAAATAAAAAACGAAAAGTATTAAAATTTTGATGAAAAAAGGGCAATAACTCCAAATTCGGTACTCAGATTAACTTCAAAATTACAGGGTAGGTAGATCTCAATATGCTGCACATTGTTTGCAATTTAAACTTAACCTTTATCTCTAATAGTTTTTAAAATATCAGACAAAAATGTTTAAATTAAAAAAAATAAAAATAAAAAAGGGCAATAACTCCTAGACGGGTAATCAGATTTACTTCAAAATTGCAGGGCATGTAGATCTTGACACATGTTTGCTGTTTAAGCTTAACGTCTATCTCTTATAGTTTTTGAAATAAAAAACGAAAAGTATTAAAATTTTGAAAATTTGATGTAAAAAGGGCAATAACTCCAAGATAGGTAATCAGATTTTCTTCAAAATTTCAGGGTAGTTAGATCTTCCTGTGCTGATCATTTTTCTGATGTTATTAACGGTTTTTGAGTTGTTACCAAAAACGTGCAATTTTACCATATGTTCTATTTTTAGTAACAGCGGCCATGTTTGTTGGCCGAATGGAACTAAATGAAGAAGTTTTATAAAGGATCTTACATAAATGCTTCCTGCCAAGTTTGGCTCCATTTGGCCAAGCAGTTTCAGAGGAGAAGATTTTTTTAACATTAGCCAATCAGAAACAAGAATTGCCCTTGGCGGCCATATTTGTTGGCAGAATGGGACGAAATGAAGAAACTTTATAGAGGACCTTATATAGATGCTTTCTGCCAAGTTTGGTTCCATTTGGTCCAGTTGTTTCAGAGGAGTAGATTAAAATATGAAAAGTTAACGATGGACGCCAAGTGATGGCAATACCTCACATGACCCTTTGGGTCAGGTGAGCTAAAAATGGGATGATATTGATTGCTCAGGTTAATACAGCATGTGGTGAATTATTCTCTATTTAATGTCCAGTGAGCTATTCTTACAGCTATATTATGACTCTAACAAGTAACTTTTGATGAGATGACAATGATATCTGCATTACAGAAAAACATTCTTAAAAGGCAAGCAACCGAACCATTACAACAATGAGGTGGTTTTATTTTTTTTATTGTTAGGGGAATCCTGAGTATCTATTTACCTGACAAACTTTTTTCACATAAAATGATATCCAAAACACCTAGATATGGACAGAAATTGAACTCACAACTAATATACGACAGCAGTCACAGGTGCACTTTTTATTATTAAATAATGGAAGCATCATACCGTGCATGTAAACTGCCAATCTAATTAAAATTGTTGTATCTTTGTTTTATTCTTTTTTGTGTCAACTAAATTTTCATTGATCTTTAACCATCCAATCATACACAAGACATATCAATAGAACAACAGCTATCTGTGTGTGCTTCTAATACTGGTAGGCTCATCACTGATTGGTTGGTTGAAAATATGATCTCTGACATGACTCCATGCAGGATACTGTTACATGTTAGTCTATCCCAAAGATTTTGTTTTTTAAAAGATGTAACAAATATCTAATTCTAATTAAATTGGTAAACTGCTGGAGTTGAAAAGCATTATTCCAAATAAGAAAGGAACAAAGGGACATAACCTTACTCCTTAATGCTGCATGCTTAGCAGAGAAGCAACAAATACCAATTTCAAAGTCTTCACTTTGACTAGGTCAAACTCTTTGGTTTGACAAAACCTGGGCTAGAACCCATGATCCACCTCAATTGAGTAGAGCATGCTAACCATTACTCCTCCAAGGTATTTCCACATCCTTGAAGTCATACATCAGGGACAGAAATTAACTTTTATAGGCAGTAGCCATCTCAGCCCCTAAATTTAAAAAATCTGGTAGCCCAGGTATCACCGTGAGGACCGCAAAGCGGTCCGAACATGCTAGGGGGGTTTGGGGGCATGCCCCCCCCCCCCCCCATGAAAATTTTGAATTTTTTACAAGCAAATCCTTCATTCTGAGCTATTTGAAGAAGGTAGAACTAGCTAAAAAAGAGAGCATTTTTTTACTCTTATTTCATATGAAACTTTCCAGAAATTCATAAATTTTATTTATTGTCCTACTTTTTTCAGTACTTGTCTTATTTATAAAAATTAGACAATATTTAGAGGAGGAAAATCCAGAAGAGACTAGAGAAAAGCTAGCCGCAGTTGCGAATTTCATAGATGCAACGGGCCGCTTTGAATAACCTCAACCTCGATCAAAGTACGTAACGCATTCAAGTACATAGAGTACGTAGTGACAATATTCCACACATGATAGTTTAACAGCACCAAGAGACAAATTTGTGACATAGACCATTGATTGAGGATTGAGGAGAAGTACCTATTTTGTAAAACACCCAAAATTAAAGGCCTTCTTTCAATGAAACTCGGAAAAATTGGTCAAGAAATTTAAGAAATGAAATCATCACTTTACTAATTTCCATACTGGTTCCCGGGAATTATTACGCAAATTACAGTAGACAAGAGGTAGAAAGAACCAGAACCAGTGAAATGTTTATGTTATATTTCACGTGGTCGTATTGTAAACAATTCACTTCAAACGTCAAACTTGCGACAAGGAAATATAAAATTATTAGTCGCCAGCTGGGCTCCTTTGAGGTATTATTTTAGTCGCCCAGCTGAAGTTTCAGTCGCCATGGGCGAGTGGGCGACCGTTAATTTCTGTCCCTTGTACATAGTCAATGAAAATAATTGATATTTCTGTTTTTCCATATTCTAGTTAAAAACTAAAAAATCTTACATTTTCTGAGAACACAAAATAGGGTTTGAATAATACTGTATCTAGGAAGTTCTTCTGGGTAATTAGAGGGAGATAACCACTTCTGTTTTTCATCATCTGTGAATAAAAGACAAAAACAAAATGGAAATTCATCAGAAGCTGCAAAATTAATATTTCTTATTTTTTATAAGGTTCTCAAGTGAAATGAGTAAATATGTTCCATAAAAAAATCAGCTAGATTGATAGCTTTCAAAACATTATCCAAATGCAAATTCTTGTCCGATTTTAATAAAATATGTATCAACAAAAGTTGTTATTTTTCAATATTTTTTTGAAGCACAGTTTTCAAATATTCATGATTTAAACAGAAACTTAAATGATTTGTTTTCAAAAGTAGCATTTGGTTTGACTCGACTTGGGCTTGAACCCATGATCTACTATACTCAAGGCAAGCAAGCTAACCATTACACCACCGATGCAGTTTATTTCAATTGGTATTGAGATGACCAATTATAGCTGAACCACATATACAATGTATCAAAATAAAAGGAGTTAGTTATTTTACCACAAATTAAAAAGGGGCCATCATGGTCATGATCATATGGTAGTTGTATTTACAACTACTTGTGTAATCAGTGCCAATTACAGCATGCCCACAGGTTTTTTCATCTGGGGGTACATGTACCCTTTTACCTTCATTTTTGGGGGTACATCCAAATTTTTGAGGGTGCAATGTACCCTCTAACTCTTCATTTGGGGGTACAAAGAAAATTAACTGCATTTTCTCCATGCAAGGTCGTGCACCATGCTGTTTTTTTCTGTCTGACATTGGGTCAGACAGGAAGTGGGGTTCTGTCTGACCCATGGCCTTTGTGTCTGTCCCACCATTTTTTTGTAATATTGTATATAACCTGTCAAATTTTGTTTTTTTATACAGAACTGAATGCAAGATTACCTATATATAGTCATGATCATTAAACAACTCAATTAAATGTTTTTCTGTATACATATTTTTATCTAAAAAGATAAGGCAGATATGGCCAACAATCCGTATCTAATGGTCCGATCACGTTCCGAATATAATACATCAATGTCAGTTTCCGGTTTACCTACATTTTTTATTTCAGTTAAGAATATGAATCTGTTGTCATCTTTAATATATAAGCATCTCAAAACATATTTAATTAAACACAAACAATCTTTGATACTTGGGGAGTGTGGAAGTCAACTTATTTCTGTGCTCAGTAATATATTTCAGTTTTAATGTTCCACGTTTTGCAGGTGCTCGTTCCTACTAAAAGGATGCTTACATTTACGTATAGGAGTTTCGATTACAAATAGGAACGTGTCAGTCTGAGAGAATAAATAAACAAATTTCAAGTCTCTGTCTGACATTTTAATAAAACTGAAAACGGAATTTAATGCCATTGGCAGTGGAAACTGGGAGTGAATAAATTTCAATCGTCAACTGGACGACCACAGAGTAATATTTTCGTGACGGACATTGGGACAGACACGGTTCATTAATTAATCGGACCAACCATTATTCTGCCGGTCCGACGATTTTCGCCAACTCTGATTACGGGTTTTAATAGTAGCAGTTCTTATGATTGGACAATTAAAAAAATAAGGAGCCAATAGAATTGGGCGATCTATAAATCATATCATCTCACTTAATATATGCAAGGAACGCTCTGATTGGATAATATTACCGAAATTAACTAATCAGAACAACTCTATTATACGTACTTTGAAGTGAATTGTAAACAAAAGGTAATTTTTATACAATGCTCGCAACGGGTTCTCTACATGCATGATTTTTATTCTACGTGAAACACGTACTACAGTACGTGAATGGGCATGCTGCTATTACCACTAAAGTTGTGACCTTGAATCCTGCTCATGGTAAGGTGTACTCTATACAACATTATGTGAAAAATTTTGTCAGTGACTTGCGATACATTGGTGGTTTTCTCCTGGTACTCTGGCTTCCTCCACCAATAAAACTGACTGCAACTGAAATATTGTTGAAAGTGGCGTTAAACACCATAACCCTGAACAACCTATACAGAGTATCAAAAGGAGCCTCAAATTAAATGGCTTCCAGTCTTCACAGATATACAAAGCCTATTAATTAAGGACTTATTTTAAAATTTAAGTGCAGCGCATAAGAAACAAACAGTTTATTTTGTATGGCCTTACATATAATAATTATCTATACCAGAAAACTTTGGGATAGAATCTATGACCATTTATAATGTAATATTAGTGTAGTAGGCTATGAGAAAGAAAGTTTATTTTGTATGGCCTTACATATAATAATTATACATACCAGAAAGTTTTGGGACAGAATCCATGGTCATAATGGTCAATAGTAGATGTGGCAGGCTATCTTCATTGGTCAGCTGGTCAACTATAAAATAAATATACATCACATCAACACAAGAACAATTACTGCACGGTAGCCCCCCACCCCCCCCCCCCCCCCCCCCCCTCTTCCTCCTACACAGAACCTGTTCATCATGATATTACAAATATAGATAAAAATGATGTTAAAACATTCTATACAACACATGTTCAAATAAAACAAAATGTAGTAGAAGAAAAATTTATCTATATAAAGAAATTTCAACAACAGATGTGAAATATTATCCAACAACTTGCAACTTTTTTATGTTCTGCACTGGATGTAAGTTTACTTGTCTACAACAGATGTAATGTTGAATATGATTCACTTGTAAAATAAGAATTTCTAATTAAAGTCGAGTATTTTGTGTTATGTATTATATTATCAAAATAAAAAAGAAGTGTAAACAGTGAAGGTCAATAATACCATCAATGTCATCACTTCTCACTGAAAATCAGCGAACACAAACAAAACCCACAACATATGTCGATGGAAATCTATATCCTGGCTTGGGATATGCATAAACAAACACTTATAATATTACATAATGTTGTATCGAGTACATCTCACCATCAGCAGGATTCAAACTCACAACTTTATGTGGTGAAAGGCATTGATTCCACAGGTAAAATCCAACTACCATACGATCACGACCATGATGGCCCCTTGATTCAACTACCATACGATCACGACCATGATGGCCCCTTGATTCAACTACCATACGATCACGACCATGATGGCCCCTTGATTCAACTACCATACGATCACGACCATGATGACCCCTTGATTCAACTACCATACGATCACGACCATGATGGCCCCTTGATTCAACTACCATACGATCACGACCATGATGGCCCCTTGATTCAACTACCATACGATCACGACCATGATGGCCCCTTGATTCAACTACCATACGATCACGACCATGATGGCCCCTTGATTCAACTACCATACGATCACGACCATGATGGCCCCTTGATTCAACTACCATACGATCACCACCATGATGGTCCCTTGATTCAACTACCATACGATCACGACCATGATGGCCCCTTGATTCAATACAGGTGGTTGCTAGATATCAACCAAAGAATGAAGTACAACAAAACAACTAATTTCAATTATATTGTTTATCAGTAGATTTAATGTGTCTTGAAGAAGTTCATATTAGTGCAAAATTCACAACTTTTTAACTTCAACAAAATAAAGTATTGCTGTACAAAAGGAAAAAAAGCAAAAAAACAAAAACAAAAGTTGCTTCAGTACTAATCATTGAAGCCAAACTTCAGGAGGGGATTTTTTGTAACATACCATCTGTGGTTGTCAAAAAACAGTTGTATAACAACTATAGATATTATTTTTTGTAACATACCATCTGTGGTTGTCAAAAAACAGTTGTATAACAACTATAAATATTATATCATACTGCCACATGTACATGTATTACTGAACATAGTCACATAAAGTTAAGCTATGAGGAGAATACTAGGAATATGCTTCGTGTTGGCACTAGTTTTAAACTTATCCAGTAAGTAAAATAATTTTGATTAAAATTTTGCATACCAGAAATTCTGTTATTTTCAATGAAACAATTGGTTTGGTTTGATTTGGTTTTATCGTGTTTAACTCCACTTTCAACAATGTTTCAGTTATATTGTGGCAACTAGTTTTATATGCTTGATCTTGGAACTAGTTTTAAACTTATCCAGTAAGTAAAATAATTTTGATTAAAATTTTGTATATCACAAAAGTATGTTATTTTCCATGAAATAATTGATCTTTTTAAACCTATCCAGATTTTAAAAATAATTTGGATCAAAATTTGTACTCTTGTTTTCTCCACCAAATAAACTGACAACCATGATATAACTGAAATATTGTTGAAAGTGGCATTAAACACCATTACCCCATACCCTTTAAATTAGCAAAAAGGTTACAGGGGAAATGGAATATACTCTTTTTAACAAATTCAATGTAGAGTACATTTTTTTTATGTCTGCCATTCCAATATCTGATATTTTAATGGAAAACAAATATATGATAAATTTTAATTTTTAATAGACATGCAACATGAATTGTGGTTTTTTTTTCTTGGTTATTTTATCTGGTAATCACTTCAAAAATATTTTTCTGCCAAATATTGTACAATAAATATTATGTGATGAAGTTTGTCAGTGACTTGCATCAGGTCGGTGGTTTTCTCCTGGTCCTGCGGTTTCCTTCACCAATGAAACTGACTGCCGCGATATAACTGAAATATTGTTGAAAGTCGCGTTAAACAACATCAATAAAGATAAAAATGTATATTAAAGATTAATTTTGACACAAAAATAAACGTCTGCCTCATCCCCAAAAAGTCAAAAAGGCCAATAACCCTTTCAAAGTTGCAGATACAAATTATTTTGGATTTTTTGGTTCTTTGAAATAGATATAAAAGATTTAGGATTAAAAAAAAATTCCCATGTATTAAACCCTCTATCCTTTGAAATAGGTATAACAGATTTAGGATAAAAAATTGCCTTGTATTAAACCAGCCATCCTTGGAAATGTATATAAACTATTTAGGATAAAAAAAAACATTTCCTTGTAACCAGCCACTAACGACCACTTCAAACAAACTATTGTTAATTAGTAGCTGTTGAAATTTGTGTCATGCAAGTAAAAGCATGACATTCCACAAAACATGAAGTGTTCATTTATGTCTATCACAAGAGAGAGTTGTGTTATTAATAAGTCTTGTAAAATCAGTGGATGACCACAGCAAAGGAACTGGGTCCATTTCTATATACCAGGATTTTTTTTTTTTCAAGATTCAAGATTAAAAAACCTTAGACATATTTTTAACAACTTAGAGACAA
This sequence comes from Bathymodiolus brooksi, assembly GCA_963680875.1. Lineage (NCBI taxonomy): Eukaryota > Metazoa > Mollusca > Bivalvia > Mytilida > Modiolidae > Bathymodiolus > Bathymodiolus brooksi. The sequence continues at coordinate 53,373,538 of OY804588.1, forward strand.
ATGAAAAGAATCACAGAGTAATTGATTGTTGTTTAACGCTAAGTGAGCCATATTTCAGCTGTATATCATGACGAAAACACATTTCAATGAGAACATTATAATGATGATGTCCGCTATGCACTAGATCAACAAACTTAGTTGGATTTTTATAGTGCTAGCTCACTGAAACAACAGTCCGTGGATAGATATGTCGGTCCACTCATAGTACACATTATCCTGATTCCAAGCCAACCAGTTTTTGCTCTTACTCCTTAAAACAGCATGCTAAGCGGAAAGCAGTAAACACCAATTTTATAGTCTTTGGTTTGACCCACATTCGAGATGCGCACGCTAACCATTACACTACAAATTTGATTAAATGTATATAACAGATAAATTTTAGCAGTTAAATCAGTACTAACGTAACTTGTCCATATTAAGTCTGCCATGCTATAACTGAAATATTGTTGAAAGTGGCATTAAACACCATAAACCTAACCCATCTCCAAATTTAGTTGCAGATAAAAGCGATGCTGGGACAAGAGCCGGATCAGATGAGAAAGGAAATCCAATAACAGATGGAAAGATTATCGAATTGGTTGATAAAGCAATATTTCGCCCAAATGAAGGGTTAATCAACTCTGATGACGATATTATCCCAGAAACAAGAACAGCTGATGAGAAAGTAGCAGACGCAGATCCGTGGATAGAAATGTAATTTTGCTGAAATTTCTTGTCCTTTCCTCATCAAGTATAAAGTAAAAATGATCCCACAAAAATGAATTTGTATTATGTATAGGGTTAGCGTTTTGGTGTTTAATGCCACTTTCAACAATATTTCAGTTTTATCGTGGCAGTATTTTTATTGGTGGGAGGAAACCGGGATACCTGGAGAAAACCACCAACCTATCGCAAATCACTGACAAGCTTTATCACATAATGCTGTATTGAGTACACCTCCCCATGAACGGGATTAAAACTCACAATTTTAGTGGTGATAGGCACTGATTTCACAGGTAGTTGTAAATCCAAAAAGATATGATTATAATCTAACGATTATGAAGTCTCAAGTCTCCCAAACCGGCCACTGACAACAGGTTTAAAAAATAAATCAAAAGCTACCTTTGAAATCGAACAATGTTGAATTCTTGCAGTATTGTGGTGGCCATTTTGAAAATGGAGACTGGTAGACATTTTTCGATGTCAGGAATCAATTCAGGTCATTATAATCTACCTACATATGAAATTTCGTTGAAATCGAACAATGTTAAATTTGTCCATTATTGTGGCGGCCATTTTGAAAATGGGGACCGGTAGAAATTTTTCGATGTCAGAATCAATTCGAGACATCATAATCTACCTACATATGAAATGTCGTTGAAATCGGACAATGTTGAATTTGTGCGGTATTGTGGCAGCCATTTTCTAAATGGCGACCAGTAGAAATTTTTCAATGTTGGGAATCAATTCGGGACATCATTATCTACCCACATATCAAATTTTGATGATATCGGACAATGTTGAATTTTTGCGGCCATTTTGAAACTGGTGACCGCTAGAAATTTTTCAATGTCGGGAATACATTCGGGACATCATAATCTACCCACATATGAAATGTCGTTGAATTCGGACAATGTTGAATTTGTGCGGTATTGTGGCGGCCATTTTGAAAATGGCGACCAGTAGAAATTTTTCAATGTTGGGAATCAATTCGGGACATCATTATCTACCCACATATCAAATTTTGATGATATCGGACAATGTTGAATTTTTGCGGCCATTTTGAAACTGGTGACCGCTAGAAATTTTTCAATGTCGGGAATACATTCGGGACATCATAATCTACCCACATATGAAATGTCGTTGAAATCGGACAATGTTGAATTTGTGCGGTATTGTGGCGGCCATTTTGAAAATGGTGACCGCTAGAAATTTTTCAATGTCGGGAATCTATCCGGGACATCATAATCTACCCACATATGAAATGTCGTTGTAATCGGACAATATTGAATTTGTGCAGTATTGTGGTGGCCATTTTGAAAATGGTGACCGCTACAAATTTTCCAATGTCTGGAATAAATTCGGGACATTATTATCTACCCACATATCAAATTTTGATGATATCGGACAATGTTGAATTTTTACCACCCATTTTTTATGCCGTGTTTTGGCTCCTCTAATGGTGACCTATCACTACGTCAAATTTTATGTCTCTATCATTATCCATATAGAAATTATCAACATTAATGTACGAAATTTCAACTTTCCCATAGGATTCTATAGTAACCCCCACCCCCTTTGAACCCCTCAAAATATGACTTTGACCCACTTTACTACAAAGTTGAAAACTTTAGGACCAACTAGAAACATATATCTATAACTCCACCAAGTTTCATGAAATTCTGTCCAGTAGTTCCTGAGATCTGCCGTGGACAAGTTCATGGTCCGCGGAAAGAAAGGAGAAAGAGAAGAAGAAGAATAATAATAATAATACGAAACGGAGCAAAAACAATAGGTCTCCCAAACATTGTTTGGGAGACTTAACTACCATACGATCACGGCCGCTGTATTATGTATATGCTTTATGTAGTGTTAGATATAACAAGTGTGAAGATACCAAAGGGATAATCAGAAGTTGTAATTCAAAGGAGGATAGACAATACAATGGCTAAACGAAAAAGGACAAAAAAAAAAACAATGGTCCACAAAATACTTTACAGAATACTAAAGATCGAGCCACATGATCCCCATTGAAAAACAGTGTGCTCCAGAAGGGTTAACAGTTCCTGCTCCACTAGTGGCACCCATCATGTTACTCTTGTCATGAAAGAACAACTGTTAATTGGTTATCAAAGCTTTATTATGACATTCAGAATTGGTAATTCCTATGATCTGATATTAAAGATGAGAAAAATGCATTCCATGACATCTAAAGATCATTCATGCGAAGTATTAATTCAAACATTGAATGGTAGTTGGATTTACAACTACCTGTGCAATCAGTGCCTATCATCAATAAAGTTCATAGCTAGATGTACAACATTATGTGATTTGCCACAGGTCAGTGGTTTTCTCCAGTTTCCTCCTCCAATAAAACTGACCACCATGATATAACTGAAATATTGTTGAAAGTGGCATTAAACACCATAAACCAAACCATCAAAAGTTGAGAGTGAGTGATTGAACACCAAGTGAGGAATTGTTTTCAGTATATCACGGAGAGGACAAGTTATTTTTTGATGAGATGGTGATGATTTCGGTTTCATAGAGGTCAGATGATTATGACACACTGACACATCTGTTAATGAGGTCGAGGTCAGATTATTATGACACACTGACACATGTTTGTTAATGAGGTCAAGGGCAGATGATTATGACACTGACAAATTTGTTAATGAGGTCAAGGGCAGATGATTATGACCCACTGACACGTCTGTTAATGAGGTCGAGGTCAGATTATTATGACACACTGACACATGTTTGTTAATGAGGTCGAGGTCAGATGATTATGACACACTGACATGTTTGTTAATGAGGTTGGAGAGGAGATAATTATTATATACTGACAAATTTGTTAAAGAGGTCGAGGTCAGATGATTATGACACACTGACAAATTTGTTAATGAGGTCAAGGGCAGATGATTATGACACAATGACATGTCTGTTAATGAGGTCGAGGTCAGATTATTATGACACACTGACACATGTTTGTTAATGAGGTCAAGGGCAGATGATTATGACACATTGACATGTCTGTTAATGAGGTCGAGGTCAGATGATTATGACACACTGACACATGTTTGTTAATGAGGTCGAGGTCAGATGATTATGACACACTGACACATTTGTTAATGAGGTCAAGGTCAGATGATTATGACACAGAAACATTTGTTAATGAGGGAAAGGTCAGATGATTATGAAACACTGACACATTTCTTCACATATGTGTTAACCAAATATGGACCCTAATCATCAAAACTTGACTGTTTTTAAATGAATTTTAATCAATCAAATTAAACAAAGATGTACAAAAAGAGGTCAAAATTAGGTACCAAGGATGTATTAACTGTCATGCTACGCAAAATTAACTTCTTGTTTGTTTGACTCAATCACTCCTCGGGGCCATTGTGGTCGTGATCGTATGGTAGTTGGACTTATAACTACCTATGCAATCAGTGAATATCACCACTAACATTGTGAGTTTGAATTCCAATCAGGCGAGGTGTACTCGATACAACTTTATGTGATAAAGTTTGTCAGTGCCTTGCAACAGGTCAGTGGTTTTCTCTGGGTACTCAAGTTTCCCCCACAAAAAAACACTGATTGCCAATATATAACTGAAATATTGTTGAAAGTGGTGTTAGACACCATAACCCTAACCCTATCAATCACTCCTAAGAAAAACTTTAAATACTGTCTTTTCTCAAAATTCTAGATTTTTTCACTCACTTCAAAAAATGCTATAAAATTAAAAAAAAAAAAAAATTAATTGACCATTTCCTCTCCATATTTTTTACTATCAATTGTAAATACAAAAAACATTGAAATGAAATATGCCTTGCTTGAAAATTTTAAAATAAAAAAATCCAAAGCTATTTATTTTGGTGTGGTGTCAAAAAAAAACCTGTTGTCTGCTGTCTGTAAATATGTAAGGCACAAAAATAAATTTCATGTGTTTCCGCTAACCCTACTGACCCTAATTTTTTGTGCCTACCCTACAGTTTTTTTTGCCATTTTTGAACAAGCACTATTGAAGTCAGAATGTGTCCCCTGTAGAAACTAGCTAAAAATATTTTAAAAATAAAATGATTTTCCTACCTACCAACCCTAATATTTTAGAGCATGTTAGCGGGAACACATGTATTTTTTTTCTTGGCCTAACCTACCTGAACCATGATTGGTCAAACTTTGTAAAAACTTTGTGTTTGTCAGTAAACTGTTGACCAATGGCTCTGTGGCATTCAGTAACTGCCTCCGTATCTCATCACCATGGTGATCTTCTATTGGTTGCCCATAGATACTAGATGGCATCATCCTAAAATGATTGTAAGTCATAAAATAATCTGTATGTTCACAAGGTAGCATAAATTATCTCCTCTTTCCCTTGTAGCATTTATAACAACCGTCCACTGGCCCATACATCTCGCAACAATTAAACATTTGATGTACGTATCGTCGGGTTCAGCGGTGTCCACAGAATAAATGTTGACAATCAATGTTCATAAATTAAGGGTGGTCGTGATCGTATGGTAGTTGGATTTACAATTACAAGTGCTTATGACCACTAAGGTTGTTAGTTCGAACCCCATTCATGGTGAGGTGTTCTCGATACAACATTATGTGATAAAATTTGACTTGCGACAGGTCAGTGGTTTTCTCCGGGTACCCCGGTTTCCTCCACCAATCAAACTGATCGCCACGATATAACTGAAATATTGTTGAAAGTGGCATTAAACACCATAAACCAAATCATACCAGTGCCAATAGACCATTGGTATATTCCAACTTTGAAATAAGAAGTGATTGTTCGCTTTGTTGATAGTGGTAGAATTGTTGATCATCACTGTTGCACTTTTCTTTTCATAATGGAAAGAGAATCAAATTTCCAGATTTTCTCAGATTTATTTTTTACAATTATTTTTTTAGGGTCGACTGTAATATTTTATGATCTGTCGTCGGTTGATTGAAAACAATCACTACCACAGTCTAACAAATAATATTATATCCTAATACTAATCTCTGTAAATTTCATACTTAGGAGAACTTTGATGTCATTGGCTGACAAATGATACTGTGACATCTATACTAACCTCTGTAAATGTATGAGAACTTTGTAAACATCACTGCCACAGTCTGACAAGTAATCCTGGTATTCTCTGACAAGGGACACTGTTATCTTCATTTGAAATCCTAAAATCTTTACCGATTTCTGAAAACCTTTCTCGTCGCCTTGTGAGAGTACCTTTAAAGGGAAATAATTCATAAGTAACGACCAATATGTTTTTTGTTGGTTAGGACAATAAAATTCCACGCTAATAGATTTTAAATTGGCAGCTTTGTGGCTCTTACAGATGATTCCAGTTAGAAAATAAAATATCTGAAAATTATTGAAAAAATAGCTGAGACCATCTACACTCCCTATTAAAAAGACCATTTTTGACTTGTTCTGACCATATCCTGCAACTTTTGGATTTTTTGCTCACACAAAAATAGCTGAAATCAGATAAATCATCCCTGGTCTTTTTATTGTCACTTTCAGCATTTTTTCAGCAATATGATTATCGAGACTTAGATCTAACGAGGGAGGAAGCCAGAGGTGTTTACCGTAACTTAGAGACAGGAGTAGTCTAAGGGAACTTGTCAGTAGTAATGAATTATATTGGCCATGCAAAACTGGCTAGAACCTATGAGGGTTTGGGGTTATGCCTAGCAAGCCTAGACAATTATAATAGTGAGACCTCTTGCCATCAGAAGGTATCAGGAAATGTTAAAACTTGAGATGGGCATCAGGGTGTGAACTCAACTAAGTGGTGTTAGGTTTGTAGTCAGAAGTCAATGTCAATAACCACATGGACACCGAGGCCCTCTACCTTCAGGACAGCTTTATAGCACTGGTATAACAAGTAACATACATTAATTAGTAAAGATTACACATTAAAGAACTCATATGAACCTGATATACTCAATTATAAGTTGATTTAGGAGTTACAATGCAATAATAAGTTTACAGGAAGTGTTTGAGACTTATAGATCAGGTGTCCGAGTAAGACATCCCTGTCAACTTTGTCCAGGCATGTTGTAATTTATTTGTACAAATCTATATCTATTGTTGATAAGAGGGGTGGCCTTTTCTGGGGGTGGCTTTGGTGGGGACAGTGGCCTTATATCATGTCAATATAATAGTATTCCAAATTCATCTATAATCTATCTAAAATTTACATGAAAAAGGTTGTTGATCAAAACTTATCAAAGAGATTTACCCGACAGTATTGTTACATACAGTAGTCCCACTATAATAAGGCCCTTCCCATTAAAGGCCACACCTCGTATCAGACCAGATTTCAGATGCACTGAGATAGTAAAATACTATTAAACTGTCCCCTCAAGAAAGGCCACCCCTCTTATAAAACCACTTCTTCATTGCAGAAAGGGGGCACCTTACAAGAGAGGGTGTTACTATATAAGGCTTCATTCAATTGCAAATTTATGTTTTAAATCTGCACTGATACCTTGATAATTTGAAAGCAGACAAAAATAATTGTCCATACTTTCTTCTTTCTACTGTAAAATATCAGCTGCCCAACAGAATATGAATGTGTTTGCTGATGTTCACTCGTTTAGAGAATTTGTACACTCACAATCTAGACTGATATGATACAGTAATAGTTGGTTATAGGTCAGATAACATATACTTACAATGCCATCTTCATCTACATGTGGTAATAACTGGAACAGATTAGTGTATCCATTTCTTATTTCTGCACATAGATGTCTGACCATCTCGTCAACATTAAGATGATGCTTTACACTCGGATTCTAGACTGATATGCTACAGTAATAGTTGGTTGTAAGTTAGATAACATATACCTACAATGCTATCTTCATAGACATGTGGTAATAACTGGAACAGATAAGTGTATCCATTTCTTATTTCTGCACATAGATGTCTGACCATCTCGTCAACAATAAGATGATGTTTTACACTCGGATTCTAGACTGATATGCTACAGTAATAGTTGGTTGTAAGTTAGATAACATATACTTACAATGCCATCTTCATCTACGTGCGGTAATAACTGGAAAAGATAGGTGTATCCATTTATTATTTCTGTACACAGATGTCGAACCATCTCGTCAACATTAAGATGATGTTTGAGTAGCTCTTTTTTATGCACAGCATGCCTGGGAAAAAAACAAATTCCAAGAACATAAAACAAACAAAATCTTTTAACTAGAGGCTGATCTCACTCTCTATTGCTCACTCGGATATTCATGCACTAAAAATCTTACTATTTCTATGATTAAACAATGTTCAGTGGTATCAGCCTACTTGGATTTCCATTACACTCTAATTTTTTTCAAAACATTTGTATTAACGGTACAATACAATGTCTATTCATGTACCTGGGTTAGGTCAGCTAAAAACTTATTTAAAAATGCTATTAACAGAATATATGGTAATTTTTGTTTTTTAACACCTATATTTAGCTGTTAAATGCAACAACTGCAGGGTATATAATGTAGAACAACGACATGTATTAATTCCCATTTCACAATTAATGAGTAAATAAGTGTGTGGTTGTTTTTTATTGCCAAATGATCAATTTTTCAGCTATATCACGGCAAGAACACGTTGCATTCGATGAGATGATGTCTGCTTTGTGCTAGACCAACATGCTGAGTTGGATTTTTTTTTTTTAAAGTGCTAGCTCCTTGAAACAACAGTCTGTGTGTAGATATGTCGTTCCATTCAGACACATTATCCTGATTCCGAGCCAACCAGTCTTTGCTCTTACTCCTTAATGCTGTGTGCAAATACAAATTTTATAGTCTTTGGTTTGACCCGACCAGGACTCAAACCCATGATCTACCGCACTCGAAGTGAGCACGCTAATTATTGCACCACCAATGCAGTTATCACAATTAATACTTCCATAAAAAGAACCTGGACATCAAACAGGACAATAACATTGTTGGATTTTTTTTAATGTGTGTTGATTATACTCACTTTGATATTGCCTTCCACAATGTGACTACCAATTTGACATCAAGGGAGGTAACTATCTGACAAACCTCAAAAAGTCCATAACATACTGTAAATATAAAACAAGTAAAATAATAATTGATTTTCTTTAGTAAAAAGATTGTTGTATCATAAGGATTTTACAGTAATTGCACAATAACAGGCCTCGACATCAACGTTTGTCCGATTGTCCTGTACCAGTGAAAACTGACGCCGGACAAGTAGATCTTGTATCACGGTTTTCCGACAGGACAAGTGAAAAAATGACTGTCCTACCTTTTGAAGGTTATTTTCTATAATAAAAATGTGTTGCTTTGTCATTTTAAACTTCGTAAATAATTATTTTAATGTGCTTAAAAATATTGGTTTCCATTGAAGTACACTATCACTAATTACAACGGTGAACCAAGAGATATTCCGAACATATACTTGATCCGTATCTTTTCAGCGATTTGATTAAACGACAACTGGCATTAAGTAATAATGATGAAATAGAAATAGATTTGTTTATAGTATTTCCTTCCCCTATCCAATAATTCCCTGGAAATGTAAATACCATGCCCATCAGCTTGGATCTATGATATCCCCTGATCTTAGAAAGTACGGATTTACAACAAGCGGTGGAGCTCAATTCAACCAACCAGAAGGTGTTTGATGTTAATTTCCATTGAGGAACATTCAGTAATTGCACTCAATAGATGGTGAACAACGACGTTCAAAGCATCCTGGATTCAATCCACATGATACGATTACCACTTAGATGGGCCTGCTATTCAAGAACCAAACTTAGAAATTGATGATCAGACACTCATACTCATACCAATGACTTTATGTCTAAGTGTATGTTAATTTGTTGATTAAAGATGTCATAATCATAATGTCAGTTAGTATTAATAACGACAGGACGAAATAATATTTGTGAGACAATAACCAAAGCATTTTACACAAATTGTTGATAATTATTCTCTGGTTTTTATAATTCTTATAAAAAAAATTTGGACAACTAAAAGATTGAGTCGGACAAGTACTTTTTTAGTTAGTTGTCCGAAGGGACAAATTAAACAAAATGTTAATGAAGAGGCCTGAATAATGGAAATGTTTTATTCTTGATAAATAAATGCTGCTGTAGGAATTTAGAATATTGAAATAGCAGTTATCAGTAATCAATTTACAGATTAGTGAAATCATTATTAGAAAACAATGGTAACGGATGACCAGACATAATGGGTTAATTATACGTAATATTTGACTGATTGTTGCTCAACACCATGGCAAGAACAAGTTACATTAAATGAGATGATGTTGATGTCGACTTTGTACTAGACCAACACACTTAGTTGGATTTTATAGTGTTAGCTCACTGAAACAACAGTCTGTGAGTAGACATGTTGCTTCAGTCTGACACATTATCCTGATTTTGACCCAAGCAGTCTTAAAATTGCACAATATTTTTCACCTTCAAAAGGGGGATAAAAATGGATCTTACAAAACACATTATTTCAAATTTAACCGAAGCATTTCATGTCCTGATAATAATAACAGTACATAATTTGTACCAGTAATATATATAAATATATATACCAAGACAAATATCTTGAACATCCTTGTCTGTAGCACTGCCCTCTACTGTTAGTTTGTCCAGTAAATTCAGAAATGCCTGCAAGAAAAGTTAAAAAATTGACAGCAGGTTACAAAAAATAGTTTAATCTAATTTTAACAGTATTCAGCACATAGTCTATTAAAGTCAAATAAAATAAAATAACATGTCTTTTTTTTTATTGTGTATCAGGTATAATAAATATATCAAAATGGAAATGAAATTCAGTCTACTTCTTTCTATCAAACTGCACCAATAAGAGAAATAATGGTAAAGAAATGAGAATGCTTGAAAGCAATATTGGTATAAGGGAGGTAACTCATAATACAAAAACAATATATATCAGGTAGATAGCTGCACAACACACATGGACAGTGGAAAGTTTATTGTGAAATCACTGAGTAAATTCATTTTTAACCCCTTCTTTCAGCTATATAACCACAACTAGAAGCTCACCTGAGCCTGAATCATTCACCTGATATTCATACACAGTTCATATTCAATCATTCGTCAACCCATTAAAATAAAACTTGGCTCCCTTAGACTAATAAGAGCCAGATAAAATCTATTTGAAAAACACAAGTAGCAAATTTCATAAAGAGTCTGAAGAAAAAAAAACTAATCCCATAGGACTTAAAAAAAAAAAATCATAAATTTTGAGTGTAGGCTCCCTTGTATCTTGGAAACAGTAAGAGCCCAAAAAAAAAAAAATATATATGTTGGCATACAATGTACTACATTAAGATAATTTCATACAGAGCTTTTAAGAAAAAAATTCATCAAAATTGGTTGAAAAAGAAGCGGTCCTGCACTTCTATGAACCTGTCTATAACAGATTGTACAGGCTCTAAGACAAACAGAGTTATTTCCCTTTACCTGGTAAAAGATCAAATTTAACAATTTCACCGGTATCTCCAAAGATGTGTCATAAATTTATTGATAAGAAATTTATAAAGTGCCTTTTTGAAATCTTGTATATAATACTCACCAAGACTGGTCAGATAATTTTCTGAGTAAAAAGTGTGCATCATATACAACTGATTATGGTAATTTTCTGAGCAAAACATGCGTATCGTATACACTGATTACGGTAAGCATGTGAGAAGAACCCTGTGTTAATAAACTCACCACTTGTAAACTGTGTGCTTTACGAAACAGTGCAGACAGTGGTTCTGAGACATGAACTAAAAGGTCTCCATAAAGTTCACTGCTACCCTGTAAAATAAATAATTTTAATAATTTAGGAAATAGTGATTGATTGTTGTTTAATGCCAACTCAGCAATTTTTAGCTATATAAGGGCAAGAACAAGTTAATTTTCAATGAGATGATGATGAGGTCCGCTTTGTACTAGACCAACACACTTAGTTGGATTTTCAAAGTGCTAGCTCACTGAAACAACAGTCCGAGGATAGACATGTGGCCCCATTAGCCTGATTCCGAGTCAATCAGTATTTGCTCTTTCTCCTTAATGCTGCATGCTTAGGCTAGCAGAGAAGCAACAAATACCAATTTCATAGTCTTTGGTTTGACCTGATCAGGTCTCAAACCCACGATCTACCACACTCAAGGTGAGCACACTTAACCAAATGAGTAATATTTCAGCTATTTCACGGTGAGAACAAGCTACATTTCAAAGAGATGATGTCCCCTTTGAATAGATCAACTTGCTGAGTTGGATTTTTATAGTGCTAACTCGACTCTGTCATGTCCTGCAGAAGGCTATGTGTAAGTTTTGTTGTTTTGTATCAATTATTTTAGAAGGATGATGCCATTATGTCTACTCTGCTATACAATAAAACTTACAGGTTAGGGTTAATCCTCAGTTTCAAAAATATTTCAGTTATATCGTGACGGTCAGATTTATTGGTGGAGGATGCCGGAGTATCCGGAGAAAACCACCAACCTGCCACAAGTCACTGACAAACTTTATCACATAATGTTGCATCGATTACAACTCGTCTGAGTGCGGTTCGAACTCACAACGTTAGTAGTGATAGGCACTGATTGCATAGGTAGTAGTATATCCAACTACTATACGATCCGGACCACAACATCCCCTGTTATAGAAGGAGTTGCAGAATAAGAAAAGAATGATGAGGAAGGCCGATAATAACCTCTTCATGTCAGGTAACAACCATTTCAGGGGGAAAAGGGGGGTTTCTTTTCTATTTTCTGTCACAAAATTTTACAGAATTAATAAATTGACCTGAAAGATGCAAAAACATACACAGATTTTTCATGTCCCAAAACAAATTAATAATCTGATTTTTGTTTCACGTTACAAAAAAAATATATTCCTGGCTTGGAGGAAAAAACCATACATTGATTGATTGATTAGTTTTTAATTATATTAACTTAGACACCAAGAAGACTATTATAATAAAACATACTTGTCTACAAATAAAACATACTTGTCTACAAATAAAACATACTTGTCTAAAAATAAAACATACTTGTCTACAAATAAAACAAAACTGTAAAAAGATCGAAAAAAAAAAAAAAAAAAAAAAACATACAAAAAAAAAGAACTGATTATATGAGTTTTCTTTTTCTTTTTTGAAAATCATTATATAATCAGAAACAGTCTTTAGGGAAATGTTAGTACATTTTCTTACATAACTAAATAGATTTCCATAAATTGTATAGTAAGGTTTATTTCCCTAAATTGTAAAGAAAAGGTTATTTAGTTATGAAACATGATTGGGTTCAGGAAATAAGAACGCCTACATAAAATTACATGTCGGTAAAAATAGTATTTTTTGTTTTGAAATAAAAATAGTATTTTTTACCTTAGCTGACACTTTTAAATTTTTTATCTAAATAATATGAATTTTTAAAATACAGTGATAGAATAAAAAATAATGTAATTCGCATTCATAAAGCGGCCCTACCCTTTTTTAACCCCCTGGGTTCCATTTCTTGGAGGAAAAATGATTTTGTCCACATGTAATCCTCACTTTTCAAAATAAAGAAAATTTTATATCATTTGATATGCAATTTAATAAAGCCCTACCCTTGTTTAAGCGGTGTCTTCCCATTTATCCAACTTTTGAAAATCAGGTATTCCTATTTATCCAACTTTTATTTTCTTACCTGTAGGATTGTTTATTTAACATTAAATAGGTGTTTATTTGATCAAAATACCTGATAATTTGTTCCAGTACATGTATATGTATAAGGCTTGAATAAATGAAAAGGGAAAAAAGTTTTATAATTTGTATGTAGATAAATGTCACGTTTTGAAAACTTTCTATTTATGCTGCAAAGTGAGTTTAAAGGTGAAATGCAAAGGTTTTGAGTATTTGATTTTATTGTTTTACTCGATAAAGATACATAAATAATGCCGAAAAAACTAATTTTCGACGCCAAGTGTGTCACCGTTTATCTGTAAACACAGGTAAATTTATGGTTTATTGTCAAAGTTTAACATGATTATCTCCTCTTGGTAAGCCAAGACTGTGACGTCAATCGGTTCTTATCAGTCTGCTGTGCCTACGAGGATATCATAGCGTCTCGATATTCTGATGATGATGAAAGTGTTCAAAGTGACATCACAGACATCGATTCAACATAGAAAATATATATATATTAAACACATATAAATTAAAAAAAGCAAAAACATTTAGTTTGAAATAAAAAATATTTAAAAAAAAATACATGCCGTACTTTTGTACTCTAGCTGTTTACTTTCAGTTAAGACAATATTTGCCAGGGAATTGCCTCTCTAAAAAATATTGTATATGAAATATGAATGATAAATACTAGTAACTATGGTTATTTTTACATGAACTATTACCTTCACATCAAATGTATTACTTATGACTTGTCAGTAATCGTTGAATGGAGAACAGCGAGATGTAGAATTCATGTCCGTGACACATTAAGTCATTATAACCTTCATTTACTTTAGTCATAATTTACAAAGTTTACTTTAAGGGGCTCGCCCCATAAAGTGTCATTTTACACCTTTCCGAGAGAAACAAATTTCAATAAAAGTTAAATCCTTTTCATAATATACATGTATATCTACGATTTTAGGGGACCCACTACCATTAACCATAAAAAAATAATGTGAGTCCCCAAGAGTAAATGATCCCTATAATGCCTTAGTTTACTTTAGGGGACCCACTACCTATATCCACGATTCATATCATAAAGCAACAACATTAACCATAGAAAATGATGCGAGTCCCCAAAGGTAAATGATTCCTATAATGCCTTTGTGTACTTTAGGGGACCCACTACCATATATACCTGGTTCATATCAAGACAACAACATTCGTTATAGAAAACAATGTGAGTCCTCTAAAGTACCCAATAAATATCGTGAGACAACAAAACCAAGTCTCATAGAACAAAAATGATACATTATATGGTGAGTTCCCAGCTTTGTTTTGTTTGTTTGTTTGTTTTTGTTTTTTTGAGGATATGTAGAGCCCCCTAAACTACATGAAGGTCTGGCACACTTATTCACCAAAACAGAAAATTTTACACAATCTACAACAGAGATCGTTGTACCGTCTTCACAAATTTACGACAGACCACACTGTACGACAATGTACAAATATCTCAGAGGCGGGTCCAGACATTTCCATAAGGGGGATCCGTTTTATTTCAGAAACCATTTTTTTTAAAGAAATATCAAAAGATACTGAGACGTAATTCAAAGCGAAAATTACAAGACATGGTAAAAAGAAAAATGACAAGGACGAAACTGAAAATACCGGTATTCTGTTGAAATAGGTTTTTACCATTCTACATAACCTAGCACAAAAAGGGGGGTCTGTCCCGCCCTGGATCTGCCTATGTATCTCTCATGGGGTGACCATTTGATTCTGAGAGGGATCTGGAAGGTTTTTTTTTAGAAATAAATATTCTGGCCAGGTCATGAGCAAAAATAAAATAAATGTCCTGTCACGCAACGAAACAAAACACCGCTTATAGACGACTTGATAATAAATAAAAAAAATATATATAAAATGTCGCCTGTAAACATCAGAGCCAAGGAGGTTTTATTCAGAATTTCTGCATAAATAAATTTGAGTTTTTGCCATTGTGTTATCCTTGCTAACTAAGACAATGGCCAAATTTTTTACACAAATACACCTATAAATTTTGTGGTCTATTTAGCATAAAAAACAAACGTGCAACATGTTAGATAGCAAGATATTTTTACAGCTAGGGGCGATGTAACCCAATTTCGACATCGAGAGGTGCGTTGGGAGGGGCAAATAATGTTTTCAAAGTAAAGAAATATTGTTTTCTGACAGAAAAAGGGGATGCGATCGTGCCACCTCTCCTTTGTATGAACCAAGAGTACATCTCCGCTTTGAAATCTGAACGGCTACCTCTTTTTTGGTATACATTGATAATATTTACGGTCTACGTTTGAAAGGACAGACAAACATTTGAAGTAAGAATTGAAAATAATTTTTTCACACGGTTTTATACCAAAACGCGTCATGGCCCGGCAATAACTGCTTGATATTTCACATTTGTTAAGAAGACAGACCCATATGCACGATGAACCCATGGGGTGATATCCTAGAACCACAGTATTTATTATTTCATTTTAGTATATTTTTACAAGAGAATTTTTTTAAATTAGTATACTTAACCGTTTAACGTTAGTTTTATTAACAGTAAATTTAGCTATGTCCGCCCGCCCAGCCGCTTTGCAAACAAAGAAGGGATATGGTATGATTATCTTTGTCCCATAAAAAAGAAGAAATGACGCGAATGACGTCACGACAGAGGATTTTTAAAGGGTAATAAGCAGGATTGATATTTCCCGCGGTTTTAAACAAGGTAAGTTTACCTGACGATTTCGCACAAACGGCTTGAGAAAATTGAATATTATTACGATTTTCTATCAAGGTACTAAAATCACTATTTAAAAATGTGTAAATCTGAAAAAATAGTTATGACCTTTGCATTTCACCTTTAAGGATAAATTTAAAGTGAAATGTTAAGAAATATTTTTACATGCACATTGTACTAATTAGCTTATATTATATATCATTATAAAAGAAAAGGGGAAAAGTTATAATTTGTATGTAAATAAATGTCAAGTTTTGAAAACTATCTATTTACTCAAAGTGAGTTTTAGGATAAATCTATAGTGCAATGTTCATAATATTTTTAGCTTATATAATATATCAACAAACCATATTTATTGATGAAAAGATTGTTTATCATGCAACAAACATGATGATCATCAATAAAATCTCCCAATCTTGCCTCTGTTATTTCTCAACAATTCAATTAAACAGTGATCAATTAAATTCTGAAAATGAACTTAGCTTCCCCAAGCTTATGTCTTTTTTAAGTGGTCTTTTTAAGGATTTACCCTATTTTATGGTCATGATCAGAAGAGAAAAATGATGCATGTAATTAATTCCTCTCCTAAGTTGCACACTTGACATATAGAGAAAACAATTCAATTGAGGATCTGTTAACTTTGCACACCATTTCAAGAGAATGCTATTAATTGTAAAAGGCAAGAGGAAAAAGATAAAATCCTGTCAATAAAGGTACATTATACACAATTTCGATATGAATTTTCATAAAGTTATTCTAGAGAAAGTCGTGATCGACTCATAAAGAAAAACAAGATATGATTATAATCTAACGATTATGAAGTCTCCCAAACCGGCCACTGACACTATCTACCCACATATCAAATTTTGATGATATCGGACAATGTTGAATTTTTACCCCCCATTTTTATGCCTTGTTTTGGCAGCCATTTTGAAAATGGCAGACATCGTGAAAATTTTGAAAACGCAGAATTGCTCCTCTAATGGTGACCTATCACTACGTCAAATTTTATGTCTCTATCATTATCCAGTTAGAAGTTATCAACATTAATGTACAAAATTTCAACTTTCCCATAGGATTCTATAGTAACCCCCACCCTCTTTGAACCCCCAAAAATATGGCTTTGACCCCCTTTACCACAAATCTGAAAACTTTAGGATCAACTAGAAACATATATCTATAACTCCACTAAGTTTCATGAAATTCTGTCCTGTAGTTCCTGAGATCTGCTGTGGACAAGTTCATGGTGCACGGAAAGAAAGAAGAATAAGAAGAATAAGAATAATTATAATAATAATAAGAAACGGAGCAAAAACAATAAGTCCCCCAAACTTTGTTTGGGAGACTTAATAAAGAAATATCATGATCATATCCAATTAAATTTTGATTTCAGTCAAAAATAGTAATAATAATTTTTATTATATAATGATTTTATAATTATTTAAACAATTTTATTGGCTATCATGCTGTCACCTGACATTCCGTAAAATTTGATATTGTTTGATTTAAACTTGTATTGACTCGCTTTCATTCACTTTCCATTGCATTATGTATGATGTCATAATGAAGTGATTAATTTCATATTGACTTGGTTTCACTTTCACTTTTCATTTTTTAAAATGTAATAAAACAATTAGTCTTTTCTATCAGTCAATACAAGTTTTTATGGACCTTAGAAATCAATATTCACCTCAGCCTAAAGGCTTCTGTGAATATCGATTTTAAGGTCCATAAAAACTTGCATTGACCTCAACAAAAGACTATAATTGTATAGTATTTGTTTTCATTTTAAATGAAATACATGTATATGGAAATAAATATTCACTGTTGCACATAGACATGTATACATTGTCCTGGTCCAAATTTTTGTCCACTTATTCTCCTGTCACACAACCCAAGCTTTAACAAGGGCAACGAAAAGCGTGGTTGATCCCCTCACCCAAAAATTTGACCTAGTGACCTTGACCTTTGACCTTGAAAATCAATAGGGTTCCAGATTATCCTACGAACTAAGTATGTACCAAGTTTGGTCAAAATACATTGAAGGATGTTGATTCTAGAGTGTTCACAAGGATGTCATGTGGTACAAATTTGACCCGGTGACCTTGACCTTTGACCTTGAAAATCAATAGAGTTCCAGATTCTCCTAAGGATTAAGTATGTACCAAGTTTGGTCAAAATCCATTGAAGGATGTTGATTCTAGAGTGTTCACAAGGTTGTTACGGAAGCATGGACTGACGGTAGCGTTACTATATCCCTTCGCAACTTTGTTGGCGAGGGGATAATTAAGTGTCTTTTGATCTCATTTATCCCACTTTTATTTTTTACCTACACACTATCTATTTTTCAAAAAGTTGGATAAATGGGAAAATGTTTTGTCCACATATAATCCCCACTTTTCAAAACAAAGAAAATTTTATCTTTTGATATGAAATTTTATAAAGCCCCATCCTTGTTTAAGCCCTCTGAGCCAATGTTTTGTAGGAAAAATGATTTTGTCCACACAAAATCACCACTTTTCAAAATAAAGAAAATATGATATCTTTTGATATGAAATTTTATAAAGCCCTACCTTTGTTTAAGCCCCTGAGGCCATTTCTTAGAGGAAATGATTTTGTCCACAACCCACTATTCAATAATAAAGAAAACTTTATATCTTTTGATATACAATTTTATAAAGATCCACCCTTGTTTAAGCTCCTGCTGCCATTTCTTAGAGGAAATGATTTTGTCCACATATTATTCCCACTTTTTATAATAAAGAAAACTTTATATCTTTTGATATGCAATTTTATAAAGCCCCACCCTTGTTTAAGCCCCCGAGTAAATTTCTTGCAGGAAAAATGATTTTGTCCACAAATAATCCCCACATTACATAATAAAGAAAACTTTATATCTTTTGATATGCAATTTTATAAAGCCCCACCCTTGTTTTTAAGCCCCTGGGTCCCTCCCTACTTTACAGGGAAAATGTTTTGTCCACATATAATCCCCACTTTTTATAATAAAGAAAATTGGAGAGGACCCTTGTAAATTGTTATAATTTGTGTCCAATCTAAGTGTTATAATATCTAGCTATAAAATGTGCTTAATCTAAAGAAAATTTGTTATCTTTTTAATTATGCAATTTTATAAAGCCCTACTCTAGTTTAAGCCCCTGAGTCAATTTCTTGTAGGAAAAATGATCTTGTCCACAAACAATCCCACTTTATACAATAAAGAAAATATGATATCTTTTGAAATACAAATTTCCACAAAATCCTATTCATTCCTATACTGGGTCATTCAATGAGTATATCTTACATAAGATAAATTTCCTTGACATATATTTGCACCCATAAAATTACGGCTAAAAATAACTGAATTACCATAATTCGTCATTCCCTCTAAATATATAATAATATAACTACCGGGTACAAACATTTAATAACTCTGCTATCCTATTGTACTTCCATGATAATGTTATCTATCATTTTTGTGAGAATGACAATGTGAGAATCTGTCTACGTTTTGTGAGAATGACAATGTGGGAATCTGTCTACGTTTTGTGAGAATGACAATGTGGGAATCTGTCTACGTTTTGTGATGCATTTTTATTAAAATCACATCTCCAGGGATGATCCTGGTTAGAAAATAAAATAAGTGAAATCAATGGAAAATAGCTGAAACCATCTACACCCCCTTTCTAAGAGGTCAAATAGCTGAAACCATCTACACCCCCTTTCTAAGAGGTCAAATAGCTGAAACCATCTACACCCCCTTTCTAAGAGGTCAAATAGCTGAAACCATCTACACCCCCTTTCTAAGAGGTCAAATAGCTGAAACTATCTACACCCCCTTTCTAAGAGGTCAAATAGCTGAAACTATCTACACCCCCTTTCTAAGAGGTCAAATAGCTGAAACCATCTACACCCCCTTTCTAAGAGGTCAAATAGCTGAAACCATCTACACCCCCTTTCTAAGAGGTCAAATAGCTGAAACCATCTACACCCCCTTTCTAAGAGGTCAAATAGCTGAAACCATCTACACCCCCTTTCTAAGAGGTCAAATAGCTGAAACTATCTACACCCCCTTTCTAAGAGGTCAAATAGCTGAAACCATCTACACCCCCTTTCTAAGAGGTCAAATAGCTGAAACTATCTACACCCCCTTTCTAAGAGGTCAAATAGCTGAAACCATCTACACCCCCTTTCTAAGAGGTCAAATAGCTGAAACTATCTACACCCCCTTTCTAAGAGGTCAAATAGCTGAAACCATCTACACCCCCTTTCTAAGAGGTCAAATAGCTGAAACCATCTACACCCCCTTTCTAAGAGGTCAAATAGCTGAAATCAGTAAAATAACTGAAAAAAATCATCCCTTGCTCCCCTTATTGGTATGTCACGGCGTGTGAGATCTGAGGAAACCCCATTACGTGTGAGGGCCTGGGTGGTTCAATGAGTTAGGTCGTTGGATTATCTAACAACTCATACAAGCCTATCACCAGTACAGTGTGGGTTCGCGCCCGGCTTTGTAAATTACAACCAGAGGCTCCCATGAGCCTGTAATCGCTCACCTGGATCAAAGCTGCTTTCAATAACAACGCAACTGCACTGTGGCGGCCATCTTGGTGGGAGAGCGCAACTGCCGCACACAATTTTGGAAGAGGACCATCCAATGACTATTCCATCAAAGTTTGGTTCTAACTGAGCTACTGGTTCCAGACAAGATGGTTTTTATGTGAATTTCCCATAGGGTCCTATGTTAAACTAAGTTCAGCTGTGCAGCCATCTTGGTCAGAGGGTGGGACCACCAGATACAATTTTGGAAGAGGACCATCCAATGACTATTTTATCAAAGTTTGGTTCCAATTGAGCAACTGGTTCCAGACAAGAAGATTTTTATGTGAATTTCCCATAGGGTCCTATGTTAAGCTAAGTTCGGCTGGGGGGGCTATCTTGGTCAAAGGGCCGAACCACCGGACACATTTTTGGAAGAGAACCATCCAATGACTATTTCATCAAAATTTAGTTCTTATTGAGCAAATGGTTTCAGACAAGAAGATTTTTATGGGAATTTCCCATAGGGTCCTATGTTAAATTAAGTTCAGCTGTGGCAGCCATCTTGGTCGGAGGTCTGAAATGCCGGACACAATTTTGGAAGGGAACCACCCAAGGATCATTTCAGCAAAGTTTGGTTGAGATTGCCTCAGTAGTTTCAGAGGAAAAGATTTTTTTTTAAATTTCACCCCCCTTTTTTCTATTTTTAGCTTGGCGGCTATCTTGGTTGGAAGTCAGGATCACCGGACACAATTTTGGAAGGGGGCCATCCAAAGATTGGTTGCAATTGGCCCAGTGGTTTCTGAGGAGGAGATTTTTATGTGAATTTCCCATAGGGTCGTCCTATGTTAAATTAAGTTCGGCTGTGGCGGCCATCTTGGTCAGAGGTCTGAAATGCCGGACATAATTTTGGAAGGGGACCACCCAAGAATCATTTCAGCAAAGCTTGGTTGAGATTGGCTCAGTAGTTTCAGAGGAGAAGATTTTTTTTTAAATTTCATCCCCCCTTTTTTCTAATATGCATAATCGACAAAAGTTCAAAGTTCATAAAAAATCCCGTAATATATGTTAAAAAGCTCATCATTATGCTTATACAGATCAAATTTGGGCACATTCTGGCTTAAAATAGAGCAGTTTTGGCCATTTGAAGAAATTTCTATTTTTAGTAATGGTGGCCATCTTGGATACAGGACTTCGCTGACGTACACAATTTTGAAAGGGGACCACCTAAGGATCATTCGCACAAAGTTTGGTTGAAATTGGACAAGTGGTTTCTAACAAGAAGATTTTTAAATGATTCTTTGCTTATTTATGCCTAATTTGCATAATCGGTCAAAATCGGCAAAAGTTCAAAGTTCATAAAAAATCCTGTAATATATGTTAAAAAGCTCATCATTATGCTTAAACAGTTCAAATTTGGGCACATTCTGGCTGATAATAAAGCAGTTTTGGCCATTTGAAGAAATTTCTATTTTTAGTAATGGTGGCCATCTTGGATGGAGGGTGTGGCTATCGGACATAACTTTTAAAGGGTGATTCAGGCCAAGTTTGGTTTAAATTGGCCCAGTGGTTTCAGAGGAGAATTTTTTTTTAAAAGTTTACAGATGGACAACGGATGCCAAGTGATGGCAATAGCTCACACAGGTGAGCTAAAAAAGGGTGCACTCCACTCGCAGCCGCAAGTGATAAAGCTTACCAGTTGCTTGCCCATGGTCGGTGGTTCTCTCCGGCTTCTTCCACCACTAAAACTGGTCACCATGATATAGCTGAAACATTGCTGAAAGTGGCATTAAACACAATAAATCAAATCAACCCTGATTACGTGTCACCCTATCTTGATAAAAATTAAGCCCCGTTTGTCCTTCAAACTGTTATGCTGTGAACAAAGCTGCTCTTTCTTCAATACAGATTTACCCCAAAAATTTTTTTTTACTTATTAAAAAAAAAATTAACAGGTTTTCCAGATGTTTCAATCACAGATTAATTACAAAAATGCATTTTTTTAATTAATTTGGCAATCATTCATATTTAGGCAGATGTAGCTACACAGTAATTGATATTAATTAAACTTTATTATTTATCATTCAAATTTCTTCTGCTGTAAACAAAACCATTCTTTCCACAAGAAAAGGTTTTCTAAATTTGTTTAAACCAGGTTTTCCACATGTTTCAATAACAAACATGAATTTTAATAATATAATTAATTTGGCAATCATTCATACACCTGCATAGTATTTAATCAAACTTTTATGCTGTGAACAAACCTGTTCTTTCGACAAAACATATTTTCAAAATTAAAATTAAAAAATTAAAAAACCTGTTTCAATAACAGTTCAACAGTTCATTAACAAACATGCATTTTAGTACTTATTTTGGCAATCATTTATACTTTTGACAAATGCACCTGATAAAAATTAAACTTTATTTGTCATTCAAAACTATTCTTTCCACAATACAGATTTTCTTAGAAAACAGGTTTTCCACATGTTTTAAAAATAACAGATTAGTGACAAAAGAATACATGTCACAGAGCCCCACTATTTTTCAGAATAAAATTTATTTTACCAAAACTGCACATTTAATCATGTGTGATGTCTTGTAATTTAAGATTTGTCCAGTAAATTTATATATTGTATATGTACTATACCATGCTTATCTTACATCGGACGACAACGAACTTGTATATATATACATTTATACGCTCCGGTAATAGTGTTTATAAGTATATAAAACTGACTTATATTCTAGGTAAAGTTTAAGTCTATAATGTAAAGGGGGTAATTCAAGTGGGACTAAAAGAAACAATAAGCCATGGTTTGATTTAGAATGTAGAAATGCACCTCAGAAGAGAAAGAGTCGACCTTAGCTCTCAGGTCAATACGTCAAAATTATTTGAATTTAAAAAAAATTAAATGCCGCTCCGTAAATGTAAAAACAAATGAATATGAAATATGTTTAAGTTTTATTTTTATTTTCACTTGCTACCCCTGGACAAGTGAGATTTATGTAAAACAGGGACCCTTAATGTTCACTCCTGGGCCATTAAGGTTATTGTAAACAGGAGATTTTGAATAAACTATATTATGATGTAAAAAAAAAATAAAAAAATGCCGCTCCGGATGCGGGAGAAGATGATCTAGATTTTAATATTGACTCAAATTTCATGGATAATCTCAATGAGAATATCAATCTCTATATATCCAGAGAAGAAATTTTTGATTGTATCAAAAAGCTGAAAAACGATAAAGCATCTGGAGAAGATGGTATAATCAATTCATAAATATATAAGAAAAGCTATTTAATCTGATATTTGATTGTGGAATTATCCCTGAGAATTGGGTGATTGGCAAAATTAAACCTATTTACAAGAACAAGGGTGGCTCAAGCGAACCTAAAAATTATAGACCCATTACGATATTAAGTTGCTTGGGGAAACTTTTTACATCTGTTCTGTGTAACAGACTTTGTACCTATTCGGAATACTTTGTATTCACTAAATATTAAGCCATATGGCCACATCAAGCCATTCTTTTGTTGGCTTTGTACATTTTCACAATACCTTGGCTTGTGTGTATTTTTACTTTCTTACCGGTAATTAAGCTCATAAAAGACTGTCGGCACGAATAAAGGTATATAATTATTGTAATAATTAATGAAACATATAAATTTAATTAAATGCAATCATCATTAATTAAATTAATAGCTTTAATAAATAGATTAATAAAAATATAATAAAACAAAAACAAAATATTCGAAAAAAACGAATCGTGGGAAGACATTTATAAACATTTGAATCACAAGCGGGAGGTTTGGCGCCTTAAAATCTGATTCAACCCACCATTTCTTTAGAAATGCCTGTACCAAGTCAGGGTCATTACGGTTTTTACAGTTTTCCGGTTGTTGACTGATTTTGTCTGTTTATATAATTATGAGTTTTGACTTTCCCTTTGTAAGATTGTTCGGAGTTCGGTAATTTTGTTATTACCCTTATATAACATATTTGTTTATAATGATTTATTTTGGAAATAAAGTGGGGCATTTTG
Organism: Bathymodiolus brooksi; assembly: GCA_963680875.1. NCBI lineage: Eukaryota > Metazoa > Mollusca > Bivalvia > Mytilida > Modiolidae > Bathymodiolus > Bathymodiolus brooksi. Next base: position 53,398,261 of record OY804588.1, read on the forward strand.
GTAGTGGGGGCGTTTATACCTGTTACCTGACAAAACAAGCATTTCATTATATCATACTTAAAAAATTTGATCTACGTGTATTAAGCATACAACTTTTTATCAGGTTAATTTGCTTGTGAAAACCAGAACACTACACAATCTAATTCATAGAAACATGTAATAGAGCATGCTAATAACTATAGCAGATACATGGTTGTATAATAAAAATACTTTTGAGAAATATGGGAATCCCTTTTTCCTAACCTTCCACATTGAGAAAATCACAGCCTTTTTGTCAGGTTAATCTGCTTGTAAATTCATACACTAGACACTCTAATTCATAAAAACATGTAATAGAGCATGCTAATATTAATCATAGCAGATACATGGTTATATAATAAAATACTTTTGAGAAATATGGGAATCCCCTTTTCCTAACCTCTCACACTGAGAAAATCATGGATTCACCTAACCAATCAGATCGCAGTAGTAAATTATCTATAATACTATACAAAAGGTAAATAATGTGTATTGCCTTTTATAATTAAATAGTATCTACTATTTGAATGATTAACTTTGAAGTTTTATGTCAAAAACATTTAGCAATTTTGAATGTTATTTTGTACTGTGAAGTGTAGTGTGACATTTTGAAGCATATTCATTTGTTTGTATACATTCTGACAGCACTCGGCAGGTAAGATTTTTTATATGAATGTGTACATTAACAATTATTTTTAAATGAATTGATTGTTTGATGGTGTTTAATGCCACTTTCAACAATATTTCAGTTATATTGTGGTGGTCAGTTTATTTGTGGAGGGTATCAGAAGACCCAGAGAAAATCACTAAATGAATTGCAAAAACAGCTGCTGAAATAAACAAGAATATATTTAACTGATGAGTAATTTAAACCGTGTAACAGTAAACAAAGACACATCTAATTATATTTTGAAGGATAAATTTAAGGACAACCTGAAAGACTACTCCAGGGTTAGGGTTATGGTGCTTAACGTCAGTCAGGTTTTCTGACAACCCTCCCATGGAGAGAGCACCCCTATCTGTTATTAAGCCCGGGAAGGGGGGGGGGGGGGGGGGGGGCACTGAGCAGCCATGTGGGTTTGAGGGTTAGGGTGCTTAACACCACTTTCAATGATATTTCAGTTAAATTGTAGTGGTCAGTTTTATTGGTGGGGGAAACCGGAGTACTTGGAGAAAACCATCGACCTGCCGCAAGTCACTGACAAACTTTATCACATAATGTTGTATCAATCAATCAAAATGCTACAAGTTACTGTATATCACACTTATTTTTTTAATTGTTTTTAATTGTCATAATCTGAATAGATTCCTTATTTTAATACATTTGTCCGTCCAAATGGTGACAAAAAAGAAACCTACTTAATTTTAATTGCATAATACTTAAGATTTTGAGAAGATAAAAATATTTTTGCTATTGCAAATGGCAACTAAATTAACTTGATGTCAAATCATTGTCTCTTCATATTAATTACAATTGTGAGAAAAAAAAACCAACTGTATTAAGTATTGTACATTGATTGCTCAAACAAAACAGATTTTTAACACGTCTTCAATCGCAGTACATTTGATTTTAGACATTAGATCCCAAGGGGTCAGATATCATGCAATGACACTTTAATTTGTGTAAAGAGTTGAATCTTTAACTTAAAATGTTGCTTTATTCCATGCCGAATTCAATTGCATTTTTTTTTTCTTAATTTCAATCCCCTTTTCCTCCTTCACTATGAAGGAAAACCACTGACCTGCCTCAAGTTACTGACACACTTTATCACATAATGTTTGCATCGAGTATTCCTCGTCTGAGCGGGATTCGAACTCACAACGTTAGTGGTGATAGGCACATATTGCACATGCAGTTAAAAAATCCAACTACCATACAACCACGATCACGACAGATCAAGATTAAATTGTAAGAAAGTTCAACCAACCAAAACCATAATTTTTCTAAGGTTATATTTTGCATTCCAAATATTTCTTTTCTTTTTATAAAGTAAATGTAATCTATATATCAATGTAAATAACACTTGACAAGAATAATCTCCTGAAAAAGGTATAAAAAGGACCCAAATATCACGATGGTCCCTTCACTTTGACAGATCAAGATTAAAATGCAAGAAAGTTCAACCAATCAAAACCATAATTTTTCTAAGGTTATATTTGGCATTCAAAATATTTCTTTTCTATTTTTATTTTTATAGAGTAAATGTAATCTATATATCAATGTAAATAACACTTGACATGAATAATATCCTGACAAAGGTATAAAATGACCCAAATATTAATTTTTAATAATGTTCTGTCATAGAAACATTCATATGAATTAAACATGTATTAAAAGGTCACCTTTTTCATGTCCTGTCAATAGAAAATTTCATGTGAATTGAATTGAACCTCTTTTAAGAGGTCACCTGTCTTAAAAGACCACTTTTCTTTGTACTGAAGGTGACCTCTTAATACATGCTTGACTGTTTATAAATATCAATATAATTTCCATTAGTGTACAACTCAAGCTTTTAGAGATGCATTAAAAAAATGTTAAATTAATATAACGATTTTTTTTTCTTTTAGAAGTTATTTGAACTTTGGGTTAGTCGATCAATTTTTATTGAGTATTTCATTCATCCGTAAACTTGAAACCATGAATATCCAAAAAATCGACAGTGCCTGATGAAATATTATCACTTTTATATCACTTGATCCAGGAAGTTTTTTGACATGGGGTTCCATTGGGGGAAATCTGGAAAATAAAGTTATCTAGGTAAATATTGCACTTCAGACCCTTACTAATGGTATTTTTTGGACATTTTTTTTGTAATACAGAACTTTTATATCGTCAAGGAAAAAATTTTGCTTCCAATTTATTTAGGATTTTTTTTTTAATTAGAACATATTTTAAGATAAAATTTTTATTAAATTTAACCCATACATAAAATGTTTGAAATCTCTATGGAGATCCCATTTTCTTAAATGCTGCAGGCACTGAATGAGGTCCGGGAGCTAGAATATATTTTCTTCTTTGTTAGGAGGAGGTAAGCTTTTCCCCCACTTAATTCAAAGTTAATTATTAACAAAATATCATTTGTAACCATTCCTGAAAATTATTTTTCAACGACTTCACACACATGTAATGATGTATGTCAAAAACATGTAAAATCATATTTATATAATTAAAAACAGATCAATAAAACTAGTGGCAGTGGATCTGACATTTTACTGGTGATAGATTCCATTAAATTGCCATTTTTTTTCCCCATTTTTCTTTTTGAAAATGTGTAAATTATGTAAATTTAACACACATTAATTTTTGTTGTTTAATTATTAATTAAGAATTGAATGCAATCTTTTGTTCTGTAGATTTGTTGGTATGTAAATGCATTGACATTTCAACATTATTATTGATTCCCAGGGTTCTCAAAAAGAATTGAAGTAGGAGTCTCAATTTATAAAGTAGGGGGAGAGTTGAGTGCCGGAGGCACGAACCGTGTGCTGAAGGTGCAAGTGGGGGAGAGCCTGAGAGGGGTCATCTCGGGGCTTTACCCCCCTCTCTGGTAGGGAGGGGGGGTACAGGGGTTGTCTCCCGGAAAATTTTGAAATTCTAGATTGTAGGAGATGCATTCTGAGGTCGTTCTGAGCATATTTTGCCATTGAATTCTCCTAAAATTTTTGGTACTCTGAAAGGCATTTTTTTTGTCAAATATACTACAATGTTGTATCAGTGGCAGCTGGTCAAAAACAAAGTTATACAAAGCAATTTTCCAGGCAACTTTCATGACAAAATCAGCCTAAGAATATCTCTTCTGCAAGAAGAATTGAAAAATGTTGTAATATATAACTATAAATAACTAGAGGTCTCATATTTTAATCTGATTATTACTCTTACGTTGAATAATGAATGAAATCTCAAAGAATGTTGGCTTAAATCCAGTCCCAGTGAAACTTAACTTTTTTTTAACAGGACAGAAGGTCCTGTGTAGATAAAAATGTCAATGGACCTTCATTGCTTCCACACGACCTCCTTTCTTCAAACATTTTTTTTCTAAATTCACAGGACACAACGTCCAGTAATCTTTTCGTAATCATCAATGACCTGAAAAAAATATTTTTGACTTGCAACAAAATTCGTGCTTTACTACAAAAAATAGGATCACCAGTGATGCTACCAAGCATAAATAGTAACGTTCTCGCTTTGAAAATTATCCGAAAACTTTAAATTACCGAAAAACCGTTAAATCTTCATCAATTTCCTTGCTTGTTTTTACGTTCCGTAAAGGGATATCCCAACTTTTGGAATGTGACGACTGTGCATCCTTCATGATCAAATACTCCACTCGGAACACTTCACGCATCTATATAGTAGAATCAAGTGAAGTCCGAAATGTTGTGTAGTCGAAGTCCGGAGTTCCCACCGTGACGTCACTGGGAGTTAGATATATTTAGAAAATGGTGGATTTGTTAGTGTTCGGTTGATTGCAATAGTAAAAGTAATCGATAAGAAGATATAGATCAATTAAAAAGCGATAACGACAATTCACATAAACATAAAAATGCTCGATAAATTTTTAACCAGCGAAAATGTGAAAGTAAATGGCGAAATCGCCAGTCGCCGGCACATTTTGAGAACCCTGGATTCCGTTTTTAACTTTTTGTCCAATCCCATTACTGTTTTATTTGCAATAAAATAATGTTAAATCTATGTTTCCGTTCACACTTTTACAGGTCAGTAAAACAGCTCCACTGTAAGCCTAACTACAAGCACAAGTCACACAAGATGTTGGTTTCTTTAATTCCTGTGACAAAAAATTTACATACAATGCTTTTTCAACTTGTAATTTCTAGGTATTCCATTATGTTAAAGTCACCAAAAAATTAATCAGTAAATAAAAAAAAAATAAAAAAAGATTTACCTCCCCTTTTGTCTTTATGCAAACATATATTAAAGAAAAGTGCATTACAAATACTGTAGACCTCTCTCACCCAAGCCCCCTTCCCCTTTATCAGGCCAGAATTCAGATGTACAGAGAAAAAATGCTAAAAAATAGCCCCCTTCTTATATGGCAATTTTCCACTGCAGTAGGGGGTGTCTTATATATAAAGATTGACCTGTTAGTCTGACTTTAATAGAGCAGCTTGAAAAACATAACTTTGAAATAGTCTATAGTCTGCTGATATTTGTGCCTGTGTATAGCATGTGTGGGGAGTCTTGTAAACCCCTTTGTTTTATGTGTAGTTCGTTTAGAATAAGCACATGGTTGCAGTAGTTTTTCTTAATTATCTTCAATATTACTGATTGTGTAGGGTAATATTGTATTGTATGTTTATTTTCTGATTATTCAATAAAATAGATCTTCCAAATACTTGGTTTTGTTATTAGTCTAATATCATTGGAGGGAGATTAAAAGGGAAAATACTGTATAAGAAATCTTTTGAGGAAAAGGGCTTGTAACCATTGGTTGTCTGCAATCTTCGTTAAATAAATAAAGAATTAAATTAGGAAATCTTTTGCAAAAAATGGAAAACTGGCTTGATGAATATTTCATGTGATTATTCTTCTTTGTAATGCATAATTTGATCCCTTTGCAGGAATCCATCCATATTTCAAAAAAGGTATTATTGATTACACAAGTGCACAATGGAAACAGACATTAGGAGAATAGAGGTATAGTTATTTACATTTAATTTCTTAAAAATATTTTTAGTGACTGTGAATTAAGACTCGCTACAAGCCCATTTCTTATTTAAAAACCCCTTTAAATAAATTGTTGCTATGAAAGTTGAAATTTTGACTGACCATTTATATTTACTATCCACATGTAATCAGTAAAGAAATGTTGTTATGGTAGTAAATACCAGTGGTCAGTAAAGATTTAGGTGTGAAACCACCAATTCATTTCTTTAAAGGTTTTCTACTAAATTTGTGTTTTTTCAAGCCTGCCTGGCCATTTTATCTTAAGTTTAACCTTTCCAAAGACCATATATTTTCTGAAAGGTACATGATTCCTCTACGTTCTGTCAAAATATCAGGGCATGTTTAAAATCTTGCAGTGAAATGCCATGCTACGGAAAACACTTACTCTAAAAACAGCTCTGTCGTCCCCAAGAAATTCAGTATTTATAGGTCATGCATCAAATCCTCCATAGAGGTATTAAAATACAATTAAGTCCATCAAATTTGGGCTCAAAATAATCCCTACATATTCAACTTCAATTATCAATTTTAATTAGTCCATTCCATTTAGCAGTTTTCACAATACTCCAAAGTGAAAGGAACTTTTTTCTTGAAAAGGGACTACTTTCGTATATGTTCTAAGTTCTGATTGGTGAATTAGTGGTTTTACACCTAAATTTATACTTTCATAGCAGTAATTTTTAAGGGAATATTAACAAGTAAAGAACTTGTAGTAAGTCTAACTGTGAATTATACAATGTTTAGAATACTGGCCTATAGAATCTGGAATCACATCAAATCCAGCCATAAATTATTGTTCATAAATACATACACATGTACAAGACAAGAAAATGTGGATATTTGTGAATAAATGATACTGGAGATCTAGTTATCAACAGGGTAGTGGGAGGTGAGTTCAGGCCTCTTTTATCTGATAAAAAAAAAATCCCACCCTCTATTTCTGTTTTAGAAAACAAATGTATCGAGTATTCTTTCATAGAGGATGGAAAAATAAAGCAACTGTGTATAAAGAAAAAGGTTTTTGAAACAAATATTATGAGATATATCATGTCAAACCTAAGATAAAACAAATATTATGAGATATATCATGTCAAACCTAAGATAAAACAAATGTTATGAGATATATCATGTCAAACCTAAGATAAAACAAATATTATGAGATATATCATGTCAAACCTAAGATAAAACAAATGTTATGAGATATATCATGTCAAACTTAAGATAAAACAAATATTATGAGATATATCATGTCAAACCTAAGATAAAACAAATATTATGAGATATATCATGTCAAACTTAAAATAAAACAAATATTATGAGATATATCATGTCAAACCTAAGATAAAACAAATATTATGAGATATATCATGTCAAACCTAAGATAAAACAAATATTATGAGATATATCATGTCAAACCTAAGATAAAACAAATATTATGAGATATATCATGTCAAACCTAAGATAAAACAAATGTTATGAGATATATCATGTCAAACTTAAGATAAAACAAATATTATGAGATATATCATGTCAAACCTAAGATAAAACAAATATTATGAGATATATCATGTCAAACTTAAGATAAAACAAATATTATGAGATATATCATGTCAAACCTAAGATAAAACAAATATTATGAGATATATCATGTCAAACCTAAGATAAAACAAATATTATGAGATATATCATGTCAAACCTAAGATAAAACAAATGTTATGAGATATATCATGTCAAACCTAAGATAAAACAAATATTATGAGATATATCATGTCAAACCTAAGATAAAACAAATGTTATGAGATATATCATGTCAAACTTAAGATAAAACAAATATTATGAGATATATCATGTCAAACTTAAGATAAAACAAATATTATGAGATATATCATGTCAAACCTAAGATAAAACAAATATTATGAGATATATCATGTCAAACTTAAGATAAAACAAATATTATGAGATATATCATGTCAAACCTAAGATAAAACAAATATTATGAGATATATCATGTCAAACCTAAGATAAAACAAATATTATGAGATATATCATGTCAAACCTAAGATAAAACAAATATTATGAGATATATCATGTCAAACTTAAGATAAAACAAATATTATGAGATATATCATGTCAAACCTAAGATAAAACAAATATTATGAGATATATCATGTCAAACCTAAGATAAAACAAATATTATGAGATATATCATGTCAAACCTAAGATAAAACAAATATTATGAGATATATCATGTCAAACTTAAGATAAAACAAATATTATGAGATATATCATGTCAAACCTAAGATAAAACAAATATTATGAGATATATCATGTCAAACCTAAGATAAAACAAATATTATGAGATATATCATGTCAAACCCAAGATAAAACAAATATTATGAGATATATCATGTCAAACCTAAGATAAAACAAATATGAGATATATCATGTCAAACTTAAGATAAAACAAATATTATGAGATATATCATGTCAAACCTAAGATAAAACAAATATTATGAGATATATCATGTCAAACTTAAGATAAAACAAATATTATGAGATATATCATGTCAAACCTAAGATAAAACAAATATGAGATATATCATGTCAAACCTAAGATAAAACAAATATTATGAGATATATCATGTCAAACTTAAGATAAAACAAATATTATGAGATATATCATGTCAAACCTAAGATAAAACAAATATTATGAGATATATCATGTCAAACTTAAGATAAAACAAATATTATGAGATATATCATGTCAAACCTAAGATAAAACAAATATTGTCATGTCAAACCTAAGATATTAAATTGAGTGAGTAGGTGATAGTTATTTAATGACAAATTAGCAATTTACCAGCCATATAAAGGGGAGAACGAGATACATTCCATGAGATAATAATGATGTCCGCTTTGTACTATACCAATAGGCTTAGTTGTGTTTGCATAGTGCCAGCTCACTGAGTAGACATGCCACTCCACTTCGACACATTATCCAGATTCTGAGCCAACCCGTCTTTGATCTTTTCTCTTTAAAGCTGTGAACTTAGCGGGAGATGCAACAAATACCAATTTAATAGTCTTTGGTTTGACCTGACCGAGGCTTGAACCCACGATCTACTGCACTCGCGACAAGTACGCTTACCATTACACCACCGATGCATGCGATTGTAAATAATAAAACTTTATGGTATTTTTAGCATTCAAAAATAACAACTGCGGAAGAATGGGAAATTGTTACTCAAGATGTTCAGCCAGATGACCATGTCAACAGTTACAAGTTACAGCTACAATACAGTAATTTACACCAAAATGAAATGTCGTCAGACACTGGGTTCCTCATGATAAACGACAATGGTAAAGTTTGTGCCAATGGCGATAAAAACGATATTAGAAGTAAGTTAAAATGCAGAGAACACGGTAAATAATAATCAAATTAAATTTATTCTGTTACATTGATACAAATGTACAATATAATAAAGTGTCTGTTTGTCTTCATTATTTTTCATAAATCATTTTCCTGATTCAACGTCACTTCAAAGAGAGAGAAGTCATATTAATTAATATTTTTCATAAAATGATCACAAATTAAATTCTTTTCCACTGTCTTTTTTTCAACTGACTTTTTAAACTCAATCAAGATAATATGCTCACTAATTTTTTTTTTCTTTCTAAAAGTAAAGAACTTCAACTTTGACCAATTGACATTAAAAACCAATCAGTTCTCTCCACCCAACCCTCAATCCCAACATGGTACAAGATTGATAAAGATCCAGTACATCAAAAGATAAAAAAAAATCTGGAAACTATCTTAGTACACTGTATAGTGACCTGGATATTTGGTCCTTAGATCAAGGGTTTTAAGTGGTAATAATAATTCTTAATTGTAGATAAGAGAGACAATATATTTAAATAGCCTGATTATTATTATTATTATTATTATAAGACAGATTTAAAAGAATGGGGTTAAGGGTTAGGGTTATGGTGCTTAATTCAATTTTCAACAATATTTCAGTTATTGTGAAATCCCTTTTATTCGTGGGATGCCATTTTGGAAAGATGTCTTTTATAGCTTGTATTTAGCAAAGCCACTTGTAAAATTTAATATATAGGAGTGTTTACCTCTTGATCTACTTAACTTTGTATCAATTGATGATTTCCCTTTTTATATGAGATGGGAAAATGCAAGTGTAACAAACTTAAATCATATTATGGATACTGTTACACAAAATTTCTTGACTTTTGAAAAGATTAAAACATTAATGAAAAGTAACAACTTCATTCGATATTACACATTAATCTCAAGCATTCCAACTGATATTAAAAAGTGTTTAAAAGATAACATTGATAATACATGTATCAATACAGAAAATTTTCATCCAAAAGATGACTTTTTAGACAGACTAATAAATACAAAAAGTTTAAAGTTTGTATATACAATGTATTACTTTACTGAAGACATTAACTCATCTTCCCATTCAAACATTTTTGAAATGGGAAGAAATACTTGGGATTGACATTGCAGACTGGTTTATATATTTTTGAAATCTTAAAGTGTTGTCGAGATACATATCTGATCAATTTTCAGTATAAGTTTTTACATAGAGTTATACCTACTAATACCTTTTTATTCAAAATTCATATTAAAGACACAAATTGTGCTCATTTTGCAATGTTGAAGATGAAATGGTTGAACATTTATTTTTTATTTGTCCTTTGATATTTCCTTCCTGAGGGCTTTCTATGACTGTCTTAAATGCTATTTTCACAATATTGAATTTCACAAAGAACAATTTTTGCTTGGATTTAAAAAAGAAAGTTTAACTCTTAACTTGCTGATCCTTATAGCTAAAAATTATATATATAAATGTAAACTAAAAGAAAAAATTCCAAATATCATAGAATTGAAGTATCGAATTAAAAATTACTATTCACTTGAACAATATATATCCATAAAAAACAACAATTTAAAAGGTTTTGAAAAATACTGGGCCCCAGTGAAACATGTTTTTCCAGATTTTTATCTACGGATAGGTACCTGGGTATACTACGTTATTTATGTTTATGTATTTTATTTGTATCAATTAGGAGTAAGTTACTAAAGTCACAAAATAATAGAAGACAGATATTGTAAAGGAATGGGTGTTTTGTTTATGAAAGGGAGAGAGAGAATGTGAAAGAATGAATGTGTCTCAATTGATTTATTTATTCATGTCATATTTTGCTTATTAATTAACTTTAAAAAAAAATGCAATAGTCACATAATAATTATGTTGTAAATCCTTGTACATCCATGTCAGGTGGTAATGTATGGGCTTTTTAATGAATGTAAATTACTGACTATTGGGGGGAAAAAAAAAAAAAAAAAAAAAAAAAATGTTTGTCAACGGATCGGGACGAAATGTGCATTTTTTTTTTTTTTTTTTATAAAGAACCTTCCATAGGTACTTCCTACCAAGTTTTGGTTCATTTGGCCAGGCGGTTTCAGAGGAGAAGATTTTTTTTAGAAAATCAACAAGTCAGAAACAAGAATTGCCTGTGGTGGCCATATTTGTCAATTATCTGGGCCGAAATGAGTAATCTATATAAAGGACCTCCCATAGATGCTTCCTACCAAGTCTCATTTCATTTGGCCAAGCGGATTTAGAGGAGAAGATTTTTTTGGAAATCAACCAATCAGAAACAAGAATTGCCTGTGGCGGACATGTTTGTTAACTAATTGGGCTGAAATGAGCAATCTTATAGAGGACCTTCCATAGATGCTTCCTGCCAAGTTCCGGTTCATTTGGCCAAGTGGTTTTAGAGGAGAAGATATTTTAGAAATCAACCAATCAGAAACAATAATTGCCTGTGCCGGCCATGTTTGTTACCGGATCGGGACGAAATGTTCAATCTTTATAGAGGACCTTCCATAGATGCTTCCTACCAAATTTTGGTACATTTGTCCAAGCGGTTTCAGAGGAGAAGATTAAAATGTGAACAGTTAACGGACGACAGACGACGCCAAGTGATGGCTAATAAAAAATAAAAAAAAATTTTTAGGACAGGTAACCTCTTAAAAGAGGTAGAATTTTCTATGACAGGGCTAGAAAAGGTGACCTTTAAATACAGGTGACTGCATGGTCAGGTTTGACTGTATTGTAATTTGTTTCCTTACTTGTTTCAGCATGTTTGGAAATAGTACATAATTTTGAGACTGATAGATACTGGATTATATGTAGAGGTGGAAAATACACAGGGAACATAATATATATGAAAGGTTATGAACTAAAAATTAGGGTATGTATTTTTAAAGAAAAAAAAAATGAAAATGCTGTCTAAAAGACAACAAAGCTCACCAATTCCACATACGGTAGTCCCTCTCTTAAAAATGACCCTCCCATCAAAGACCACCCCTTTAATCAGGCCAGATCTGAGATGTATGGAGATAGCACAATACAATGTACTACTGAATTGTCCCCCTCAAAAGAGGCCACTCTTCTTATAAGGGCACTTTTCCTTTGCTAGCATTTATTGCAGAAGGAATGGCCTTTTGAGAGGGGGACTATTGTAGTACATACATAAATAATCATTAATCAAGAACTGAAAAGCCCCAAGGTGTGTACTATACACATGCTATAAATGTGATCTGTACACAAACAATTACGGTACCTGTCTTAAGACAATTTTTCACTGAAGAAGAGATGGCCTTATAATAAGAGGGGACAACTCTGTTTATATTAGATTTATGGATTGTAGGTGGGTTTTTTTAATGTCCACTTTCAACAATAATTCAGTTATATTGTTGCAATATTTTAATTGTTTCAACAAAGCTCACCCCATCTGGTAAAAACAGGGTGAGGGTGACTTGACTTCTCTCTCTGTTGACTTGAGGGCGAAGTGAGGGAAAATCTGGGAGACTTCCGAAAAGCTACCAAAATTTAATGTTTCTTTTCCCATTTACTGCATGTCCCCCTACTTTTCATAAAAAAACATGCTGCACAACGATCTAAAAATAATTCAATCAACGAGTTTGGAATAAAATATTGAATATCAAACCTGTATGGCACAAATTTCAGGAACATGAATATTGATTATCGGTGAAAAACACCGACAAGGCGCCTAAAGGTTCGCCATTTTGCAGGAATCCATGTGGTGATTTCAATGAAACCAGGACGAAAAAGTAACCTACTTCTCCTGGTTTCAACAAGACTAATAAGTATGCTCAGTTTTCAATGTCCTCAAAAGGTTCCATAACTACCAATGGTATGATCAAATTGATACTAAAAACATTTTTTTAAATGGCTTTATTATTTAGGCCCCTCCCCCCCCCCCCCCCCCCCAAAAAAAAATACCTGTGTTTCTGCTAAAACATTATTTTTTTTAGGTAAGTAGCTAGGTAGGCAAAACATTTTCTCTTTCTTTTCTACCTAGGTTATACCAGAAAAGACTTGAGCAGTGCTTGTCCAATAATAGATATTGAATAAAAACTGTAGGATAGGATCGGCGGGGTTTGTGGGAACACTAGTTTTTGTTTTGCTTTAATGTCACACAGATACTTGCATTATTTAGGTTTTATTTTTGCTAACTTCGCCAAGTACAATAAATTTGTGAAAATAAAAACATGCAGAAATATTCAAATTTTAAGTTGATTTTTTTCACATGAACACAATCGTGAAATTAAAAACTAGCAAAAACCTTTGACTTTTATAATAGCAAATTTTACCACTTGTAATGTAAATAGCATCCAATTTTTTTTTACAGAAAATGGGAAGAAGGGATGAACAAGATCAATCCACCTATTTTAAGTTCCTGTCTCGTGGATCATGTAACCCTCCGTACAAAATATCATCAGCCAGCGGTGTTCCCCTGCAGTTTAATAATAAAGGGACTTATATAGCTGATCCTCCGGGAACAGACGTGACAGACTATGATGATCCATATTATTTTTACCCTTATAAAATCATATGTATGAAATGTACAACTGTCTAAAAATAGATCATATGCACATTCCTGATTTGATTCTAAAATTATTTGTCTTTATTCCTTTTATATGCAAGTTATTTCCCTTACGACAGTCAAAATGGTACTCAGATATTTGAGGCTTGTGAAAAATCAGAGAATAATATTATTTCAAATAGAATATTCACAAGTTGTTAAACATTAAAATTTGGAACAGTTTATGAAAAAAAAAAAAACGTTATTTTAATTGAACTTTGCATGAAAGGGGCCCCTTTTCCCCACTATAAAGGGAAATAACTCATGCAAACCAATAATTTTAGAATCAAAGTCGGATATATGCAAATGGGTTAATGTCACACCAAATATTTTTTTTAAAAATTAAGAAAACAAAAATCAGAAAGATGAGAAATGAGGGAACAAATTATAGAAAAAACAACTTGAAAATGCAAAATGTAAAATATAAAATGCAAAATGTAAAATTCAAAAAGATGTTTAGCTCTAAGTATAAGACAATACTATTGAAAACAAAAGAAGCATCCCATATTGGATACAACGGGTTTCTTTCTCCGCATTTGTACTCATGCGGAAAAAGAAACCTGTAATATACAATACGGGCAACTTCTTTTGTTTTCAATAGTAATGTATCTAACTTGTACAATAATGATGTTATAATTTATCACAAAATAAAAGTTGTGAGAAGAGTTTTGCTTGTGAACGAGTTTATCTAATTTTCCTATTACAACATTGATTGGTCAAATTCTTAAACTCGTTCATAAAAAGAACTGTGAAAACATTGACCAGTATTAGCGACCAGTACAGGGATTTCAATAAGGGCCAGCACCCGGCGATATGTCGCCGCTTCAAACGAGTGAAATCGTCGGTTCGACTGTTAGAAACTAAAATATTTATTCATTAAATAAAAGAAATATACAATATTTATTCACTCTTTCATCTTAAGATTTTTAAAATCCACAATTATACAAAAAACAATGCATTTCAGGATCGATAGCAATGCATTTGTCAGGGGTTATCTAATACTAGGGGAACGAAACGAATTTATCTGAATTTATCATTGATCGGTGTCAATTCTACGCTTTACTATTACTATTGTTGTATTTAAATTGTTGTACTATATTCATATGTATTGATTAATAAAATATGTTTACACTAATTCTACGCTTAACTTATTATCATTTGATGTTCGATTAAACGTTTAAATGATAGAGATATTTCAATTGAAAAATCTAGACACATCAAAAAGATAATTATGTTATCGATGGATAACTCTACTCATGAGATACGCAAATGGAAAAGTTTGATGTTCGATTAAACGTTTAAATGATAGAGATATTTCAATTGAAAAATCTAGACACATCAAAAAGATAATTATGTTATCGATGGATAACTCTACTCATGAGATACGCAAATGGAAAAGTTTGAAGCGCCATTTAGCGCTTTTATTATTATTTTATTTTATGTATTTACATATATAACCTATATGACTAATTGGGATATCTAGACCCTTTCACAACAACTGCTAGCTGTTATTTTCCAGTGGACTGGATGAAGGGGAAACACACGCTTTCCACTGAATGACGTCAGGAACAATAAAAAAAAAATGAACTTTTCTACTCCATTCTCGCCAGAAAATAAAAGCTCCACGTTCATCTTGAAATGGTCTTATTGCTTGCTAATAAAAATTAAAAAATCATTTCTACATGTATGAAACCTTCTTTTTCATGCACTTGTAAACTACCTTAAAATGCCTCAGAATGCACCATTTTGAATATAAGTGAAAAAAAATCCCCCCCCCCCCTCTTTTATCATTTTAAATTTCAATTCAGTCTGTTTAATACAATCTTATTGAATACCCTGCCAGTAACTGATATTAGAGGTCACATTTACAATAGCATTGCTGGGGGTATTATTGTACAACCTTGTTTATATGACTGAATTATGTTTGTAGTTTTATAATGTTATTGATGTTTGTCGTGTAATGTACAAAGGAAACAATATTTCTTTTCACAATGACTAAAGTTCTACTTGACTGATCCTCTTAAAATTTTAAAACAATGATCATTGGCAGCACAAGATAAAGCCAAATTTCTGATCGATTTTCAGGATTCTAGCCCTACTCATTTCCAAACAAGAGGCCTAAAGGTACCACATAAGGTTGACTTGCAGGCGTATCAAGCTGCAACCAGGTGGTAATTCTTGATTTGATATGCTTTAGATTTTTTTTAGCTCCTACTCACAATTTACGGTTACTGAGAAATGCAAATAATATCTTCTTCCAATTACAGGGGGGTTAGGGTTATGGTTATTTCAACAATATATCATGGTGGTCAGTTTTATTGATGTTGGAAACCAGAGTAGACTCTAAGGTTAGAAAGTGGTCATTTTCATCTATATCTAAAATGTGTGGCTAGTCTTTTGAGAAAAGCATTTTTGCTGTGATACTTTGTAACCCTATCTACACTGTACATATACAGAGAAAAGCATATAATTTTTATATATATATTCTGTGATATTTTTTTTTTCAATTTAACTAGTCATAGTCAGTCCAACAACATATGCTTTGAGCATATAAAGTAACATCAACCAGAATTCTGGTGTGAGTTATATCCTAGGATATAGGTGCTTAACAGTGTTTAAAATAGATATACAGTCGCAGGTCAGTTTTCGATTTCTGGCAACAGGTTGTAAGAGTGTAAATATAAATGTACAATTAGGTCAGAGTTTTGCTTTTATTTATTTCTAATTTTTATAAATTTTTTAAGATTCAAATTCCGGAATTTACAAGTATTAGGCTGTAAAATCGTCAATATAAAAGTACACATAGGTTTCAAGTCACACAAAAACTGTGGTAATACATTGTACAATTAAATGAAAATCTGATGTTATCGTTACTACTAACATGATGGTAACATTATAAAAACATTAGCACCCCCCCCCTCATTCAGGTGGGGAAAATACACTCATTAATTTCTTTAAGATTTTCTACTAAATTTTTGATTTTGTAGCCTACCTTGCCATTTTGTCTTAATTTTTTTCATAACCACATATTTTCTAAAACATACGTTCTGACAAAAATATTGAACTTTGTAATAAGAAGTAAATTTCATAGAAAATATTTTTTCTTTCTTTAATTTTATAGAAAATAGAAAATTTACAAATTGATACAACATTATCCTCATCTCATTGAAATGTAATTTTTTCTCTCGCCATGGCATAGCTGAAAAATTGCTCACTTGGCATTAAACAACAATCACTCACTAGTGGTCATAAAAAAAATTGTATTGTCTTGTGTACAAATAGTAATTTGTCACAAATATTTTGCAAATTCTGTGATTATCATTGTTTTCAATAGGAAAACAACATATTATTTTTTTTATTATACATGTAGCTCATAGACCAAAGTATACTTGTTGAATTGATATTACAATACAAAAAAGTTGTAAATGTTATATGTGGTAAATAAAAATAGAATGTCTAGTCGGCAAGTTTTCTTTGAGTTATTTTTCCATAATGTTTTATCTTGTGGGGTGGGGTTAGGGTTATGGTGTTTAACACCATTTTCAACAATATTTCAGTTATATCGTGGCAGTCAGTTTTATTGGTGGAGGAAACCACTGACCTCCCTCAAGTCACTGACAAACTTTATCACATAGAGTTGTATCGAGTACACGTCGCCGGAGTGGAATTCGAACTCACAATGTTAGTGGTGATAGGCACTGATTGCATAGGTAGTTATAAATCCAACTTAAGATCATGACCACAACACCCCTCCAGTAAAAATGTGCATACTATACACACAATTGTAAGTGTGTAGTGTACATAAACATTTACGGTATCAGTCTTTATTTTATTTGCTATTTCTCAAGGTTTGTCTCTATCTGATTAAAATCTTGACCTATGACCTATAAAACAAATACAAGGGGGGGGTTAGGGTTATGGTGTTTATTGCCACTTTCAACAATATCTCAGCTATATCGTGGCGGTTAGTTTTATTGGTGGACGAAACCGGAGAAAACAAATGACATGTCGTAAGTCACTGACAAATTTATCACATAATGCTGTATCGAGTACACCTCGCCATGAACGGGTTTCGAATTCACAACTTTAGTGGTGATAGGCACTGATAGAACAAAACAAGAAATCACAAATACCTTACCTTACAATGTCCATAAGTCCCTTTGAGAATGTGAATGGCACCATCTGGCAAGAATTGTACCTGACTCCAAGGTAAAGAGGTCTCACTAGATCCAACATACTTCACAAACACTTCATAACAATCCAATATGTCTGACAGCAACTAAAATAAATGTACACAAATTCATAGAATTGTGGGTGGGTTTGGGTGGGTTTTTTAAATTTCTATTTCACATCCATTCATTAAAATAGTCCTTCAACATCAGGTTTATGATCCAAAAACACAATATTTCATTTCTGAACATTCACATAAATTGCATATGGGCTTGGTGGTCCTAGTAAAAAAATGTCAGTCCTCATTAATTTTCAATTGCAAAATACCAATCTTGTGTCACTCCTTAATAAAATCTGCCCCAATTCTGCTGGTCATGTCTGACAAATTTGTGAACATAGTGAACTCACCTACATTCTATCAACACTGACTTAGTAAATAACACTTTTTGAAAATTGTTTTGTCTTTTAAAAAAGTTAATACATGTATACCTTTGGTCTAATAAATATATCTCTGACCTGTTTTCTGTGAATTTGTTTCTTAAATCATTTTCAGAAAATAGACACTCTTCTAAGAATACATAAAATAAACAAGACAAGATAAGACATCACATCTTAAGTGACCTTTCAAATGAACAATGAAATATGGTCACATAAAAAAGGTGTTCACTTAATACAGGTTTAATTGATTTGAAATGCACTGTGAAGGGAAATAAAAATTTAGGTCACATAATACAAGTTATTGCTTAATAGAGGTGGTCACTAAAGCAGGTTTGACAGTATAATGCAAAAAACATGCACACGTATACATATATACAGTCAAACCTGTATGAAGAGGTCATCTTTGGGACAAAGAACTAGAGGCTCAGTGGACTGAGCCAGTATCGCTCACCTTTCATTCTGCTTTGAGGAAACTTAATACAGAGCCTTCCATAGGTGCTTCCCACCAAGTTTCAGAGAAGATTTTTAGAAATCAACCAACCAGAAACAAGAATTGCCTATGGCAGCAATGTTTGTTAACAGATCGGGATGAAATTAGCATTCTTTATAGAGGACCTTCCATAGATGCTTTCTACCAAGTTTCGGTTCAATTGGCTAAGCAGTTTCAGGGAAGAAGATTTTTAGAAATTGACCAATCTGAAACAAGAATTGCCTGTGGCAGCCATGCTTGCTAACAAATCGGGACGAAATGAGCAATCTTTATAGAGGACCTTTCATAGATGCTTTCTACCAAGTTTCGCTTCAATTGGCTAAGCAGTTTCAGGGAAGAAGATTTTTAGAAATCGACCAATCTGAAACAAGAATTGCCTGTGGCAGTCATGTTTGCTAACGAATCGGGACGAAATGAGCAATCTTTATAGAGGACCTTTCATAGATGCTTCCTACCAAGTTTCGCTTCATTTGGTACAGTGGTTTCAGAGGAGAAGATTTTTAGAAATCCACCAATCAGAAACAAGAATTGCCTGTGGTGGCCATGTTTGTTAACGAATCAGGACGAAATGAGCAATCTTTATAGAGGACCTTTCATACATGCTTTCTACCAAATTTCAGTTCATTTGGGAAAGCGGTATCAGAGGAGAAGATTTTTTGATTTTTTAGAAATCAACCAATCAGAAAAAAGAATGTTTGTTAACAGATTGGAACTAAATGAGCAATCTTTATAGAGGACCTTCCAAGGATGCTTCCTACCAAGTTTTGATTCATTTGGCCAAGCGGTTTCAGAGGAGAAGATATTTTAGAAATCAACCAATCAAAAACAAGAATGGCCTGTGGCGGCCATGTTTGTTAACGGATCGGGACAAAATGACTAATCTTTATAGAGGACTTCCATAGATGCTTCCTACCAAATTTCAGTTGATTTGGGAAAGTGGTTTCAGAGGAGAAGATTTTTTTAGAAATCAACCAATCAAAAACAAGAATGGCCTGTGGCGGCCATATTTGTTAACGGATCGGAACTAAATGAGCAATCTTTATAGAGGATCTTCCAAGGATGCTTCCTACCAAGTTTTGATTCATTTGGCCAGGCGGTTTCAGAGAAGAAGATTTTTTAGAAATCAACCTATCAGAAACAAGAATGGCCTGTGGCGGCCATGTTTGTTAACGGATCAGGACGAAATGACTAATCTTTATAGAGGACCTTCCATAAATGCTTCCTACCGAGTTTCGGTTCATTTGGCCAAGCGGTTTCAGAGGAGAAGATTTTTTAGAAATCAACCAATCAAAACCAAGAATGGCCTGTGGCGGCCATATTTGTTAACGGATCGGAACTAAATGAGCAATCTTTATAGAGGATCTTCCAAGGATGCTTCCTACCAAGTTTTGATTCATTTGGCCAGGCGGTTTCAGAGAAGAAGATTTTTTAGAAATCAACCTATCAGAAACAAGAATGGCCTGTGGCGGCCATGTTTGTTAACGGATCGGGACGAAATGAGCAATCTTTATAGAGGACCTTCCATAAATGCTTCCTACCGAGTTTCGGTTCATTTGGCCAAGCGGTTTCAGAGGAGAAGATTTTTTAGAAATCAACCAATCAAAACCAAGAATGGCCTGTGGCGGCCATATTTGTTAACGGATCGGAACTAAATGAGCAATCTTTATAGAGGATCTTCCAAGGATGTTTCCTACCAAGTTTTGATTCATTTGGCCAGGCGGTTTCAGAGAAGAAGATTTTTTAGAAATCAACCTATCAGAAACAAGAATGGCCTGTGGCGGCCATGTTTGTTAACGGATCGGGACGAAATGAGCAATCTTTATAGAGGACCTTCCATAAATGCTTCCTACCGAGTTTCGGTTCATTTGGCCAAGCGGTTTCAGAGGAGAAGATTTTTTAGAAATCAACCAATCAAAACCAAGAATGGCCTGTGGCGGCCATATTTGTTAACGGATCGGAACTAAATGAGCAATCTTTATAGAGGATCTTCCAAGGATGTTTCCTACCAAGTTTTGATTCATTTGGCCAGGCGGTTTCAGAGAAGAAGATTTTTTAGAAATCAACCTATCAGAAACAAGAATGGCCTGTGGCGGCCATGTTTGTTAACGGATCGGGACGAAATGAGCAATCTTTATAGAGGACCTTCCATAAATGCTTCCTACCGAGTTTCGGTTCATTTGGCCAAGCGGTTTCAGAGAAGATTTTTTTTAAATCGGCCAATCAGAAACAAGAATTGCCTGTGGCGACCATGTTTGTTAATGGATCGGGACAAAATGAGCATTCTTTATAAAGGACCTTCCATAGATGCTTCATACCAAGTTTCAGTTCATTTGGCTGAGGGGTTTCAGAGAACGGCTGAAGACTAAAATGTGAAAAGTTAACGGACGACGAACACCAAGTGATGGCAAAAGCTCACATTGCCTTTGGCAAGGTGAGCTAAAAAGTGGTCCTTTAAGACAGGTGACCACTTAAAAGAGGTTGAATTCATATGAAATTTTCTATGACAGGACAAGAAAAATGTGACCTTTTAATACAGGTGCCTGCTTAATAGAGGTGACGACATGAGCAGGTTTGACTGTATCTTCTGTGAACATGTGTTTACAAATATGCATGTACTACATATTTAGGAAAGATATAAACAAAGTGTAAAACCTGTATTAAGAGGACAGTCAGGGAATCATCAAAAAAGAACCACATAAGAGAGGTGGCCTCTTAAACAAGGTTACTTTCCAATTATATGTAATCACTGGGATCTTAAAATAGTGACCTTTTATTATTGGTTATTGCTTAATAGAGGTGATCGCATGGACAAGTCTGACTGTATGACCAAAGATTTAACAAAATGACGTACAGTAACCCCTCCTCTTATAAGGTCACTCCTTCTGCAATGAAAAAGTGGCCTTCTTGGTGGGGTGGCCTCTACGGAGGGATGTAATTCAGTGTAGTATTTTATTATTTCAGTGCATCTAAAATCTGGCCTGATAAGAGGGGAGGACATTGGTGGGATGAGCTTTATTAAGGGGAGTGACTACTGTATATGTTTTATTTACCTCATTTAAAATATTTCTGCATTGATATTGCTGGGTCTTTTTTATATTAAATTTGTATACAGTTTTATTTATTAAAAGTTTATTTCTAGTCATGTGAACGTTATACGTCCCAAATTGTTACGAGCGACAGACTTTGAACTTGTCATTCGATAATAAAACCACAAACAAACATTACCGCACTGTACTTTGAATCAATTAAATCGTGTGCTGCGAACTTTTGAACCCCTTTTTTTTTCTCTCGATAAACCAGAATAAACAAATAAAACTGAACTTTACAATAGGATCATTTAAATAACTTCAAGAATTCATGGAATTCTATTAATTAAGAATGTGGAAAATCAAATTTGATATTTTTAGACTTATATTCTTATAATCTTGTCAAAAGTGAAAGTGAAAGTAAAAGATTTGACATGTAACTGTCATATTGTTGTAGCAAATGTGAAAGTGAAAGTAAAAGAAGGTAAAATGAGATTTGACATGACTTGTAACTGTTAGATTGTTGTAGCCTTAGACTTAGTGCAATCTAACTTGTTTTTTTTTATATATCTTGGGTATGTATGTATTTGTTTGTACAGTATTCCCCCTTTTATAAGGCCATCCCTTCAACAATATCAACTATTGCAGTGCATCTGAAATCTGGCCAGAAGAGCAGCCTTTTATTGGTTGTGGTTCTTAGAAGAAGGGAACTATTGCATGTAGATACCCTTTGTTTTGTCTCCTGAATTAATTTTGTCTACAGACAAATTGTCCATCAATAAAATATTATCCTTTTTTTACAATACTGCAGATACCATACAATGTCATTTTCAGTGAATTTTCAGTCAAATTATGATATGGCCAAATCACATCAGGGGTGTGGAAATACGGAAATGTTGTGCTTGTCCCAGCAAGTTATCAGAAAAATGTTACTTCCGCTAACTTGTCCAGACAAAATCCTACTTGTCCAATTCTTTTTAAACATTTGATACTTGCAAACACAGTTGCCGGTTCATGAGTGTCAGGGTGGACTTTTCTTAAAAGTATTGCATCTTAATCAGTAACAGAGAAGTCTGTACACAATTGAAATAAATTGAAATTGCTTTATTATGGTCTTTTGTATGATTGCATAAAACTTCAGATATTGTTTTAATAAAGTCAATGCAATAGTCCAGCGACGAAATCTGAAAAGACGCTTATTTAAGGAGATTAATGCACCCACAGAACAAACACCTGGAAACGCTTTAAAATGAAAGACTATACATTAAACTAAAATATTTTACATGCCGTAAGAAAATCGTATGGTCTGATTTCTGTAAAAACTGGATTTTTAGTGTTTTTGAAAATTTACACGTATACACAAAAGTTTTAATATTTTAAATGATTCGTAGTTTTCCAGTCACATTTTCATATCCAAATATATAAATAAGACATAATTGAACAAAACTAACAATCTGTATTTGCTCGGATGTGTATTATTAATTTTTAAATCTCCTTGAATTAAAAGAGGCGTGATTAACATGAAATTTCACTGATTTCGTTTGATACCAAGCAAAAACAACACGATTAAAATATTCCATTTTCCATCTAATTACACTCTGAAACATTGTTTACACAAAACAAATCCCATTAAAAGCCAATTATGATAGCTTTTCAGGAAATTGATTATTTAAATAAGGCATGCTAACCTGTGACAAAATAAATTTACATCCGGAATTCAGTCCGAAGTTTCTACTGTGATTTATTCCTCAGTCCGATCAATTCTATTACATTGAAACCAAAATTTGATTCTTAGTGTTTTATGAAAATTCTATATTTTACTTCGCTTTCATACATTTTCTTGTATTCAGTCTTTGCTGTAAATATGATTTGTTGTTAATGTAATTGTTGCTGTCGTATAGATTAACCAGAAAGGTTATAAATATTGTTTTTCTAACATTGTTTAAATTGTGTTCATATATTAGTTGTGAACAATTCCGGATCTGTTGTTTAAAATTTCCGGAAAATGTCAGTTTAGTAGTCCATTGAAACTTGCTCCAACTAGCGCAAAGAGAGGCAAGGCTTCTTTAGATTGTCAAGAATGCGTTATTTGTCAAACCAAAAGCTGTGAAAAGTTATATATAATCACGGACAAGGGCAAATTAAGTTTCGTTCAAGCCACTGAAGTGCGAAAGGATGAGGTATATAGACGAATTGTAGAAGAACTGTTGTCTGTTGATCATATCATATCTGAATATATTGAGGTAAAATACCATAGATCGTGTTGTAAATCATATACAAGTAAACAAAATCTTACTCGTTATTCTCACGAAACAGTTTCAAAACAAGAAAGTACAGATAGTGCTTGTATGAATTCACCAGCTACCTCATCTGTTATCACAACTCGATCAGACTGACAATCTTGTATATTCTGTACGAATAAAACATACAAAAAGGATGGAAAACTACACAAAGTCGAGTCAGAAGAAAGAATGAAAAACATACTCGAAGCAGCAAAACACAACTTAGAACATAAAATTGAGTTTAAGGTTTTACATGAACATTTTTATGATAATGCTCTTTACCATTCTGCTTGTATGAAAAATTATTTATTGAAAACCCCCAAAGAAAAAGTAAATTTAGAAACTTCTGATCACGAAACTGATTTCCTCAGATTTGTATCTGAAATTAATTCCGATCTAATGGTAGAGCGTAAGGCTTTCCTGATGTCGACATTATTGGAAAGATTTCGCACCTTCTTACCAAGAGTGTGCTGACAAATACACAACGTATAAATTACAAAATAGGTTGCTTAATCATTACAGTGATTCAATTGTAATACAACCACAACAAGGTCAGGGCAAATCTAACATCGTGTTTAGCAATTCTATTTCTATCGGTGATGCAATTAAAGCTGCAAGTAAGCTAAAATCTGATTTGAAGATAGCTCAGATAGATTTAGAAATTAGTGATACGAAAGATACTCTTTCTGAAGAGCAGATTTTGCACTCCGCTGCAAATATTTTAAGGCGGGATATACACAGTCTTGACATAAACAATGATTTCTACCCAACATCGTCTGAATGTTCTCTTCCTATTTCCATTCAATCAATGCCGCCAGCCCTGACAAAATTTATATGTTGGTTGATAGATGAGAAATCATTTTTGTCTGTTAGTAACCAAAATCAAATGCCTATAGAAAAGATGCAGAAATGCATGTCACTTATGGAAAGCATAGTATCATTGAGTAAAAATGTAATAATGCCATTTCAAATCGGCCTAGCGTTACAATTGTATCATGAATTTGGCTCAAAACAACTAGTAGATATTTTGCATGTTCATGGGTTTTGCAGTTCATACGATGAGGTCAGGCGTTATCTTACCAGCTTAGCAAATCATGAGATTGATAAGATCAAAAATGGTGTGTATATTCCAAATGGTATAATTCCTTTTACATCCGCCGGCTGTCTTATCCAAGAAGGGTCTGACAATATAGACATAAATACTGAAACAGTAGACGGGAAGGACACATTCCATTCTATGGCTAGAGCAGTATTTCAACTACAGACTGAAGGCAGCGATGAAACATCTGTTGACCAAGTAAAAATTAAGCGTGGCCAAAATAAATCTCTACCGGTTGATGAACAGACTATGTCTTTAATGAGCTGCTTGCCATTCAATAAGCCAAAGGAGCGTCCTGAACCCCCTCGTCGCCAGGATGCTTACAATGCCATACTATCCTGCTCTGCAACCAGTGAGAATTTGTCAGATTCAATTTGGGTTTTGTTGAGACTTTTGTCAAGAGAAATTGTCAAATTTCCAATTGAACAGCCAGACCAAAGTGAGCAAACAATCCCTTTTTGGACTGGGTTTAATGGCAAAATCTCAAATTCACATCCTTGTCGCACACTTGTTACATATGCATCGGTTGTTGACTCCAAGCCAAGCGATATGCCAACTGTTTACACAACCATGAAGAAATGCGTGGACATGTCAAAAGAGGTTGGACAGGAACATTCTATACAGACGTTTGATCAACAACTTTACGCAGTATCGCAGCAAGTCAAATGGTCTATGCCTGACGTTTTTCGATCTCATATTTTGAGACTTGGGGGATTTCACACCTTATCCTGTTTTACAGCTTGTATTGGGAAATTGTCGGCTGATGGGGGACTTCGTGATCTTTTGGTCGATTCCGGGGTATATGCTGGTTGCACTGTTGACCAAATGCTTTCTGGGAAACAGTTTAACCGAGCAATTAGGGGTTTAACTCTAGCATATGAAGCATTAAGTTCTCTATGGCTTTGTGCCTTCTTCAAGTGGTGTGATGAGAACGGACAAATTGAAACAATCCCACAAGACGTGTGGTTCATGCTGGCGAAATGTAAATCTAGTTTTACAGAGGAATCAAAAGCTGACAAAGTACGTTGACGGAGTTAAAACGTTTATTTACTACCCATATATTGCCTTTGATTCTTCAGTTTAGGAAATGAGGACACCGTGAGTCACCAACTTTTAGATACTGAAATTATGCTACAAAACATTCGTGCAGAACGTGAAGGTTTGTGGTCATTGCATTTACAAAGTGTTTGCAATATGCTGCCATACTTCTTCATTACAAACAGGACAAATTACTCTAGATGGACTCCTGTTTATATACTTGATATGCTAAATATTCCAAATGAAGTCAAATTAGCGTTTGATTCTGGCGAATTTGCAATACACCAGAAAACGGGAACTTTCAATGGCATATGGAGCGATATGGCAACCGAAAAAACCTTTATTAAAGAATCTAAAGGAAACGGTGGCATTGTCGGGTTAACACGTAAAAAATCTGCGTTAATTAGATGGACATTGACTCGGCATGTTCTTGGTCATTTCAGCTCAGAAATGCGCGACAGATCTGACTTAGCAACCGAAATTGAAGCATCACACGAAGAAACAAAACCTGCAGCAATGAAACGTGATGAACAGCAGGTCAATGATTTGATAGACCATATAAGAAATAAAATGACAGATCCTTTTGATGTTGCCTTACATCCCGCTCTTCTTATAAATATTTCAACAGGGATGCACGCATCGAAAGATGTTCAAGACTCACTGTTGAATTCTATTGATGAAGGTACAAAAATGGCTAAATCTTTTGTATAAGGTTCTTTGTCAAATGGTCAGTCCGACATCAGGTTGCTTCCTTTCAGCTTGCTTCGATGGTTGCTGACATTTTTGATAGATATGACATAAAAAATTCAATCAAAAGTGCGGAACGAGAACGTCGGTCCAAGTCTTTCTTCACTGCAAAAGTTTTTCAGGTCATCGAAGGAAGAATCATTCCAGATTGGAAAAAATTTCTGAGCTCAGGTGAAAATTAAAAGTCATTGATAAGATTTCTTTGTGATTACACTGTCAGGTACTTAAGTGAAAACAGTTGTCTCTCAAGGAGGGACAAAAGTTATACCTTGCTGGATCATTTCAAAATCCAGAGACGGTGAAAATGATAGCACTCAATGGTATAACTGATTGAAGTGACTTGTCAAGTACACAAGAAGAGGCAGATACACATATAGTTTTGCATGCACTAAATGCTGACAAACTTTATAGGGAAAACAAAGTAAAAGGTCGTATTGTGGTAAAGTCTCCAGACACGGACGTTCTCGTGCTTTTGATACATTATTTTCCACAAATGACAAGCATGTGTGAGGTATGGTTCCAAACAGGAATGGTCACCAGCATTAAGGATTGTCGACGTTATATTCTTGTACATGAGTTGTGTAAGTCACTAAATTCAGTTGTGTGCATTATCTTACCAGTGGATGTCACGCATAAAATCGTCAGGGAACCAGTAATCAATAATCATTCGGAATTAATTTCTCGAACTTCTCTGGGGTTTTCAAATTCATAATTATCCAATATAGCGCTGCAGTTGAAATACAGCATCGGGGCCATTCCTGGAAAGCCCTTGAAAAGAAAAAGTACGGAGGAAGAAACTCTGGCACGGAAACGAAAATATGAACTCTCAAGAGAGAGGAAATTTCTATCTGTCTGGCAATCTGGAAGACTGTGGCTGAAATATTTACAGGACAGGAAGGTCATGGTATGCTCATGGTGTACTGTATGATGTATCACCGTCAGTCCCAAGGGATATCTCGTTCGTCAAAGTTTGACAATTTTAAAATTTCTATGATTAAAGACCATGAGAGTTCAACCCATCATGTAAGAATTAGTCCCAGGTTTAACATGTCTATAGAGAAATCTGAGGGGGCTAAATGTGTACGTCAAAAATACTAATATAAACTTGCATCATTTGTTTATTATGGTCAAAATGGTTCCATCTGATCTCTCTTTTCAGACTTTTGTGTCGGACCAGTGAAATTCTGTTCGGACCAGTAAATCACTGGTCCGACTGTCCTGTGATTTCAGTTTCCTAATTTCTTTCACTGTTATAGAGGACCTTCCATAGATGCTTCCTACTAAGTTTCAGTTCATTTGGTTGAGGGGTTTCAGAGGAGAAGAATAAAATGTGAAAAGTTAACAGACGACAGACGCCAAGTGATGGCAAAAGCTCACAAGCTAAAAACTGTTACGTGGTCCCGGTTATCGCTTAGTAAATACAGTAAATTTATCATTGCAATCGGGTCGTAATACTCAACTTAGAACTTGTATAATTCTAGTTATTTTTAGCTGCTTTCGGGAACCCACTGACGCGATCGTGTCCAACAACAAAAACCGCCAATATTTACGATAATAATATTTAAGGGATTGTCTTTCCAGAATACTTTAATAAGAAATTATTATGCCTTGTTTATTTTTACTTATCCCCGGACAAGCTAGCCAGGAAAATCTACTTGTCCGTCAGGTTCTATGTACGAGTCTGGCATGGCAATTCCACAGCCCTGCACATTTTGCATGATGCATACTTCAGTGTCTGTTTGTACAAGACTACAAGACCTCTTCTGTATATTTCGCAAAAAGTCTGCACATTGCAGTCCTCATGATGAGCACCAGTCCTAAGGGCCCAGACCAGTAAAACTTTATTCAGACCAGTTTTTCAGTTTTTATTAAGAACTACATGTATATAAATATAAATTCAAGAATCTGATTCGGACTAGTAAATTCAAATTTTCAATTTGAGGACTGCATTGTAGCCGCTAAATTTTTCGTCAAGTTTTCACATTCCTCCTATATAGCCTTTTGATATTGTTGAACTAGTGCTATTGACAACAAAAAACAATCAATCAATCAGTGATTGAATTATTGTTGTTTAATGCACATTTTCAAGCTATAGGTTTTTTTTGGTTTAGGTTTATGGTGTTTAATGCCACTTTCAACAATATTTCAGTTACATAGTGACGGTCAGTTTTATTGGTGGAGGAAACCGGAGTACAATGAGAAAACCACAGACTTGTCGCAAGTTATTGACAAACATTATGCCTAATTGGTGTGAATTAACTGAAGAAAAAAAAAATCACAGAAAAACATCGAAAACTAGAACTGTGAGCAACCTCACTGAGTGCTACCCCCCGCTTGCAATACTATGATGTTCAAACTTTGGAATACAGGTATATTAGCAAGTTATCTATGAAAAATGAACGGATATCTAGGGGTCGCCACAAGTACACGACCCCCCTTTTCATGAAAGTATAAGTTGAATTATCTCCCCTTCTAAATTTTAGACAGCAACAGTATTCCTTCATGCACATCTGCAGGTTGTGTACTACAACTGTGTAAAGTTTCATAAAAATTCAATAAGCAGCTTAGTAGGAGTTGCACTTACAAGGTACATGCCCCCCCCCCCTTTTTGTGAAAGTATAAGTTGAATTATCTCCCCTTTTAAATTTTGGACAGCAACCATATTCCTTCATGTACATCTGCAGGTAGTGTACTACAACTGTGTAAAATTTCACAAAATTCCAATAAGCCGTTTAGGAGGAGTTGCGCTTACAAGGTACACGACCCCCCTTTTCGTGAAAGTATAAGTTGAATTATCTCCCGTTCTAAATTTTAGACAGCAACGGTATTCCTTCATGCACATCTGCAGGTTGTGTACTACAACTGTGTAAAGTTTCATAAAAATGCAATAAGCAGTTTAGTAGGAGTTGCGCTTACAAGGTACATGCCCCCCCCTCCCCTTTTCGTGAAAGTATAAGTTGAATTATTTCCCCTTTTAAATTTTGGACAGCAACCATATTCCTTCATGCACACCTGCAGGTAGTGTACTACAACTGTGTAAAGTTTCATAAAAATCCAATAAGCGGCTTAGGAGGAGTTGCGCTTACAAGGTACATGCCCCCCCTCCCCTTTTCGTGAAAGTATAAGTTGAATTATTTCCCCTTTTAAATTTTGGACAGCAACCATATTCCTTCATGCACATCTGCAGGTAGTGTACTACAACTGTGTAAAGTTTCATAAAAATCCAATAAGCGGCTTAGGAGGAGTTGCGCTTACAAGGTACATGGATGGACGGACGAACGGACGGACAGGGTGATTCCTATATACCCCCCCCCCCCCCCCAAACTTTGTTTGCGGGGGGTATAAAAATGTTGAACTAATCAATGCCATGTAGCTGCAGTTAAACTTTGAGCTCATTTTGACTTATAATAAAGCAACAATAGACAATTAACGAAATTTCTATTTTAAGTAACAGCAGCCATCTTGCATGGAGGGTGGGGTTGTTGGACATAATTTTGACAGGCGACCATCCCAGCCAAGCTTACTTAAATTTGGTTCTGTGGTTTCTGAGGAGAAGGTATAAATGTGGAAGTTTATGACATATGAAGGTAGACGACAAGTGAAGGTAAAAGCTCATGTGGCCTTTTACCAGGTGAGCTAAAAACACAACACAGAAAACTGAAAAGATAAGCAAAATGGACCCCACAAAAAACAGGGGTGAACCTAGGTGCTCGCTAAGGGTAAGCGGTTCCTGTTTAGTATAAACTCACCTCTAATAGACCTAACACTTGTCCTGTCAACACTGCCACATCTTGGTTTTGATTTATCTTCTTTATGTCATCAAGTATAGAATCAAATGATGAACATGCCTGAAAAATAACAATTGATTGATTTGATTTGATTGATTTTTGGTGTTTAACGCCACTTTCAGCAATATTTCAGCTATATCATGGCAACCAGTTTTAGTGGTGGAAGAAGCCGGAGTACCCGGAGAGAACCACCGACCATGTGCAAGCAACTGGTAAACTTTATCACTTGTGGCTGCGAGTCGAGTGCACCCTTTTTTGTAATTTACAAAGCCGGGCGCGAACCCACGCCGTATTGGTGATAGGCTTGCATGAGTTGTTTGGTAATCCAACTACCTAACTCATTGAGCCACCCGGGCCCTCGACAATTGATTGATGCTTAATGCCAACTATAGCAGTTTTTCAGCTAAATTGTGGAGTGAACAAATTCTACAAATTAATTTCCTCAACTACAAGATCTTAGAAATAAAACATATTTTGTAAAACGATAAATATGACGAAGGTTTCCATAATTGAATATACATTTACATCTCATTTCAATATAGAGTGAGTGTTATTTAACGCTAAGTGAGCAATTTTTCAGTTATATCAAATCAACCAGTCCTTTTACTCCTTAATGATGCATACTTTCCAGAGAAGGAGCAAATAATAATTTTAGGGTTTTTGGTTTGACCTGACCAGGGATTGAACCCACAATCTACCACACATGATAACTATTATAACACAGAGTTGGTGAAAAGTTACGAGTATCATTCATCTGAAGGCAAGAGACCATTGTACACTCACTTTGAGAGGTACGAGTTACTGCAAGATGTAGAAAAACAATAGAAGCACTGTTTCTATGCTTCTTTACTGCAGTGAGAAAAGTTGCTTTATTAATTGTCTTCTATGAATGGATTTGTATTTGATAACAAATAACAATTCTCAGGGCTCTACAATTCATACCAGCACCCATTACTCCCTGGCTAGTAAGAAAAAAAAATTTACTCGTCAACAAAAGAATGTAACTTGCCATAATTCGTACTATATATCTCCAATATGTATTTATTTGTACATAATTATTAATGCTCTGAATGAGGCAGAAGATACTTAGTTGAGGAATGGGTTTTTTCTGCTACCACATTGAAACATTTTTCATGTTTCAGACTTTAATTTTTATTTTGATAAACAAGACTTTCACGTTCAAACGTTTTTCCAGTGACAAATTCGGTTTTGCGAGCAATATCTGGGCCTGCCTTTCAAACATAACGTAGTTATTGGAATCATCAATCAATTGCAATGAGCCACGAAAACTCTGACTTCAAGACGTCTTGGAATTTACGCTTTTCAGCTTCAGAACCTTCATCATTATTTTGCCTTATGCTTCCGTCAAAGTTGCATCAGGCAGGCGAGTTTTGTAATCAGTTGATTTAACCGGTTTATTATTAGCGAAAAATTTTGTGAGAAGGTTATTTTTTTGCTAATTGAGGTCACTTGCAAGCATTAAAAGTACATGATTTAAAATTTTATGTCTGAGTCAATTGTGCAGTTTTAAAGACCGGAAAATCAAAGTAAAAATTTAAATTGAAGAAAAATATCGGTGAGGAAATGAAAATGTTCTGGAAATATCAACTCGCCATCTGGCTATCAATACTGAATTTTTACTCGCATTTTTCAAAAGTAACTCGCTTTGGTCGCATTGTAGAGCCCTGATTCTCTCTATCTAGCCAATTTCAGGTCAATACACAAATTGTCAAATTAGCATCTTCTTTACTTTGTAAAAAATTTGTGTTGGTCCATGTGACATGAGCACATTAACAAGAATCGGTAGATGACAAGAACTACTCTTTGACCAGTACATATAGTGGTACTTACTTTATTAACTATATGTCTGAATAATTTGTCTTCTGTTTCCTCTATATGTACACATGGTAGAAACAACTGGCATATAATTTTCAAAATCCCTGCATTAAAAATAAAAATTTATATATTTTAATTAAAAGAGAATCAACTGCTTTGTATATTACCTTGTAATCTATTTGTGCTTAACAAAAAAGAAATAAAAAAGAAGAAAATGAAAATTCATTGTAGCATTTTGTTGTATAATAAATATGTTGAATTTGATTGTTTGTTTTTGTTTTGTTAAGGTGGTACCATACACTACAGGGAGATAACTCTTTATAATCAGTTGAACGTTTTGATCATATGATGTTTGCATACAGATTTCAAGCATCTCGGTGATCAAAACCACGAAGAGAAAAGCTGCTATGTGGCTCGTGGATTTATAGCTCTGAGTCTGTTGGTTGGAATTTGCTAAAATTTTGATATTTATTACAGTGGATACATTCAAACACACTGCCAAAAAAATAAGAAAATTAAACGAGCAGATCAAATTTTACCTGAAGTGTTTGGTACCACCTTAACACCCCTATATATGGTTGGTTGGTTGTTTATGGATGTTTATCATCACTTTCAGCTAATTTCCAGCTATATCGCAGCCTTTGGTAGGTATCTATAAACCATAATACTTTAAAGGGAAACTTCGCAAAAAAAATAATTTTTTATATGTTTTTCCTGTCAGATGTATAAATATGGATGTTTATATGTATATTAGCGTTTTATTATGTTGGATAAGGGAATGAAATTGATTTTAAAATTATGTCAACGATACATGGAAGTCGCCATTTTGATAGCATCTCGATTCCAAGTATCACGTGACATCTAAATACGTATTGGGGTGTGAACTTGAATCAGTGTTGTAAGGCTTGTGGCTAGATGACTTTAACCACTTGTCCACTTGAGCCCCAGCGACATGATGATGAATTATGTAGATGACTTACATGTTTTGTTTAACCTTAAAGCAAAAGTTATCGAAAGAAAAAGAACATCTATATCAGACTTACCCACTTGTTCTTGAATAATGTCAGCACTCTGTAGACAAGTCTTATATCATTGTTAGGGAGAATATGAAATCAAACTGAAAACCTGAACACATGATTATTATTATATGGCAATAATCAGATATTTCTCAAATTATTAAAGAATGTCCTGAAGAAATTTTGATAAAATTGGCAATTGTTATGAAGATTTTAAAGTCTAGCTAAAACACTGTACAATTGATATTTTGAATTTGTTTTCATAATTTCATAACTAAAATTATTTCAGAGATATACAGTGTACATGAATATAATATGATTTTACAGGTTTGAAAAAATAATAGATCTTTTGGGGGAAAAATCTTCTTGTATACACTGAAGATGTACAACTCTTGTGTACTTGTCCGAGCCATGGATAGACAGATTACCGGTAACTGTTTATCTTTGTATAAAAATGAGGGCCGTCATGGTAGTGATCGTATGGTAGTTGGAATTACAACTACATATGCAATCAGTGCCTATCACCACTGTGAGTTCGAATTCTGCTCAGGCAATACAACATTATATGATAAAGTTTGTCAGTGACTTGCAGCAGGTCTGTGGTTTTATGGGTACTCCAGTTTTCTTCACCAATAAAACTGACTGCCACGATATACCTGAAATATTGTTGAAAGTGGCATTAATCACCATAAACTATCATTATTTACAATACATTTCTGTAGACCTCAATTCAATATTGATAGATCTATGGAGTTTTCAAGGATGTAATAATTACATGAAATTGAATACATATATTCTAAATAATTAAAGGATACAATAAGCTTTGGTAAGGCCTCATCAAGATTTTGTAGACATTTCTGATGGTCCCAACCAACCACGGATTCTAGGAACGTTGTCTGTGACATCTACATCAACATCATAATTCATATCTGAAACAAAACAAAATGCAAATTAATAACAATAAAACACTAGATCTTCCGACTCCTAAATAAACAGAGTTCTTCCATTCACAGGGGGTACTTTATACATGCATCTCATCAAAACTGCCACTGGTGAATCACTCCATCACACACTCTCATCTGTCAAGAACTTTGTGTGTGATTCCAAGATTCATGGATATTGGTTTGATTGAGCCAGTACGGCAGTATGGCAGTAGTATTAGTACATGTAATATTGTCTGAAAGTACAAATGAATAACCATTTTGACTTTTTGTATGTGTCTATAGGTTGGAAATATAATTACAAAGAGAGGAAGATTGGAATGCAATTCACCAGTTAAGTCAAATCAGCGGTAGCATGTCAAATTGGCCCCAAGTCAAATCGGCCACATGTTATATATATAAAATTAAATGGAAATACAGATATCTGTCTAATCTGACTTTGTTCTTTCTCCCTAATGCTATGTGCTTGTTGGAGAAGCAAAAATACCAATTTTTAGTCTTTGGTTTGACATATCATATCGCATTGAAAAATGATACTGCTGTTTGTTCCTAGTGGCCAAAGCCTGTGTTCCGAGTGTCATTCTTTCAAGTTGATCTGCGGTTCTTAGTGGCCAAATTGACGTACCCTACATCTATAAACCCTATGATTAATTTTCGTGAATGTTTTAACAAAGGTTGTAGGAAGAATTTGGGAATTTCTGGTATATGAAGTTGTTGATTTAAAGGAATTTTATTTGTGTTTACTGTATTTAATAGACAATAGAGAATAATTATCAATATAAAGATAATTATATAATTGTCGCCAATCACGTTTTATGTAAATTACTAATCACTTAATTATGTCATAAATTAATCATTAGATTAGTGAAAACTAATTGAGTATACCCTCTTTAAATAAAGGATATTATTATTATTATCACAACACAAGCAATGTTGGGAGTTCACCATCATATTTACTAATTTAGTAAACAGAAATTCAAATGTATCAATCACTAATGTAAAATATTAACAAAGCGATGGATGGGTTTGAGATCTTACTGAAGACGGATGGACCTGATACCGACGATGACTGTTCAGTTTGATGGAATGAAAATTTCATTGAAATTAGAGTGACCCCCCTTTTTCCCTCAACACTAATAGAATCCTTTTTGACAAAAGTCCAAACTGTATTTTTCGGTGCATGAATTTGAAGAATGTTTATCTTGTTATAAATTCATAATTGCATATATATATGCTAAATATAACCTTAACAAAACTACCATGTAAATTATGATTAGCAAACGATCAAATTTTCCGCCAATAAAATAATTCTTTGTTGACATTTTTCACTTCCGGTTTGGTTCAACTAAACAAAGGGGGGGGAATATGTATTGGTTGTAGGAAAAATAATATATCACCATTGTTTTTTCTGACTAAATTTCATGCTCTTTCGTAGTCTTGTGAAAATGATTCAATTTTATCTCACGTTTTTTAAATAAGTAATTGGTCATTAGATTTACTGACATCTTTTAATATCCTGTTTAACCCAAAATCGGCTATTGGGATATCCAATATTTCGCGGGAAATCAACAAAAACAGTGTGGAAGGAAACATACCAGTGTGATATCAGAAAAAAGACAATGCCAGGAAAGGTTGATGTAGAAGAAAAGGAAAAACTTGATTTAAACGAAAAGTTAGTTAAATAGATTCTAATTTGTTAAATATTGAATATGACCAAGCAAGCCTCACTGACAAAGCTGAATTAAATTCTTACATTTTTATTGGGGGGAGGGGGTGGGGTCCGTGTGCGCACATAAGTCATGGCATTATAATCAGCTAGATGATTGTGGCCAATACCAGGCAGAAACAGAAAGAAAAGATAAAGATCTTCACCTCAACACTCAGTCAAATTGTTAAGTCAAGACTACAAGAGTGAGTTGTTTTTGTTGATTAATCATGAAAAAAAATTCTAATTTAAGACAGTGATTATCTTGAAATAGTTCACTGTATATATGCAGCAATGACAAGCACTTTTCTACACTTTGCTATAAAAAAAATTGTGATTATCTACTAACAGCGTGTAGTTTTGTTGCTTGTTAGTGGTAAAAAGTTATATTCTCTGTCGTGGTCATGATGGTATGGTAGTTTGACTTGCAGCTACTTGCATTGTGGAATCAGTGCCTATCATCACTAAAGTTGTGAATTCAAACCCTGTTCATGGCAAGGTGTAGTCGATACAACATTATGTGATAAAATTTGTCAGTGACTTGTGATGGGTCAGTGGTTTTCTCTGAGTACTCCGGTTTCCTCCACCAATAAAACTGACTGCCATAGTATAGCTAAAATATTGTTGAAAGTGGTGTTAAACACTATAAAGCTAAACCACACTGAATGTGTAGATAAAATTAGCAAAGTGAGCTAGACAATTTAGAGTTCCATTTCTTAGAAACAAAGATGACAGCCATGTAATGTAACGTCTCTATAGAGAAAGTAAAGGACACAGTCCTCACTATGACAGATTGCAGCTCTCATGATGAGCAATGGTCCTCCGGCTCGGACCAGTAAATTTTTCAGTTTTTATTTAGGAATACAGTCAAATCCGCTTATTTGCATACAGCAAATGTCCGAGCATATTATCCATATATACGGCGGATTCAATAATACGATAAACGAAATTCCAACAAGGGGAGATAATGCAGGTTGTTCATACAACATGATTCTCAAGACATTCATTATCCTTGGAGTAAATAAGTTTCTCATAGGTATCATTTATATACTGATTTTTATTTATGAAATAAAGAACTAAAAATGTCCAGAGTTGTTTTTTATTTTCATCATCGGCAAGTCAGAAATCACGTGATGATTGTTTATTTTTAAACAAATGTTCCACTGAAAAGTTTTGTTTACTGGATGATGTAATGCTCATTTCTATGATAATATTAAGAATTATGGTCAGCAAAAGAAATGTTTTCAACATTGAAAGAGTGTATTATGCAATATTTCAGCTGTCATTCTGTGTTGAACTACACGACCCCCCTCCCCGATGACCAGAATGCGAAATGACTTCATTTTAGCAAATGTTCACCAATCAATTTAATTTTTTCACTCTTCAATTTCCTTGCCAAAAAGAAATTATTACTGGTAAATAGAAAATATTTATTATTCTAATATGCCGTCTTTCAAACGCTTTGAGTCCAAACCCGTGGTAAAAATAATATTTATCTATGACCGATTACGTCATAGATAGACGTGGTCTGTGCTTGTAAAGCGGCTGTTCCATGACACTCCCTTGTTAAAGATGCACAATAATAAGTATGCAATACACAAAATAAATAAATATTCGTGTATTGGAAATCGGTTCAGGTGATATAGAAAACAGACAGGGAATATAAACCCACATCCCTTGTGAAGATCCCGAATAGCATATAGTATTCTTGCATATCCCTGGGTCTAAAAATCGAACAAATTAAAATTCCACCAAATGTTGTTGACGACTTGGGCATATAAACAACATGACGTCATATGAAGACTTCCAGTTTAGAACGCAAAGATCCTGACGTTTTTCGGCTTCGTGTACGCCTCCTTGTCAAAGTGGAATTTGCAGTATATTCCCTTTCTTTTGAATTGATGTTTATGAATGACAACATTTAGTAATCTCAAAACATATTTACCATCGGCATTGAAACACCTTTTCGGTTGTCTTTTCAAACATCTTTGGAAAAAAACGGAATATTATTGTAACATTTCAGTCGGGTCAATTAACGGAACAACCAAAAACACTGGATGACCTAGGACGTTTCATTTGAAAATGTTCTGTAATTGTCCTATTAGAATCGAAATAATTACCGGTAGCCATATATTTATATTGTTTTTACCACGGGTTGTCACTTTATGCCTTCATTTTACCCCTTGCTACCGCTAGTGACCAAGCATATATGAACGGATTAGAGACTATATTATGTAATCAGTCGATGTCCTGATTGATAACTGACAGATGTAAACAATGAATCAATATGTTGAACTGCGTGATGATGCGAATACCACGTGTTCAAACTTTAAAAAAAAATTCCACAACCCGTTAGGCCAAAAAAAAATGTGTGTTTACTGTCACATGTCAAAAAAATCTAGGGTCAGTCAGTCGGCATTAATTTTTTTTTATTATTACTATCGGCAAAACCGGAAATAATCATTCCGATTCCGGTATTTCATTTTCGAAATTTCCGGTAAGCCGTCATTTGTTGAAGCTGTTTTGTGACGAGTTACACAGTTTTTCTACCTTCTTTGCTCTCAATTTCGACAAAAAGCTGGCGGTTGAATAGATAAAAAAAAACATTGCTGCTGATTAAACAACAAAAATTGTTATCCGAATTCTGTGTAAAAATTGATAGTGTGGCTAGCAAAAATTAGGTTCGAATAATTGCAGATAAAAAATGTTAGGGTCTGCGGCTGAAAAATAGGGTCGGTCGGGTGACCGTAAACACACACATATTTTTTTTGGCCTTATATAAGCGATTTATTCTTGCAATTCATCATTTCATTGACAAAAATAAAGTTTTCAAAAGAAAATATTATTTATAACACGAGACTACATGACCTCTCGATGACCCGAATGTTATTCTCTTATCCGATCATCCGGGCATTTAATAATAACAAATTTTTTAGCAATCAATTTTAATCATTTCATTCAGATAATTCGCCTATTTTATTAACAAAAATAAACTATTGTAAAGAAAATATCATTTATTAGTAAAGCATATGAATGGATTAGAGACTATATTATGTAAAATGTCCATGTCAATATAAACAAAATGGCGGATGTAAACAACACGGCATGCAATATAAAAAATACGTTTGAAAACATTAAATTGACGCTACATTGCAGAAATAATGACATTATTTTCTTTAAAAAGGATAAATACAACAAGTAAGCATTTAAATTTCACTCCGAGATCAAAACATGACTAAAATCACAATGTCAACAAACAACATGCATAACCAACAAAACATGTGACGCTATCAAAAAATAAATAAATACCTCTAACTAATATAATAGAAATTCAAGAACAATTTTATTGAATAAGAAATAGAACAATGGAGTATGTGAACTCTTCCAATCTGGACATGTAAACTTCCAAAGCTGCACATCCTGTCCAAAATGTAAAAGAATATTCGATTATTACGAAGTTTGCCAACTTTTTACCTGGATTTTTCCATTCAAATACCTGGTATATGCGCTTATCCGATATGCAAATAAACACAGGTTTTTTCCTTTAAAACTCAATAAATGGTTTGGTGTTTTGCAAGAATATTCGATTATCAACAATACTCTATTATACGATATTCGAAGAGGTGGAGTTAACTATATATTAAATAAATTCTAGAATTTGATTCAGACCAGTAATTTGAGTAAATCTAAATTTTCATTTCGAGGACTGAGGACATATTCATTCATTCAAATCGTCATGGGAGGTTATAAGACATAGATCATTTATGTTGTAATGGAGTATAATATAGGATTTTTAATGAAAAAGGGTATATATAAAAAAAATACCAGTTTGGAAAAATTTATAAATCAAGTATTATATCAATTATGCTGGCTTATAGAATGCATTGCAATGTATAGAGACCCTGTAAACGTGTAAAATGAAGCACCAAGACAATTTTAAAGAGATTGTTTATACAAAATTTATCAATTATCAGGGCTCACCACACATAGTAAAAACAGGGCGACTTGACTTAAGGGCGAAGTGAGGGAAAATCTGGGAGACTTCCGAAAATCGATCCAAATTTTAACGTTTCTTTCCCCGCTACCGCATGTCCCCTACCTTTCACAAAAACGAATGATGATCTTAAAAGGATGCAATTAACGAGTTTGGAATAAAATATTGAACATCAAACCCTGTATGGGTCACATTTCAGGAACATGGGAGCTCCTTTTATGTGAATATTGAAGAAAAAGTATGATTATTGGTGAAAAAAATACGGACTTGAAAAGATTGACAGGGCGACTGAAACTTCGCTTTTTGACAGAAATTAGGCGACTTCATTGAAACCAAGGCGAAGAAGTCGCCTGATTTGGTGAGCCCTGAATTATTACAGTATTATTTTTACATGTACTGTTTTCTTCAGGTTGAAAGTTTTGGAAGAAGAATTAAAAGAAGGAGATATAACTGAAAA
This sequence comes from Bathymodiolus brooksi, assembly GCA_963680875.1. NCBI lineage: Eukaryota > Metazoa > Mollusca > Bivalvia > Mytilida > Modiolidae > Bathymodiolus > Bathymodiolus brooksi. Next base: position 53,438,972 of record OY804588.1, read on the forward strand.
GGTTAGAAAATGTTTATTAATAATACATGAAATTTAATGTTTCTCATTAAAGCTCATTGTAGTGTCAAGCTGACTGTATTTACATACCTTGCTTGTATCCTTACACAAGAGAGTAGCTTCATCTTCCTTTTACATAAATACAAGTTGTGTGTCCTGGATTACCTGTTACACACATTAAGATACACTGAAAATATACAGAACTTTTTCTATGTAAACATTGTGACTTTTTTCCTGTGACTTTTTCCTAACCAAATTGTGTCCTTTGTTCCTGTGACTTTCTTTCCGTTTTCCTCCTGGATATCAATCTCTCCCGATAATGGCAAATTGTCGGTATTCTAATTTATTTTTCCATTAAATAGCCAATTTAAGTATGCAATAAGGTAATCAAACATTACTGAATTATTTCCTCAGTTGCAGAAAATTACTTCCTGTTTGATTATTTCCTCAAAATATGATTTTCAAATAGAACACCCATTGTATCAGTTCTTCAGTAAATAATTTTTAGCTCATTGTCACCACTGAGCGTCCGTCCGTTAACTTTTCACATTTTAATCAACTCCTCTGAAACCACTGGGCCAATTTGAACCAAACTTTGGTGGAATGGTCCTTGGATGGCCCCCTTCCAAAATTGTGTCCGATGATCCCGACTTCCAACCAAGATGGCCACCAAACTAAAAATAGAAAAAAGGGGGGATGAAATTTTAATTGTTCATTGCTGCTTTAGTAGAAGTCAAAATGAGCTCAAATTTTAACTGCAGCTACATGGCAAGGAGTAGTTTAACATATATTTCGGGTTTTTCTGTGAAATTTTTCTTTCAGCCGATATATACCGATTATGCAAATTAGGCATATTTTGATAAAAGATCACATTTAAATCTTCTCCTCTGAAACCGCTGAACCAAATTAAACCAAACCTGGCAGGGATGGTCCCTAGGTGGCCCCCTTTCAAAATTGTGTCCGACAGCCCTGCCCTCCATTCAAGATGGCTGCTGTTACTAAAAATAGAAATTTCTTCAACTGTCCATTGCTGCTTTAGTATAAGTCAAAATGAGCTCAAATTTTAACTGCAGCTACATGGTATGGAGTAGTTTAACATATATTCTGGGTTTTTCTGTGAAATTTTTCTTTCAGCCGATTTATACCGATTATGCAAATTAGGCATATTTTGATAAAGGATCACATTTAAATCTTCTCCTCTGAAACCGCTGAACCAAGTTACACTAAACCTGGCAGGGATGGTCCTTGGGTGGGTCCCTTTCAAAATTGTGTCTTGACAGCCCCACCTTCCATTCAAGATGGCTACTGTTACTAAAAATAGAAATTTCTTCTATTGTCCATTGCTGCTTTAGTATAAACCAAAATGAGCTCAAATTTTAACTGCAGCTACATGGCAATGAGTAGTTTAGCATATATATATTCCGGGGTTTTCTGTGAAATTTTTCTTTCAGCCGATTATGCAAATTAGGTATATTTTGATAAAAGATCACATTTAAATCTTTTCCTCTGAAACCGCTGAACCAAATTAAACTAAACCTGGCAGGGATAGTCCTTGGGTAGTCCCATTTCAAAATTGTGTCCGACAGCTCCACCCTCCATTCAAGATGGCTGCTGTTACTAAGAATATAAATTTCTTCAATTGTCCATTGCCGCTTTATTATCAATCAAAATGAGCTCAAATTTTAGCTGCAGCTACATGACAATGAGTAGATTAACATATATTCTGGGTTTTTCCGTGAATTTTTTCCTTCAACCGATTTATACTGATTGTACAAATTAGACATATTTTGATAAAAGATTACATTTAAATCTTTTCCTCTGAAACCGCTGAACCAAATTAAACCAAACCTGGCAGGGATAGTCCTTGGGTAGTCCCATTTCAAAATTGTGTCCGACAGCTCCACCCTCCATGCTGTTACTAAAAATAGAAATTTCTTTAGTTGTCAATTTCCGCTCTATTACAAATCAAAATGAACTCAAATTTTAATTGCAGCTATATGGCAATGAGTAGTTTAACATATATTCTGGGTTTTTCTGTGAGATTTTTTCAGCCAGTTTATTTCGTTTAGAAATATTATGTGATAAAAATCACATCAAAATCTTTTGCTCAGAAATTTGAGTTGAAATGATCTTTGGGTGGCCCACTTTCAAAATTATGTGTAACACCCCCATTTTCTATCAACATTAGATGTCAAATTGAAAACCAGGTGAGCGATTACAGGCTCCTGGGAGCCTCTAGTTTTTAGCATAATTCAAGAGGGTAGTATTTCCCACAAGTTTAAATATAATATATTGTGTTAAAAAAATACATGTTAATCGTGTTTTTTTTTATTACTTTTTGCCATAGATGTTTTAATTAATTAAATAATCTAATTGTTTATTACAGGACAGGGCCTAATTTAGCCGGTGAAATGGCCATATATAAGTTGTCGAAAATCGCTCTTTTTGTGGAGATGTTAATTTCCTGGTAAAGCAAAGTTTACCTTGAATTATTTGTCACAAAGGAAGAGGTGTTTTAAAGGGAAATACACTCAAACCTGCCCATGTGGTCACCTCTGTTAAGCAGTCACCTATATTAAAAGGTCACCTTTTTCTTGTCCTGTCATAGAAAATGTTATATGAATTGAACCTCTCTTAAGAGGTCACCTGTCTTATAAGACCACTTTTTCTTGGTCCCAAAGGTGACCTCTTAATACAGGTTTGACTGTAGCTGTAAATTGTTTATTACAGGGTTACTGGAGAAAGAAGTGTAAAGTTTTAAACGATGTTCTCACAGAAGGAATTAAGAAAGAAATCAAAGATTTGGAAAGTGAACTCAAGGATGAGAATATAACAGAGGTATGAATACAGTTTGCACCAAAAATCATTACATGTATTCCTATGATTGATTGATTGATTGGTGTTTAATGCCAACTCTAGCAATATTTCAGTTGTATCGTGGTGTGACCAAATTTATTATTAACTTAGACACCTATAAAGTATAAGACCATTAGAAATAAAATGTAAAACATACTTGTCTATAAAACAATGAGATTATATATACAAATAAAAGAAACATTAAAAAGATAAAACCATATATTGAGAACGTATGATATCAAACTATTTTTGTATATAAATCAATCTCCTCAACAACAAAAATCGCGACATTTGTAAATAAATCATATATGTTGTTGACATTGTAGAATGTTTGCCGAACATCGGCAACATCTACGCAGTATTAAAACATGCTTAAGCGAAAAATTGGAATTACACGGAATACTTTCCGGTCGTTCCTCATTGTTTAACAAATAACTATGAGTAAGTCTACCATGACCTATGCGACATCTGGTCAAGACTACTTGTTCCTTCCCATTTTGACCGTAAGAACAAGGAGTCATGTCAACTAGGGAATGTATTTCGTGTAATTTGTTATGAATTTGCTGATCCCAGCTATCTTCCCAACGTTTTAAAATATATTTCACTATAAAAGGTTTAAAATCTGTGTGTGGAATAGAACAATTGGATATAGGTTTATCCAATGCGTCCTGGTCGACTACTGTGTTCCCATGGATACCTATATGACTAGGAATCCATGTGAAAATAACATGTTTTTCCAATAGCAACAAGGCTTTTATAAATTTCAACTATTTTTAAAATGAAAGGGTTTTGAGTTTTACAACTCTCAATTGCCAACAGGCAAGAAAGAGAATCTGAACAGATCATGAATTTACTCTCATCAGAAGAGGCAACGAACTATGAAAAATTTGGTCTAGTAAAAATTTTCTTAATCATATACATGATATAAATAGGAAAATTCTTCTATTATGTCAATTTGATCTAGTTTGTGCAAAATGCTCATCTTTATGTGTATAAAGATATGAGTAATTTTTTGTTTAAAAACAAAGACACCTAAATAATAAAATTTTGCATATTTTGAAGATGTGCACACAATTTTTGATATAAGTCTAATTTTGATGATGTTTTTCTTTGATTATGACCAGGGCTTCTGGTAGTCGGGGATCTTCATGACCTGTTTTTTATAATGACACACTGACATCGTTCACCAACCTATCACCATTATCAAATTATATCCGCCATGGTTAGATTTGCCAGCTGCCATCGTTAAAAAGTGCAGTGTTTTGTCAATTACATGATTATCTACCTCCGATATAGGAGAGGTAAATCTACAGGCTTGTATAGACTCGAACTACACGCAAATCCCCTCTGGTCATAAATGTAAGATTATACCAATCAAGGGAATAATTAACTTACAAGGTAAAATCAACTTTAAAAGACATTTGAATGTGTTCAATGCGAATTTAAAATCGTGAATTACAGGATGAGTTTGTAGTCTGTTGAACATGTCGAAATGGGTACGTCATTTGTCAGAACCAAATGTCAAACAATCAAAACTTGGATCTTGTTTTGAATCTGGAGACACCAGTAAAGTAAAAGAAATGACGACAGTGATGACAAGAATACTAAAATTGCCAGCCCATCTAAAGCAAAACATCACACTAATTTTTATGACGTGTGGCTGTCTTACGAAAATGAAGAAGATATTAAGCAGCCATCAATCAATCACATGTCAGAATATGGAGATGTGCATATCAAATTGATTAAAATGCTATTTCTTCACATTATGTCGGGGGCCGTCCTGATTGTATGGTAGTTGGATTTACAACTACCTGTGCAATCAGTGCCTATCACCACTAAAGTTGTGAGTTCGAACCCCGTTCATGGTGAGCTGTACTCAATACAACATTATGTCAGACTTGTGACATAAAACCAAGCCACCAACCACATTATGTCCATTTTCACATTTATATAATGATGTTGGACACAGACAACACAAAGTCGTGTCTTTTGTTAAAAATTATTTTCAGTTTTATTTTTATTTCTATTCCAGAAAGGTTATTATAAGCAGCTTGGAAAATTGTTACAGAATTTTACCGAAACAAAAACAACTGCTAATGGCGACTCGGTGAAAGTAGAAAATGGAAAAGACCATAATAACGATGATTCTGTTGAAAATGGATCAAATGGAAGTAGTAATAATGGTCACCATGACAACAAACAGGAAACTAATGGATCAAATGGCAGCATAGAACAATGTGATAATGATTGCCATGACAACACAAAGGAAACTAATGGATCATTGCCTTCAATTGATGATAAAATAAAGAAAAATGAGAACCAAGAAGAAGTGACAGAGATTACAGATGACAACAATGAAAATAAAAGGGAGACAATTGAGATTACAGAAGACAATGAAAATAAAAGGGAGACAACTACAATGAAAAATGATGATCAAAAGGTGGGTTGGTACAGGATATTTCCAATGAGATTAGGTTTATGGTGTTTAATGCCACATTCAACAATATTTCAGTTTTATTGGTCGGGGAAACCAGAGTACCCAGAGAAAACCACGACCTGTCGCAAGTCACTGACAATTCTGGTGATAGTGATTTAGATATTTTTTTTGTCAGATGACTGCCGAATAATAATTTAAAATTTATTATGATTGTAGAATCAATTCCCTGTCTGGGATTTGTGATCATTTTGTGAATGTGTGAAAGATTCCTATTAAAATTATAATTTTCATGTTTAACCGGAATAGCCCTATAGATAACTTCTTCTTTTTATGTGCATAACTTTGTTGATACTTTTCAGATTTTCAATTAACTGTGATTCTGCATTTTATGACGTCAATTGATTGATTAATTGGTGTTTAACACCAACTTTAGCAGTATTTCAGCTATATTGTGGCATTGTGACGTCAAACTTACCAACTTTCCCCATATGTGAAATATGTATGTCATAATGTGGAATAAATGTTTTATTATCATTTTACATTGAACGACCAAGGTTGGGCTAAAACCACCTGTCACAAGTCACTGACAAACAACATGGAATGACCCAGACAATCAACAAATACCTTAAATCACTATAAAAGACCAACTACAATATATTTTGTAATTCCAATGGGTCACAAAGATTACACATTACAGTCTTTGCCTTAATTTTTCACCCACTTGCCCGAAAGCCAAATTTAGAAAAAATTTCTATATCTTCAAACAAATTCTTTCATGATTATCACTTGTCCGAATCCAGTTTCACTTGTCCCGGGCTTTGGGCAAGAGGGTTAACGAGTTGACTGACATTAGCTAAGGGATGAGGAATGTAGAAAAAAATTATATACAGGTAAAATTTATTTTTGACAGGAAGAAGAAATGGAGACAGAAGAAGCATTGGAAAAAGGTAAGTAAATGTGTAGGGGGAAAATTGTGTTACTTCCAGTAACCCTATTGACCTTCATATTGTGTGCCCACTTAATGTATTGTTTGCTATTATCAACCAAATAGACTACGCTGGAAAAGGATTATAAAGTTGTGGTTGACAATTCAAGCGAATAAGATTATTTGTCTAATATGTCTTAAGAGGAAATGATTTAGAAGAATGTATTGAGACATTGTTGCATTTTTATATCCAGAGATAAAGGTTTTCATTTGATCAGCAGATTTCCTCTTTTTTAAGTAAAATATTTAGAAGTAAATTGTGTAAAACTTGGTCTAAAAAGCGAGAAATTAAAAGTCTTCAGGTGTTATGTAGGGGGTTTTCTATTTTTTTCATCAGTGAACTCTCATCTCGGATTTCATATTCTTAAAAATTTAAGTACAGTTGACTCTCGAATTCGATGGGACCATGGAAAAAATTCGAGTCAACGTAGTTCGACTCAAGAGGAGCTACGAAGATACCGGAAGTTTGGTTTGTTTAACAACAAAAGGGAGACAACTCGAGCGAAATTTTGAAGAGCTAAAACCAGCATCGCATGTCCCTATTCTTGGAACGATTTTAAACATATTCGATGTTTTTGTTGCTGTTTTTTTCTCTCCGTTAAATTCTTTGAATCTTGTGAAACGACTGATAACTTCTAGATATCTTTTTTTTGTGTGAATGAATATGTGTATCCGTTTTGTTTATGTTTTTCACCTATTGCATTGTCATTAAACTTCACCCATCATGACATATTTTTCTTTGTGCAATACTGTTTATTTACAATAAATGGTGTGTTTTTATTAATCAATAAAGTGTAAAAGAAAACTATTCTTCTTTAATCAAAATTAATTTCCGACAAATAATTCAATAGATAAAACTTTTCCTTTGTGTACTTTTCATAATCATTGATGTATGCCGACCCAAGCGCACTTATTATGAATCGATAATTTTTGATTGTACACATCTAACCTGTGTCATAATACCAAGCCAATTCAAATATTATCACTAATTAATTTGACAGATTGTAAAATAAACATGTGAAATAGCCTAAGGTAAAAATGTCAAAGTCAATGACCAGATGTTTCACCTGTGATCCGATTTTAATCCTAAGGTAATACACATGTTTTGACAGGTAAATTTGACTTAACGAATGTAAATAATATGGCTTTCTACATCTCGGGACCAAAACTTTTATTCGAGACAACCGAAATTTCGACTCATCCGAATTCGACTCAACAGGAGTCAAATTATATATATTTATACACAACGAAGTTCGGGACTTCGATAAAAATTCGAGACAATGAGAGTCAACATAAACCATTTCTTCTAAGTGTTGTCCCGCCACGATATAACTAAAATATTGTTGAAGGTGACGTAAAACACCATAAACCAACCATCTAAGTCTTGTTTAAATATTGGAAGTTCATGCTATCCACTATATATGGCAATTTGGGATATTTTGATTGTAAAAATTCTTTTTTTTTTTTTTTCTTTTTTTTTTTTTTTTTTTTTTATATATATATGGGTGTTTGAACAAGTATACACATTATTAAGAAAAAAAATTGATTTAAATGATTTTAACAGTTTATATCATAATGGAGCTGTATCATGATTAAGTAGATTGAGTTGGTTAAATGTTTCATTTACTTTTTTTCAGAAACTCCAAGTAAAAAGTCTAAAGGCAGAAAAGGGAAGAAGATGGATACCTGCCAACCAACAATATCCTCCATGTTTACCAGAACGTAAGTAAAAAAAAATAAATTGAACATTCATTGAAAAGTAGGGTTAGGGTTATAGTGTTTTAACTTCACTTTCAATAATATTTCAGTTATATCGTGGCAGTCAGTTTTATTGGTGGAGGAAACTGGAGAAAACAACTAACCTCCTGCAGGGCACTGATTGTATTGGTAGTTGTAAAACCAACTACCATACGATCACGACCATGACGACCCCACCATCCTTAAACAAATTCTGCTAGGCTGTATGTAATCCAGATTAAAAAAAATTACTGAAAATATATTTTATTAATGAAGTTCATCACAGATATACTCCACAAATAACAAGAAATTATATAAAATAATGAATAATTATAGGGATTCGGAATTAAGTATAAATACAAATATTAATCTGTTTTATTATTCTAAAAAAAATTTGAAAGTGTTAGACAGATACATTTTATTTTTAATCAAATATCAGGAAAAAAACTGGTATCATCATAAAGTTTTAAACACTAACTCGCAGTCATATATTAAGTTCCTGTTTGCATTTATTGTGAGAAAATATAGAATTTGAAGACACTTCAAAATCGACAATGGTTAAGACAAATTCCAGTTTATATGCAGATGCAAAATTTAAGAAAATTATTTTTGCCTTAGATTTTGATATTAAAACTGGAAAAATGGTATTATCCTCCATAAAAGGTACTTTAAGATATGTACTTTCAATTAAGAGGTGGTACCAGGTACTTTTACCCGTTTAAAATGGTATTTGGTACCTCCTGATTTTAAAAAGTATTATATAGGTTATTCGTGAAAATGTTCAAATTTTAATACAATGTATCACCTGTAAATAGTGAAGTTCTGGTACATTTAAAAAATATGGAAAGCCCCCTTTCAACTATAAAATTCACTATTTTGCATTGTGCATTGTGCAAGGAGCATGGAAAATGTAAAAAGTCAGATTTAAAGTATGTATGTCTTTTTATAGTCCAGGAAAAAGGAAGTCAACAGCTGATGAAGATATGAAGACAGAAGAAATGTCAGAGAAAGAAACAAAGAAACCGAAAGTTGAAAATGAAGAAAAGAGTGAAGTGATGGAAACTGATAATGATAAAAGGTATGTATTGAATGAATGAATTAATTGCAAAAAGCATAAACATGCTATGGCAATCGAAACAAATAGTCAAATCTTGTTATGTATAAGTTCACAGTGTTGTGTAAAATTTTGAGTTATCCGAAATTTGACTAAAGTAAAGGGGAGCAAGGAAATAAGTAAGATAGACAACTCTGTCAGGTAAGTTTGAAATGCTATTCAAAACAAAGAATAAGCAATGTATACTAGGATTTTTCTAATTTTAGGTCCACCGAAACGGAAATGAAAGTGGAGACTGTTAATAAAGGACCTCCAGTAAAGTGTAGAGAATGTAAACAGTTGATTGATTCAGATCTAGCCCTGTTCCCTGGCGATGCTGATGATGCTGTGAGTGTTATTTTCCCGATTATCAGCATGCAGTTTAATAGATTGTTTAAACTTGAAGTGAAAAGTATTTCAGCTATGTTCATGATAGCGTTTACAAAAATAAATATGTAGGTGAAAAAAGGCACTGAGATGGGAAAATGAGTTGAAGTTTAGATTGCTACGGGAAAAAGAAGATAGACAAATAATAGTCTCCTATAACTCCTAGAACAAACTAAGAAATGGTAACATTATAGCGCTTGTTTCTGGGTTGGGTTATGGTGTTTAATACCATTTTCAACAATATTTCATTTATATCGTGGCGGTCAGTTTTATTGGTGGCGGAAACGGAAGTACCCAGAGTAAACCACCAACCTGCCGCAAGTCACTGACACACTTTGCTCTTTTCAGTACTTTTTGTCCATTCTTTTTGGACTTATATTAAGACTCTGCTCGTCTATGTCTATGTCACATTGAACCCGTCATACACTTGAGCAAGCCGACCATTATTAGTCTATGTCACATTGAACCCGTCATACACTTGAACAAGCCGACCATTATTAGTCTATGTCACATTGAACCCGTCATACACTTGAGCAAGCCGACCATTATTAGTCTATGTCACATTGAACCCGTCATACACTTGAGCAAGACGACCATTATTAGTCTATGTCACATTGAACCCGTCATACACTTGAGCAAGACGACCATTATTAGTCTATGTCACATTGAACCCGTCATACACTTGAGCAAGCCGACCATTATTTTATTACCTTGATACATTTTCTTTTGAATTATAGGTGGAGGAGTTTGTTGCTCTAACAGATCCAAAGTTGTCAGTGTTTACTGGTAATGAAGAGGAAATCAACAGTTACGATGAAAGACCACAGAATAAAATTACTAATTTTAGGTATTATAGAAAATCACCATCGCTAGATGTATTTTCATCTTAAGATAGTGAAACTTGAATAAATCGTAGTCCTGAATAAATCAAACTTTAAATAAAGTCCAGATATAGGAAATCTTTTTTAATTCAACCTGTATAGACAGAACAACTGTCTATTACAAACACAAAAGTTGGCCCCAAGGAGATTCTGTTTAGACAGAACAACTGTCTATTACAAACACAAAAGGTGGCCCCAAGGAGATTCTTTTTAGACAGGTTACACTGTATTTACTTATACTATTAAAGTATTTAATCAAAACTAAATGAGGTTCGCGCCCGGCTTTGTAAATTACAAAAAAGGGTGCACTCGACTTACAGCCGCAAGTGATAAAGTTTACTAGTTGCTTGCTCATGGTCGGTGGTTCTCTCCAGGTACTTCGGCTTCTTCCAGCACTAAAACTGGTCACCATGATATAGCTGAAATATTGCTGAAAGTAGTGTTAAACACAATAAATCAATCGATCAACCAAAACTAAATGTGCTTTTCTATGACAAATTTACACCTGCTATAGAATTCTGTAACACAACCTGTCGATTTTCAGTTAGTTTATTTATACATGTCTACTACTATAAGACTTTGTGGGAAACTTAGCTCATTCAAGAACACTTATACAGTAGTGAGAAAGGATAGTAGTGATGTAAATGAACATGAGATGCTATCCAACTTTACACTTAGACACAAATCAAAGTAAAGGAATATATATATATAAAAAAAAAAAAAAAGAGCAAAGAACTGATTGGCTCGGAATCAGAATATTGTATGAATCAACATGTCTAACCACAGACTGTTGTTTCAGTGAGCTAGCACTAAAAAATCTAACTCATCATGTTGGTCTAGAACAAAGCGGACATCATCATCATAATCTCGTCAAACTGTAACTTGTTCTCGTCATGATATAGTTGAAAAATTGCTCATTTGGCATTAAACAGTAATGACTCTTTTAGAGTATCTCATGACATTACAGGGGCCATCTTGGCCGTGATCGTATGGTAGTTGGATTTACAACTACCTATGCAATCAGTGCCTATCACCACTGATGTTGTGAGTTCGAATCTCGATCAGGGCGAGGTGTACAACATTATGTAATAAAGTTTGTCAGTGACTTGCAGCAGGTTTTCTCCGGGTCCTCCGGTGTCCTCCACCAATAAAACTGACAGCCACGATATAACTGAAATATTGTTGAAAGTGGCGTTAAACACCATCAAATAAATCATGACATGACATTTCTCTTTAATATTATTTCAGTGTTTATGACAAGAATACCCATCTGTGTCCTTTTGATTCCGATCTGATAGAAAAAAATATAGAGTTGTACTTCAGTGGTTACGTTAAACCAATATATGACGAAAACCCAGCTATTGAAGGTATGTCCTTTTAACTTGTTTACTACTTAACGATTGGCATTCTGTTGGTTATATAATAGTTAGCATGCTCACTTTGAGTACTGCAGAATGTGGGTTCAAGCCTCGTCCAGGTCAAAGAAAGGGAATAATATTAGTATTTACTTCTAAACTTGACATTAAAGAGTAAAAACAAAGACTGGTTGGATTGAAATTGGGAAAATGTGTCAGAGTGGAGCTGCATGTGATTGTTGTTAACAAGCACTGAAAAAATTCCAACTAATCGTGTTGATCTAGTACAAAGAGGACATTACAGTGATTCAGCTATGCACTGGTCTCAGGACATATTTTCACACCTATTTCTCAAATTGTCTTGAAGAACTTTATAAAAATTAGTATAATTATTAAAGAATGTCCTGAAGAAAGTTTGATAAAACTGGCAATTGTCCTGAAGCACTGCATCATCTCATCTCTTGTAAGAGTGGTGGCTGATTTCTGTTTGGCTGCAATAAAGCATTCATTCAATAAAAGTTACTGTTACTAATGAGCTTTGGTAACTGAGAAGATGGTGCTTTTAAAAACTCACTGTTCAAAAAATGTTTTTCTTTTAATTATAATTAGGTGTCAGGAAATTGCTAGAGTGCAGATTTTAAACGATTTACTCCAGAGTCCTGGCCGTAAGATCTTTTTGAAACTGTTCATTTCTCAATATTTTTTTTTGAATCTTCAGAACCATCACTGTTATTATGAAGTTGTTATTATTAACCGTGCAAATATGCAGAGAAACACAAAGAAAGGAAATTTAAAAAAAATTCTTGTGAGTGATGTATTTTCTTCTTGTTGAAACTTATATGGAAAATATAAAAATTAAATACATAGATATTCAAGAAAGATCTATTTTTAGGTGGAATACCAACCAGAAACATGGGTCCTATAAATGAATGGTGGACAGCTGGCTTTGACGGTGGAGAAAATGCATTAATAGGATTTAGTACAGGTATGGTAAAATACATGCAGAAATTAATGAGGGAAAATGTTGGGGTGTATTACTGGGTTCCTGAAAAAGTGTAACATCATAGAATTCTGAGAGAATGCATTGGTAGGATTTAGTACAGGCATGGTAATATACACAGAGGAATTAATAGTGAGAAAGAAAGCGGGGGGAATGTTGGTGTGTATTACTGGGTTCCTGAAGAAGTGCAACAGCATAGAATTCCGAAGAAAAAAAAATACACAAAAACAAGGCTTAACATTAACTTTTTTACCAACATTCAGAACCCAAAGTTTTAGTTGTCTGAAAGTTTTTACTTATAAAACAAGTTGGTGATCTTTTTTTTTCTTGAAATTGAAATGCTTCCTTACACCCTAACACCAACACTATTCAAAGTAAGGTTAATTTCATTTAATTGACATAATCTTCAACTTGCTGAAGGAGGTCAGTATTTGGTAGAATATTTTCACCTGTCATTCATGCTTTAAGGCTGCACATATCATTCACAAAATACGTGATTTTTTTACAGCTTTTGCTGAGTATATACTGATGGCACCTAGTGAAGCATACAAACCATTTATGGATACAATGAGGGAGAAAATACACATGAGTAAAGTGTTGATTGAATTTCTACAAAGAAACCCAATCGCAACGTATGAAGATTTGCTCAATAAAATACAGGTAAGTTAATTCACATTAAAGTGTTAAAAATGCAGGTAAGTAAGTTCAATCAGGTAAAGCGTTAATTTGAATTTCTACCGAGGAACCCAACAGCGACTTACGAAGATTTACTCAATAAAATGTTGATAAATAAATTCACATGAGAAAAGTGTTGATTGAATTTCTACCAAAGAACCCAATAGCGACTTGTGAAGATTTACTCATTGAAATGCATGCAAGTAAATTTAGCACCAGTAAAGTGTCGATTATATTTTTACATAGGAATATTTTATTTTAATTTCTGTAGAGAAATCCATAGACCTATATATATCTTTATCACATACAGGGGGTTAGTAAAATACTAAATTGATTTATGATCAATAAAAATCCATTGCAAATCTAAAGTAATTTTAGATCAAAATCTATGTGGTAACCATAAGAATTATTTAATACAGAGAAGAAAGTTTTCCTCTGATCAGCAGATTTCCTCTGTTTTAGCAAAATGTTTGGAAATAAAATGTGTCAAGCTTGGTCCAAACAGCTTAAAAATGAAGATATTCAGGCCCTGAATATGGTGTTTCCCCTTTTTTCAGTGAGCACTTTCATCTCTGTTAATAGTTTTAATTTCTTTCAGATTACAGTTCCACCCCAGGGACTGACCAGTTTTACAGAAGATTCTCTACTTCGACACTCACAGTTCGTAGTTGACCAGGTATGTAACAGTGCATAGTTTATACAAAACAAAGTTATTTTATGTTATCTTTTTTAATTGAACATGTATTTATGAAGTGAAACAGGTTCAGAAGGAAATATATACAAGTATTAGAGATAAAAAGAAACAAAAATAGATATTTAAAAATCATATAAATAATTCTGTCTCCTCCCCTTCTTGTGAAGACATATTGTTTTTGTCCTGTCTGTTACACAAGTTTGTAAGCGTAACTCCTCCTACATTCCTTAAAACTTACTTATTACTATATGAAGAATCACATTATCACTATGGAATTTTGGAATTATTGTCAATTTTGAATTCTTACTTCAGTTGAAAGGTGTGCAGAAGTCAAAAGGGACAGATCATTGTCTTCAAAATAGCAGGATATTCACGTTTTCCCGTTTAAATAAGACTGAAAGTTACAGAAAAAGAACCACATGTTCAGGCCTCTACATTAACATTTTTTTAAGCTTGTCCTTTTGGACAACTAACTAAAAAAAAAGTACTTGTCTGACTCAATCTTTTAGTTGTCCCAAAAAAATTAATAAAAAATTATAAAAACCAGAGAATAATTGTCAGCAATTTGTGAAAAATGTTTTGGTTATTGTCTCACAAACATTATCTTGTCCTGTTATTTATTATAAATACTAACAGACATTATGATTATGACATTCTTGATCGACAAATTAACATACACTTAGAAGTTAGACTAATCTCGTTGAGATTATGATTCCGAAGAAATTTTCTGTCTATCTTCATCCTCCTAATCTCAACGAAATTAAAGTTAGACATAAAGTCATTGGTATCAAACGATGTCATCATTCATGGTATGAGTGTCTAATCATTTCTATGTTTGGTTCTCGAATAGCAGGTCCATATAAGTGGTAATCGTATAATGTTGATTGAATCCAGGATGCTCTGAACAGCATTGTTCACTATCTATTGAATGCAGATTGTGTATCAAAATCAGCTACTGAATGTCCCTCAAAGGAAATTAACATCAGATACCTTAACATTTCTGGTTGAATTGATCTCTGCCATACTTTCTAAGATCAGAGGATATAGATCAATGCTGATGGACATTTTATTTACGTTTCCAGGGTATTATTGTGTAGGGGAAGAAACACTAAAAGCAAATCGATTTTTATTTCATTATAATTACTTAATGGCAGTTGTCGTTTAATCAAATCGCTGAAAAGATATGGATCAAGTATATGTTCGGAATGTCTTTTGGTTCACCGTTATAATTAACGATAGTGTACTTCAATGGAAGCCGATATTTTTAAGCACATTAAAATAATTATTTACGAAGTTTATGTCTGAAAAAATGACAAAGCAACACATTTTTATCATAGAAAATAACCTTCAAAAGGTAGGACAGTCATTTTTTCACTTACCCCGTCGGACAACCATGATACAAGATCTACTTGTCCGACGTCAGTTTTCACTGGTATCGGACAAACGTTAATGTCGAGGCCTGGCATGTATTTTTAATTGTAGGTACAGAGCTATGATGAGGCTGCTGATAACGATGAAGATTTATTAATTGCTACTCCCTGTATGAGAGCATTGATCAAGCTAGCTGGTGTTACTCTGGGTAAAAGGTACATAATTACTGTATTTTAGTATCAATACAATACAATACAATATATTTTATTCCAATTAAGGTCCCTCAAGGGGCAATAACAAATATACATTCATAATTATATCAACAGTTACAATACAGAATGGAGACATATGTTCTTAAACAAGACAATTCTAACTATTTAAATGATGTATGTTACAAAAAATAAATAAATATGCTGTGTTCGGCAGCACGACCAGAGGAGAGGCAATGAGTAATGTATAGTTGCAGTGTATCGTATGGTTAAAGAATGGACTACATGTATGCGATTACTTAGCTGGAGGAGACACCAGGGGACGATGCTTAAGAATTGTATTTTGATTCTCCCGGTGTCTGATCCAGCAAAGCAAGCGGCTCAAGTAGTAAAACATCATGTGTTTGATGAAAGGACTGTGATTACTTAGCTGGAGGAGACACCAGGGGACTGTGCTTAAGAATCGCATTTCGATTCTCCCTGTGTCTGATCCAGGAAAGCAAGCAGTTCAAGTGATAAACTAAAATGGGAATAAATAGATGTATCGTTTATCTGCAACAGACACCAAGGGACAGTGCTCTAGTGCAGACAAACAATAATATATTTTAGACATTAATATGTAGATTTTTTTACAGTCCTCACGATGAGCATCGGTCCTCCGTCCTAAGACAAGTAAAACTTTGTTCGGACCAGTAAATTTTTCAAATAATTAGATTCAAACCAGTAAATTAAAAATTTTCATTTCGAGGACTGCAGCATGTTTTGATGCAGATGTGATGAAAATGTTGTGGTATTGACTTTAGGAAGGTCTCTGGCTTTATCCTCCTTTAATAAATCTGACACACCACAATATTACTGATATACATTCTTTTGTTAATTAAAATGTAAATATCTAATTCAGTGCACACAACATTGTTCTGGAATAACCCTACATAAGTTACACTCAAAACTCAAATACAAGGATACTTTGAAATTTCAGTTGTAGATTAAAGGCAGTTATGGATGTCGAGACAGACATTATCTCTAGTATCGGATCAAGTCTTATAGGATGAGACTTTCAAAACTGACAATATTGCTTGTATTTGTTGCTTATCTGCTAAGCATGCAGCATTAAGGAGAAAGAGCAATGACTGGTTGGCTCGGAATCATAATGTGTCCAAATGGGGCGACATGGCTATCTCTGCGAACTGTTGTTTCAGTGAACTAGCACTATAAAAATCTAACTAAGTGTGTTGGTCTAGCACAAAGCGGACTTCATCATCATCTCATTGAAAATTAAATTGTTCTCGCCATGATGTAGCTGAAAAATTGCTCAGGTGGCGCTAAACAACAATCACTCGCTTACTCACCAACATTGTTGTTTTTATCAGTAGCGTCATCATAATGCATGTGACATCATACTGACCAATAATTTTCAGTGTCAGAGTCAATTTGTTGATACTGACAATATGATAAAATGTCCAAATTACCCATAACTGCATATTTTTGTGGTGTTTGAACAAAATGAAATATAAATTTGAATCTGGCAGGAGACAGCTTAGGAAAGAGTTAAGAAAAGGAAGAGTGGTGAAGGAGAAGAAACCAGCATTTACCATGGCAACCACGACTCCTCTAGTGACCCAGATATTTGACAGTATATTTAAAGGTCAATTGGACGAGAAACCTTCCCAAATAAAGAGAAGACGATGTGGTATTTGTGAGGTAGGTATTCTTTTGTTCTATAAACGTTTAGAGAATACTGAAGGCAATCAAAAATGGACAATCCAGAGAAACTGGTAACATAGGGCACACAAAAAAACACAATATGCGTTGGACACCACTGTGCAAACAAACACAAATAATGTAAATAAGACATGAGCCCTCATACAAACAACTGGAGGTAAAGACAAACCGAACGTCGTTTTTATGCAGAAATCGTAACTGACATCACAACACGGAACTCAGAACATAAAGACACATAATAGAACAACACAAAAAACTATAAAGATGAGCAACAGACCCCACCACAAAACCAGGCATAAGGGAGGAGTAAGAAATGATAATATCCTAATTTATTTAGTGTTTCTGTAGGCAATTTTTAGCATGATGCACTTCCCATTGCAACAATGTGCTGCCCTTGTAAAGGAAATACATGTGTATATGCCCTTGTCCAAATTAAAACATTATTTCACCTACAATGTGCTGTTATTATCATGAAGTAGTAAAATAACTGAGTGAGTGATTGTTGTTTAACGCCAACTCAGCAAATTTTCAATTATATTATAGCGAGAACAAGTTAATTTTTAATGAGATGATGACGATGTTCGCTTTGTATTAGACCAACATGCTTAGTTGGATTTTTATAGTGCAAGCTCATTGAAGCAACAGTCCATGGATAGACATGTCGCCCCACTTGGACACAATGTCCTGATTCCAAGCCAACCCGTCTTTGTTCTTTCACCTTAATGCTCCGTGCTTAATGGAGAAGCAACAAATACCAATTTTATAGTCTTTGGTTTGACCCGATCCTGGCTTGAACCCACACTTGAGGCAAACAAGTTAACCATTACACCACCGATGTGTTTAGTAAAATAATAGTATTGGAATCAATATAAATAGTTTTAACATTGAATTGATTTCACTTTATTTCAAGGGAAAAACCCGTAAATTCCCAGTATTCTGCAAAAGTTGTTAATTTGATATCCACACAATTTGTCAGTGACTTGCAGCATTTTTAGCTCACCTTGCCAAAGACCATGTGAGCTTTTGCCATCACTTGGCGTCCGTCGTCTGTCGTCCGTTAACTTTTCACATTTTAATCTTCTCCTCTGAAACCCCTCAGCCATATGAACTGAAACTTGGTAGGAGGCATCTATGGAAGGTCCTCTATAAATATTGCTCATTTTGTCCCGATCCATTTACAAACATGGCCACCACAGGCAATTCTTGTTTCTGATTGACCTATTTTTAAAAATCTTCTCCTCTGAAACCGCTTAGCCAAATGAACCGAAACTTGGTAGGAAGCATCTATGGAAGGTCCCCTATAAAGATTGATAATTTCATCCCGATCCATTAACAAAAATGGCCACCACAGGATATTCATGTTTATGATTGTATGCTTTCTAAAAAAAAATATTTGCTTGTGTGGAAAGGGAGATAACTCTAATTTAAATATAGATACTATGAATTGAATTACAGATAAATATGCCTCTAAAACCCCTCAGCCAAATGAACTGAAACTTTGTAGGAAGCATCTATGGAAGGCCCTCTATAAAGATTGCTCATTTCGTCCTGATCCGTTAACAAACATGGCCGCCACAGGCGACTCTTGTTTCTGATTGGTTGATTTTGAAAATTCTTCTCTTCTGTAACCACTTGGCCAAATGATCCGAAACTTAGTAGGAAGCATCTATGGAAGGTCCTCTATAAACATTGCTCACTTCGTCCCGATACATTAACAAACATAGCCACCACAGGCGATTCTTGTTTCTGATTGGCCAATTTTGATCCGTTAACAAACATGGCCGTCATGGGCAATTCTTGTTTCTTATTGTTCGATTTCTAAAACAGCTTTTCCTCTGAAACCGCTTGGCCAAATGATATGAAACTTGGTAAGAAGCATCTATGGAAGGTCCTCTATAGAGATTGCTCATTTCGTTTTGATCCATTAACAAACATGGCTGCCACAGGCAATTCTTGTTTTAGATTGGTCGCTTTCTAAAAATCTTCTTCTCTGAAACTGCTTTGCCAAAGTGAACCAAAATTTGGTGGGAGCACCTATAGGCTATGGAAGTTTCCTCAGAGCAGAATGAAAGGTGAGCGACACAGGCTCAACTCAGTGCTGAGCCTCTAGTTGTATTTTCATTCCCAAATCCTAAGCTTATAAAAATATTAAATTTGTGTATGTGTGTGTTTATGTAGACATGCCAACAGCCTGACTGTGGACAGTGTACGGCTTGTAAAGACATGGTCAAGTTTGGTGGTTCTGGAAGAGCTAAACAGGCCTGTGTAAATAGAAGGTAATCTATCTTGTGATATTTTTTCAGGACAATTCCGCAAAAAAAAATTTAAAGTGGGGAGGAGGGGTTGCTGGTTGAAAACACTGATTTCCAAGACCCACCACCCATACAATTTTAAAAAGAAACTGGCTTGTATTGCATTGTGAAAAGTTGTTACGAATCCAACATTAGTATTTTCGGGTCATCAGTTTTCATACATTTTATGGGTCAATGGAATTCTTAAAATCACAAAATATAAATGTCATGCAGCAGAAATATTTTAATTGCTATCACGCCTTTCAATAAGATATAAATGTCATGCAGCAGAAATATTTTAATTGCTATCACGCCTTTCAATAAGATATAAATGTCATGCAGCAGAAATATTTTAATTGCTATCACGCCTTTCAATAAGATATAAATGTCATGCAGCAGAAATATTTTAATTGTTATCACGCCTTTCAATAAGATATAAATGTCATGCAGCAGAAATATTTTAATTGTTATCACGCCTTTCAATAAGATATAAATGTCATGCAGCAGAAATATTTTAATTGCTATCACGCCTTTCAATAAGATATAAATGTCATGCAGCAGAAATATTTTAATTGCTATCACGCCTTTCAATAAGATATAAATGTCATGCAGCAGAAATATTTTAATTGCTATCACGCCTTTCAATAAGATATAAATGTCATGCAGCAGAAATATTTTAATTGTTATCACGCCTTTCAATAAGATATGGTACCCGGCACTTTTACCCATTTAAAATGGTATTTGGTACCTCCTGATTTTAAAGAGTATAAAGATATACATGAAAATGTTCAAATTTTAATACAAAGTACCACCTGTAAATATTGAAGTACTGGTAGACTTGAAAAATATTGAAAGCCCTGTACTATGATTTGAAATACTCATCAATAATTGTGGGTATCAATGTTTAAGAATTGAATGCAATCTTTTGTAGTTTTATTGGTGTGTGAAAGTGTTGATACAAGTGTATTTTGTATAAAGCATGGTAGCGCTTTATAATATATAGAAAATGTACTTTTGTCAGCACTTTTAAAATGATATTATTAAGCTGCAAAAATTGCATTCGATGCTTATAATTACATTTTAGCATTATTAAGTACAATTGAAATCATTATTATTTGTTTTGATATTCCACATTTTTAACCATTGTTATTATACATGTATGTAGGTATTATTTTTCATGAAGTTCGAAAATAGTTCCCATTAGTGGGCATGGTTGAATGCTAGTATTCTTCATTGATTGATGAAGTTTAAATTTCGAATTCATGTGTCAACCTTCTGACCAATCACATGGGAACTTTTAAAATGAAATGAACACATAATGTAATTATTGTGATATGTGAATTTAATTGAGTTTAAATTGGAACCCCATAGTAAATGGGTTACAGACCCTTTTTTTCAATGATTGACTGACTGTACATTGTTTATTTTATTGAAATTATTATTGTAAGTCATGGTAAACAAGAAAAAAAACACTAATGAAGAATAAATCCAGCCTCTTTTTGATATATTACAGATGTCCAAATATGGTAGTGAAGGAAGCAGAGGATGATGATCTTGGTGATGAAGATGACAACGACACAAAAATAAATGTAAGATTTCAGGGGTTGTTTTTTTTATCGAGGATAATATCTAAGGTGATGGTCAAAATCACATTGCATTTGCTTTGTATCCTTGAACAATTTAAATCAATAAATCATAAATGTTACAAAATACCCATAATGCAATTGGATTTTTAAATTCTTCTATTCAAGGGGTCGTTGAATGGCACAACATGAATATAAAGAGATACAAAAATAAATGTAAGGTATGGCTGTATAGTTCAAATTTGTTTTTAACAGCCATTAACAACAGAAATTAATATATATAATTTTTCAAATTTTAAAGCTTGAGTGGAAAAATATCGTAATCCACTGGTAGCAGAAGGAGAATCTATATTTCATATAAAAATTTTGGAGCATGGCTATTATTATTAATATGAGATAGGCAACCTGTTTGAAGGACGAAGTCCTAAAATTTCAATACGATGATCCGTACACATTATTATCTTTTATTTTGAATGAATTTTGTAGCCGATTTGTTATGGCTGTTCCGTTCATTTTACCTACGCCGCTCTTCCGTCGAGAGTTTCGTAGAAAGATATTTTTTTTATTAGAATTTTATTTCAAGTTTATTACGATTTTGCATAGCATAGAGTAAATAATTAAAGAATTGGGAATTTTTCATTGAAATATATTTCTTTTGCATTTCTAAATATCAATTGATCTATTTTTTTAATCTTCCGGTGAACAGATATTTGGCTATCAGTATAGAAAGGACGAAAAATCGGACAGCCTACCGTTAAAAGGACTTCGTCCTTTATTATTATTATTATTTCTTTAAATATTATTTTCTTTTCAGAATGAAAACAAATGTACAACTCCAACAAAGATACATAAAACAGCTTCAAATGCCAAGGTAAGAAATTATGGGGGGGGTAAATGTATACAAAATCGTTTCTTATGCCCCAAAAAATGTAAATAATAAACAAATAAACAGCTTTACTGTAAGCAGTTTTGTTTTAATGCTCACATATTTAGCTATAGTAATAGTCAAATATTTATCCAGACCGTGTGAGTATTTTACACCAGAAATCAAAGAGTAAAACTACCATAAAAAGAGGTATGTTTCATATAGAAATATATAACAAACATGACTACAGGATATGCTAAACTTAGACATGAAATAAAAATCCCTTCATGTCAAGATTAGGAATTTACAACACCTTAAATAATGCAAATAAATGTTGTACGTAGGAAAGATATGTAAATCATTTATATACAAAGGTATAAGGAAGAATAGATGACCATTTTGAATGACTAATTAGATTTAATAACATCTTGCCATAAAATAGGCCAATAATTTCTTTGTAACATGAATGCATTCTTTTCCTTTGATCTTTTTATGGTTTATATATAAGAATGTAAGCAACAGCTGAAAACTATAAAATAATACATGCAGATACGAGATATTGCACACTTTAAATCTGGGCTGTAGTTTTAATTGCTCTCCGAGAGCCATGCAGTAATCAATGACCTAGATGTGATATTGCATGGCTTCATGTTACAAATCATTTATACTTCGGTTTTCCGAGTTAGACGGTTAAACAATCTCACACTTCGCATTCGATTGTTTAACTCATAAGGCTGTGGTTTAAATATTACTTAGTGTGTGCTTTATTGTGTAATCCTGCTAAAGAATTAGTGTACCAGTAAAAAGATTGGAAAGCCAAATAATTTTAAAGTCTATGAGAGCCCCCAAGCCAAATGTCTTTAACAGGATAGCAAAAATTGGCAAAGGTTGTCTTTTGTCTTAGTTTTAATAATACTTACTCTCTTTCAGAATATCTTACTTACTACATTTTTATTTACATATCTTACAGGCCAAGTTAAAATGGGAAGGTGAACCAATTAAAGTGGATGGTAAACATACTTACTATGAAGCCATTAAATTAGACGACGAAATGGTAAGTTGTACGATATAGGTTTATACATTGTATATAACAGATTTTTGATTGGATCTCAAGATGAAATTTTATAAGCACTGATTGTGGCCCTGTAACTAGAATACCTTAACTTCTTAAAACCTTTGTTTTTTGGCTTGTTAAATATTGGACAAAAAACTGATTTAGCATAACTGTGAACTTTAATATTTTGCCTAGAATTTGTTGTTCACAATGTCTTAAAAAAATGGATGCCATATTGTGACACTGAACTTGAATATATCTTGGTAACACTAGTTTAATCTGATTTAAGCATACATTAGTTCCCCTCTTTTAAGGTTCCTCTCAACTAAGACCACCCCTCTTATTGGACCTAGGGGCAGTCGTGGTCGTGATCATATAGTAGCTGAATTTACAACTACCTATGCAATCGGTGCCTATCACCACTAAAGTTGTTAGATGGAATCCCGCTCATGGCGAGGTGTACTCAATACAACATTATGTGATAAAGTTTGTCAGTGACTTGCGTCAGGTCGTTTGTTTTCTCTGGGTACTCTGGTTTCCTCCACCAATAAAACTGACCGTCATGATATAGCTGAAATATTGTTGAAGTGGCGTTAAACATCAAAAATAAATATTATCCTGAAGTCAACACCATAACCCCTTATTGGACCACATTTTAGATGCATTGAGATAGTGAAATACTAGTAAATTGTCTCTCGCAATGGAAACCACCCCTCTTATAAGGCCACTTTCACTTTGACATTGCAAAATAAGTGGCCTTATATGAGGGAGGTTACTCTATTATTTTGTATTGCAGATCAAGGTAAATGATTGTGTGGCTGTTAAACCAGAAGACAGTGGTGTAGCTGTGTTCATAGCAAGAGTAGCATACATGTGGGAAACCAGCTCAGGACAGAAAATGTTCCATGCTCATTGGTTCTGGTAAATATAATTACACTGTGTCCCTGTCATAAGATAAGGAACCAGTATTTCACAGAAATAATCTCATTGGTTGTGGTATTCTGGGGGAGACATGTTTTTGTCCTGTCTGTCACAGGGGTTATTTGTTTTCCAGTTATTTAACTGATCTCAGCTATTT
This sequence comes from Bathymodiolus brooksi, assembly GCA_963680875.1. Lineage (NCBI taxonomy): Eukaryota > Metazoa > Mollusca > Bivalvia > Mytilida > Modiolidae > Bathymodiolus > Bathymodiolus brooksi. Next base: position 53,463,242 of record OY804588.1, read on the forward strand.
TTCTGTGAAATAACCTTCTTGAATGAGGATGTAGATGGTGTTAGCTATTTTCATTGATTTTCAGTTATTTTAATTTCTATCCAGAATCATCCCTGCTGTCACAAATGTTTTTACTATCAATTTGTCCTTCATTTTAAAAGGGAATTCCTTAAAATTTGCATGCTTGTCTTATTTACCATATGGAGAATTGCATATCTGTACTGCAATTTTGAAGGAGTCGGTGCCGTTTTTGACTGAATATTTCATCGCAATGGAGGGAGGAGGGGACAACATTTTTCCCTCCAATACGAGCTTTAATTTGTTTAAATATGGATCCATTAATGGACAGAATGTTCGAGTGTATGAAATGTCACATTTATATCATGTGGATCAGTTTTATTGGTGGAGGAAACCAGAGAAAACCACCGACCTGTCGCAAGTCACTGACAAACTTTATCACATAATGTTGTATCAAATACACATCTCCATGCGCCGGATTCGAACCTGATAACTTTTAGTGGTGATAGGCACTGATCACATAGATAATTGTAAATCCAACTACCATATGATCACGACCATGACAGCCCCCTACAAGAAGGAAAGCTCTTTTTTTTATACAATTACTTATTACTTATATTTTGTTTTGTGGATAAAAAAATTTGTCATGATTCAGTGTTCAAAGAAACGTTGAGATGCCCAAAAATATATACATATCACCTCACCAGTTGGCACGAAAGGTCATGATGCACTGCCTCCATTTGTCTCTGTTTTTGCCCTTGCCCAGCTGTTCATCACTAGTTTGTCTCTTTTTGTCTACCGTCCTTCTCCAAGTTGTTTTTTAGTTGTCCAACATTACGTTTTACATGAAATAATTCTTTTCTATACAACAAAAATATTTCAGTTGTATTATGTGACATCTTATGCAAGTATTTATGCTGAACAATCATGTTTTTCAGTCGCAGTAATGATACAGTCCTTGGAGAGGCCTCTGATGACCAGGAGGTTTTTATGTTAGACGATTGTGAGGATATTAAATACGACGTTGTTATGTATAAGATTAAGGTAATTTATTATATAGATAGGTGTGATTTACTGAGATTTCTTGATGAAATAAATCCCTGTAATTCACATATTTTCACTTGTTATTTTTCCCACAGGATTCACTGTAGCCGGAACTATTTTTACACACACATCGGTGTTTTAGTGTGTAATGTATGTCATCATGATATGCAATACACAAAATATCGCTAGGTAAACGGATATTTACATCCTCAAAGCTTAAAATACAATACAGATATCTAATGCAATGCAAAAATAATTATAATATTTCTTTTGTTTGTGTATCGATCTTGCAAAAATAGACTCAAAAAAATGTATACAACTACACTATTGAGTAATAACTTGAATTTGAAAGAAGAAAACAAATACCTCTTCAGACATTGGACAAAAGTATTCTCACCATTCCAAATTTCACTATTGATCTCCTATAAAACTACATTGTCATAATGTAACCTTTAAAAACCTACATTTTCTGATTTTATGTTAATAATATTTTCAATTTTAATATTTTAGGTTGTGTATAAAACACCAGTAGATAATTGGCACATGATGGGTGGTATAGAACACCCAGAGGAAGACCGAGTGGTTGATCAAGAGGATGACCGCAGTTACTTTTATCAAAAATGGTATAATTTGTTTATAAATCATGAAGGATTTTTTATTGTAGAAATTATTTTCCAAGTTGTATATATTTTTTTGTTGAATTGTGAAGCCTCGTTTTTGCTAACTGATAAATTGTTTCCTTGGATACATTGGTCTATAGATATTGTACAAAGTTATGTGATAAAGTGCAAACAGGTGGTGATTTCTGTGGATACTCCCTTTTCCTCCACCAATAAAACTGACCGCCACCATATAACTGAAATATTGTTGAAAGTGGCATTAAACACTATAAACAATCTAATTGTGTTAGTTGGTAGCTTAATTTTCTCTGGATAAATCATATGCAAATGTGCTTGATTACTTTAGAACAAAATCATGTATTCTTTTGATTTCTACAAAACAAGATTTGCCTATATTTAAAAAAAAAAAAGTAAGATATGTATCAATTACCTGTCTAAACCAAGCATCTGTTTGGATTAGACAGGTTAGATATGCAACCATTGGGACACAATTTCATGGATAGTTTATATAGGATTATGGTATATTCATAATTTTAATTGAGACGGATCATTCTGCTTACAATTAATAGATAAAAGATCTGATGTTACATACATACTAAAATTTGACCTTTATTTTTTGCCAATAAAGTGAGAGCTTATAAATTCTGCTGTTTAAGAACTGTATTTTCATTGTTCTTGATGTACAGTCATCCTCTTTTAAGCAATATCTTGTTATGTGTGACCTTAATTTTAATTTCCCGGTGCATTTTATATTAATTAAACGTGTATGTAGCGACCCCATGTCTTTTGTGACCTTTTTTCACTGTTCATTTTGAAAGTCACATAAGATAACTTTTACTGTATTATCGATTGCCTGTATGATTAATTAATTTGCTGTTATTCTACAACAAAATCTGCAAAATCAGGAAGCTGAAAATAATGATATGTAATTTTACTAACACTGACTACACAATTTTAAACTTGTTTTAGCATGTCCAATTTCTACATGCAAACAAACTTGGTTTTTACATTAGCTTTATTATTCAGGTATGACCCAGATTTAGCCAGATTCGAGGATCCACCATCAGATGAAGTAGAAATTAGTGAGAATCTCAAACATAAGCACTGTCTAAGTTGTTGCAGACTAAACCAGATCAGGAAGGTAATTGGATTGGGCAGGAAAAAATTATATGATGTTATTGAAAGGGAAATAAAAACCTGTCCTGTGTATCAGTTGGTATTCCTTAAGATAAATATTTTTTAGTCCCCACCACTAAGTGGCCGGGACATATAGTGTTACCCATATCCGTAATTCCGAAATAAAACAGTTGTCACCACTTTTTTTCGCTATGCTTTGAGATATTGACTTGATATTTGGTATGTGGGTATATAATGATAAGTTACAGATCACATACCTGTTTACCACTACGATTTTTGACTCCTAAATTACACTACGCTCTCATAAGTTATTTCTATGACAAGTTGGAAAACTGAAAGAAAAAAAAATATCAACCAATCAAAGACCTTTACGTTTGGTATGTGATAATTAAAAAGTGTAAAAGGTTCTGTTAAGATTTTCCCAGCAATGTTTTCATTATCTGATCATGAATTCATCTGGACGTGACTGTTAATTAGGGTCTGTCAGATGTTGGGGGGAGGAGCATATCATTTTTTATAACAGCTGATTTTAATCAGATTGTAGTAACATTGTTTCTACAATAACCTTGTGTTAATTTATTGATTTTTTTCAGTATTCCTAAAGTTGTGAGTTCGAATCCCGCTCAGGCAAGGTGTGCTCGATACAACATTAAATGATAAAGTTTGTCAGTGATTTGCGACAGGTCGCCGGTTTGCTCCAGGTACTACGGTTTCCTCCACCATTAAAAAACTGACAGCCGTGATATAATTGAAAGTGGCGTTAAACACCATAAACCTAACCTGGTAATATCTAACTTTTAAAATTTAATTTTAATAATTTATGCAAGTCTTACAAAATAACAACAAGTGCAGGGCTTTCAATATTTTTCAAATCTATCAGTATTTCACTATTTACAAGTGTTACTTTTTATTAAAATTGGAACAATTTTCATGAATATCTTATACAACGCTCTTTTAAATTCAGGAGGTACAAAAGACCATTTTAGGCAGGAAAAAAGTACCTGGTACCGCCCCTTATTGAAAGGTCTGCATTTGAAGTCAAATTAAAACCTTCCAAAAAAAATCCACTACAAAAAATGTATACTTTGTATTTTGTAGAATGAGATTACCAGTTTAGGAGATGAATTAGATGACTCAACAGGCAATAAAGCCTTCTACGGAAGTGTAAGACGAGATGGCATAGAGTATAAGATAGGAGACAGTTGTTATATAGAACCCTCGGGATTCAACTTCAACATCAAGCCAATCCCTATTAAAAAATCAAAGTCTTCTAAAAATCAGGTATATAGTATGTAGGATCACACTGGTAACGAAAATTAATGATAAACAATTAAAAAATCAAGCTACTTTCATTGTTTTGGTGTGTTCAAATCAACTATCAAAATATACAAAATCCAACCAGCAATTTTTTTTCTAAACTCGAGATGTGCATGTTTATGTGTGGATTCTCAACCCCCCCCCCCCACACACACACACACACACCAAAATAATAGATATATAAAACATTTCTGATAACTTGGATGTTCAAATGGTTTTCCAGTCAAAGAAGTGAATTTTACATTTTGACTGATGACAGTATCTATAACCCCGTATCTGGGAAATAAATTCTGTATACCAAATAATTGTAAAAAATGATGATGTAGCGTTTATCCACAGAGGTAAAGTGTGCAACTCAACTTTAGGCTAGGATCCGTTTTACACTCATTTTAGAGTTAAGGTCATTATTGAAGACTCTTCTGTGACTGTGAAGTGTAGAACAGCAATAAATATATTGTTCCTTTGCTTTAATTTGTATCTAAGTGTAATGTTGGGTAGTATCTCGTGTTCATTTATATCCATATTCTTTCTTACTACAAGCTGTTCCTTTACTTAATTTGTGTCTAAGTGTAAAGTTGGATAGATAGTCTCTCACGTTTGTTAACTTCCATGTCCTTTTTAGTTCACCTGGACCAAAGGTCCAGGTGAACTATTGCCATCACTTGGCGTCCGTCGTCTGTCGTCTGTAAACTTTTCACATTTCAAGCTTCTTCTCCGAAACCACTTGGCCGATTGGAAACGAACTTAGCAGGAATGTTCCTTGGATGGTCCTCTACAAAGTTACTGTTTTTCGTTCCAGTCGGATATTCAATATGGCTGCCAGGGCCAATAATATGCTCTGATTGGCTGAAATTTCAAAGATCTTCTTCTCCGAAACTAATGAACTGACTGAACCCAAACTGTAAAGGAATGATCATTGGAATGTCCTTTACCAAGTTACTGTTTTTTATGCCGATCGGAAATCCAAGATGGCCGCCATCGCAGGACATAGATTAACATTGGACCCTATGGGAAAATGTTCAAATGCCTTCTTCTCAGAAACTACAAATATGATTCAAGCCAAACTGTACATGAATGTTCATTGGATGGTCCTCTACAATCTTAAGGTTTTTTGTTCCGATATGAAATTCAAAATGGCGGCTACGGCAGGACTTAGTTTAACATTGGACCCTATGGGAAAAATGTTTCAAAATGCTTCTTCTCTGAAACCACTTGGACAGTTGAAACCAAACTGCCCAGGAATGATCATTGGAAGGTCCTCTACAAATTTTCTGTTTTTTATGCCGGTCGGAAATCCAAGATGGCCGCCACCGCAGGACATAGATTAACATTGGACCCTATGGGAAAATGTTCAAATGCCTTCTTCTCAGAAACTACAAATATTATTAAAGCCAAACTGTACATGAATGTTCATTGGATGGTCCTCTACAATCTTAAGGTTTTTTGTTCCGATATGAAATTCAAAATGGCGGCTACGGCAGGACTTAGTTTAACATTGGACCCTATGGGAAAAATGTTTCAAAATGCTTCTTCTCTGAAACCACTTGGACAGTTGAAACCAAACTGCCCAGGAATGATCATTGGAAGGTCCTCTACAAATTTTCTGTTTTTTATGCCGGTCGGAAATCCAAGATGGCCGCCACCGCAGGACATAGATTAACATTGGACCCTATGGGAAAATGTTCAAATGCCTTTTTCTCAGAAACTACAAATATTATTAAAGCCAAACTGTACATGAATGTTCATTGGATGGTCCTCTACAATCTTAAGGTTTTTTGTTCCGATATGAAATTCAAAATGGCGGCTACGGCAGGACTTAGTTTAACATTGGACCCTATGGGAAAAATGTTTCAAAATGCTTCTTCTCTGAAACCACTTGGACAGTTGAAACCAAACTGCCCAGGAATGATCATTGGAAGGTCCTCTAGAAATTTTATGTTTTTTATGCCGATCAGAAATCCAAGATGGCCGCCACCACAATACATAGATTAACATTGGACCCTATGGGAAAATGTTCAAATGCCTTCTTCTCAGAAACTACAAATATGATTAAAGCCAAACTGTACATGAATGTTCATTGGATGGTCCTCTACAATCTTAAGGTTTTTTGTTCCGATATGAAATTCAAAATGGCGGCTACGGCAGAACTTAGTTTAACATTGGACCCTATGGGAAAAATGTTTCAAAACGCTTCTTCTCTGAAACCACTTGGATAATTGAAACCAAACTGCCTAGGAATGATCATTGGAAGGTCCTCTACAAATTTTAGGTTTTTTATGCCGATCGGAAATCCAAGATGGCCACCACCGCAATACATAGATTAACATTGGACCCTATGGGAAAATGTTCAAATGCCTTCTACTCAGAAACTACAATTATGATTAAAGCCAAACTGTACATGAATGTTCATTAGATGGTCCTCTACAAACTTTACGTTTTTTGTTCTGGTATGAAATTCAAAATGGCGGCTATGGCAGGACTTAGTTTAACATTGGACCCTATGGGAAAAATGTTTCAAAATGCTTCTTCTCTGAAACCACTTGGACAGTTGAAACTAAACTGCCCAGGAATGATCATTGGAAGGTCCTCTACAAATTTTCTGTTTTTTATGCCGGTCGGAAATCCAAGATGGCCGCCACCGCAGGACATAGATTAACATTGGACCCTATGGGAAAATATTCAAATGCCTTCTACTCAGAAACTACAAATATGATTAAAGCCAAACTGTACATGAATGTTCATTAGATGGTCCTCTACAAACTTTACGTTTTTTGTTCTGGTATGAAATTCAAAATGGCGGCTACGGCAGGACTTAGTTTAACATTGGACCCTATGGGAAAAATGTTTCAAAACGTTTCTTCTCTGAAACCACTTGGATAATTGAAACCAAACTGCCCAGGAATGATCATTGGAAGGTCCTCTACAAGGTGTGTGTTTTTTATGCCGATCTGAAATCCAAGATGGCCACCACCGCAGGACATAGATTAACATTGGACCCTATGGGAAAATGTTCAAATGCCTTCTTCTCAGAAACTACAAATATGATTAAAGCCAAACTGTACAAGAATGTTCATTGGATGGTCCTCTACAAACTTTACGTTTTTTGTTCTGATATGAAATTCAAAATGGCGGCTACGGCAGGACTTAGTTTAACATTGGACCCTATGTGAAAAATGTTTCAAAATGCTTCTTCTCTGAAACCACTTGGACAGTTGAAACCAAACTGCCCAGGAATGATCATTGGAAGGTCCTCTACAAAGTTTCTGTTTTTTATGCCGGTCGGAAATCCAAGATGGCCACCACCGCAGGACATAGATTAACATTGGACCCTATGGGAAAATGTTCAAATGCCTTCTTCTCAGAAACTACAAATATGATTAAAGCCAAACTGTACATGAATGTTCATTGGATGGTCCTCTACAAACTTTGCGTTTTTTGTTCCGATATAAAATTCAAAATGGCGGCTACCGCAGGACTTAGTTTAACATTGGACCCTATGGGAAAAATGTTTCAAAATGCTTCTTCTCTGAAACCACTTGGATAATTGAAACCAAACTGCCCAGGAATGATCATTGGAAGGTCCTCTACAAGGTGTGTGTTTTTTATGCCGATCTGAAATCCAAGATGGCCACCACCGCAGGACATAGATTAACATTGGACCCTATGGGAAAATGTTCAAATGCCTTCTTCTCAGAAACTACAAATATGATTAAAGCCAAACTGTACAAGAATGTTCATTAGATGGTCCTCTACAAACTTTACGTTTTTTGTTCCGATATGAAATTCAAAATGGCGGCTACGGCAGGACTTAGTTTAACATTGGACCCTATGGGGGAAATGTTTGAAAACGCTTCTTCTCTGAAACCACTAGAACAGTTGAAACCAAACTGCCCAGGAATGATCATTGGAAGGTCCTCTACAAATTTTATGTTTTTTATGCCGATCGGAAATCCAAGATGGCCGCCACCACAATACATAGATTAACATTGGACCCTATGGGAAAATGTTCAAATGCCTTCTTCTCAGAAACTACAAATATTATTAAAGCCAAACTGTACATGAATGTTCATTGGATGGTCCTCTACAAATGTTAGGTTTTTTGTTCCGATATGAAATTCAAAATGGCGGCTACGGCAGGACTTAGTTTAACATTGGACCCTATGGGGAAAATGTTTCAAAACGCTTCTTCTCTGAAACCACTTGGATAATTGAAACCAAACTGCCCAGGAATGATCATTGGAAGGTCCTCTACAAGGTGTGTGTTTTTTATGCCGATCTGAAATCCAAGATGGCCACCACCGCAGGACATAGATTAACATTGGACCCTATGGGAAAATGTTCAAATGCCTTCTTCTCAGAAACTACAAATATGATTAAAGCCAAACTGTACAAGAATGTTCATTGGATGGTCCTCTACAAACTTTACGTTTTTTGTTCTGATATGAAATTCAAAATGGCGGCTACGGCAGGACTTAGTTTAACATTGGACCCTATGTGAAAAATGTTTCAAAATGCTTCTTCTCTGAAACCACTTGGACAGTTGAAACCAAACTGCCCAGGAATGATCATTGGAAGGTCCTCTACAAAGTTTCTGTTTTTTATGCCGGTCGGAAATCCAAGATGGCCACCACCGCAATACATAGATTAACATTGGACCCTATGGGAAAATGTTCAAATGCCTTCTTCTCAGAAACTACAAATATGATTAAAGCCAAACTGTACATGAATGTTCATTGGATGGTCCTCTACAAACTTTGCGTTTTTTGTTCCGATATAAAATTCAAAATGGCGGCTACCGCAGGACTTAGTTTAACATTGGACCCTATGGGAAAAATGTTTCAAAATGCTTCTTCTCTGAAACCACTTGGATAATTGAAACCAAACTGCCCAGGAATGATCATTGGAAGGTCCTCTACAAGGTGTGTGTTTTTTATGCCGATCTGAAATCCAAGATGGCCACCACCGCAGGACATAGATTAACATTGGACCCTATGGGAAAATGTTCAAATGCCTTCTTCTCAGAAACTACAAATATGATTAAAGCCAAACTGTACAAGAATGTTCATTAGATGGTCCTCTACAAACTTTACGTTTTTTGTTCCGATATGAAATTCAAAATGGCGGCTACGGCAGGACTTAGTTTAACATTGGACCCTATGGGGGAAATGTTTGAAAACGCTTCTTCTCTGAAACCACTAGAACAGTTGAAACCAAACTGCCCAGGAATGATCATTGGAAGGTCCTCTACAAATTTTATGTTTTTTATGCCGATCGGAAATCCAAGATGGCCGCCACCACAATACATAGATTAACATTGGACCCTATGGGAAAATGTTCAAATGCCTTCTTCTCAGAAACTACAAATATTATTAAAGCCAAACTGTACATGAATGTTCATTGGATGGTCCTCTACAAATGTTAGGTTTTTTGTTCCGATATGAAATTCAAAATGGCGGCTACGGCAGGACTTAGTTTAACATTGGACCCTATGGGAAAAATGTTTCAAAACGCTTCTTCTCTGAAACCACTTGGACAATTGAATCCAAACTGCCCAGGAATGATCATTGGAAGGTCCTCTACAAAGTTTCTGTTTTTTTATGCCGATCGAAAATTCAAGATGGCCACCACCGCAGGACATAGATTAACATTGGACCCTATGGGAAAATGTTCAAATGCCTTCTTCTCAGAAACTACAAATATGATTAAAGCCAAACTGTCCATATGTGTGTACATTGGATGGTCCTCTACAAACTTTACGTTTTTTGTTCCGATATGAAATTCAAAATGGCGGCTACGGCAGGACTTAGTTTAACATTGGACCCTATGGGAAAAATGTTTCAAAACGCTTCTTCTCTGAAACCACTTGGATAATTGAAACCAAACTGCCCAGGAATGATCATTGGAAGGTCCTCTACAAGGTGTGTGTTTTTTATGCCGATCTGAAATCCAAGATGGCCACCACCGCAGGACATAGATTAACATTGGACCCTATGGGAAAATGTTCAAATGCCTTCTTCTCAGAAACTACAAATATGATTAAAGCCAAACTGTACATGAATGTTCATTGAATGGTCCTCTACAAAATATACGTTTTTTATTCTGATATGAAATTCAAAATGGCGGCTACGGCAGGACTTAGTTTAACATTGGACCCTATGGAAAAAATGTTTCAAAATGCTTCTTCTCTGAAACCACTTGGACAGTTGAAACCAAACTGCCCAGGAATGATCATTGGAAGGTCCTCTACAAAGTTTCTGTTTTTTATGCCGGTCGGAAATCCAAGATGGCTGCCACCACAGGTCATAGTATTAACACAGAACCATATGGGGAAAATACAGAAATATATTCTTCTCTGAAGCTATTGCACTGATTGAACCTAAACTGTGCATCAATCATTGGAAGGTCCTTTACAAATTTTGTGTTTTTTATGTTGATCGTAATTCCAAGATGACGCAGGACATAGTTTTTACATAGGACCAATTGGTTTTTTTTATTACCAGGTGAACGATACAGGCTCTTGAGAGCCTCTGGTTTACTACAAGGTGTTCCTTCACTTTAATTTGTATCTAAGTGTAAAGTTAGATAGTCTCTCATGTTCGTTAACCTTCCATGTCCTTTCTTACTAATTCTATATCCTCTGTTCTTTTGATTAGGTTGATGAAGATCTATATACCGAGGCCTACAGAAAGTCGGAGTATATCAAGGGGTCTAATGAAGATTTACCAACACCGTTTAGAATCGGCAGAATCAATGAAATATTCTGTAAGAAATCTCCTGGCTCTAAACTTCCAGATTTAACTAATGTCAAATTGAGAGTCAGTAAATATTACAGGTTAGTATCACAGAGATGCCACTATTGTCAAGAGGACACCTTTAAGGCCATTCTATCTCACAACAGATGCCACTCATGGTATAAGTTGGGTCTACTACAGAAAATATATTTTTAATTCCTATGGATAATGATGATTTACTTCGTAACTGCCAAACTTCAATTTGTAAAGAAAAGTGACAACGTTTGTCAAAGTGGCAAGAATTATAGATTTTTTGCAATTGTAAGATTTGCATAGTTCTTTTTAAAGTTTCAAGGAGACAGTTTTTAATTCTAACTGTTACCATCACGAAGAAGAGACAAGATACAATAACCTTTTTTTTTATCATTTAAAACACAATTTGTTCTGAAGTTCTCATTTTAAGAATAAAAATTATTTAAAAAATAATTAATGGAAGCCATACATATTTGTTAATTCAATGGGCAGAGAGAGTCATTGTCGGTAACCCACAACTGATCACTCTCCAATACTCTCCACCACAAGGATTTCCCTGTCAGTTGACTCAAGGATGATCAAGTAATCGGAGTGTGATCACCCATGACCTATGATGAAAAAGCGTGCAGTATACATATAGCAAAACACCTATGTTTTATTTTATAGACCAGAAGATACACACAAAGGAATCACTTCAAGCTATCATTGTGATTTGAATATGTTATATTGGTCTGAGGAAGGTAATAAATAACTTAAGAATTAATATCTGTTTTCATACTTTACACTAAAGGACTTTTAAATCAAAATATACAGTTCAACAACCAAGTTATAATAATCAGTCATGGCAAGCCTTTCAATAAAGGGCAGTACCAGGTATTTTTACCTACCTAAAATGGTATTTGGTACCTCCTGATTTTAAAGAGTGTTGCATAAGATATTCATGAAAATTGTTCAAATTTTAATAAAATAAAGTACCGCCTGTAAATAGTGTAGTATCGGTTACACTTGAAAAATATTAAAAGCCCTGCATGGTCTTGAATGTGAGATGGGATAATTCCACCTGGGTGTCACATTTTTCCAGTCAGAAACAAGGCTTGTTGAGTATGATGAACGAAAATATGAAGTAAAGAGTGGGGTTGTCTCGTCTCGCATTATTGAACATCACTGATTATTTTTCTCACATTATTCAGCAAATATTCAGATATTTATGTCAACTTATAAATGGCTGCCATTGAAAAAATTGTTTCATTTCAGTTTCATGGCAAATAAGTATATTTAGTTTTATACATGTATCTTGGATATAAAGCTGTAAAGTATAAATAAAGTAGTTTGTAGTTTGAATCAACCACAAGTGCAACAGATTTTTATAGACTTGTTGGTAATGGTTTGTTTTTGCAACGTTTTCACATTGTGACTCAACTTTCGTCTCATTCTGATAAAAGGTCATGTGATGTGAGATGCATGAATTACACATGTGGTCTCTTGTCAGAATAAAATGCATATATCAGTCATGAACACCATTTTTGAACCTCCTCCCACTAAAAACATTATATAATGCAGGGTTTTCAATAAGGACCGGCACCCAGCGATTTGTCGCTGGGTTGTTTAAGATATATCGGACTAAAAAGTTATTCTGGCTAAAGTAAACAGCTACGAAATCGTAACTAATGCTTTGTTTGGGTGTCTTCTTCGAAGGCCGCGTTATATTGATCGTTTTTTTCGTAGCGAATAAAGAAGAAAAACGAGACGTCCGAATGGAAATGTTTGCAAAATCAATGAAGCATTTTAATTTACATACCCCTGTAACAAATGTACAAGTGCACATATGACATAGAAGAAGAAGAAAACGTGCAACATGAACACAAAAAAACCGATGTGTAATTATCTTACAGGCCCTAAGAAAAGAAAAATAGGTACAGCACTTTCCTGAAAGAAAACCCAAAGTTCATTTATCGTAGATTGTTGTGAGTCAAGCTATCTGCCAAGACTAAATCATTAAATAAAGACTGCTTAAAGCAAAGTTTTGAAATAATTTGTCTGACGTTTACTACACGATTCAAATTTGATAACTATTTTTCTATCTTTTTGGATCTTTTATAGATTACTTTTCTGTATTGGTCTTTGCCTATTGTAACAGACTGTATGGTGACCTACAGATATTTTTTTTGTCTTCCATTAATGAATCACATTTGTACTTGCTGCCAGCTATTATGATTAATATAAAATAGGAGTGCATGTCACAAAAAAATCTCCTTCAAACAGCCTAATAAATACTCTCAGAATTCACCAAAATGCAGGATTTTGACTCTTAGAATTTCAAAATCCCCCCCTCCCCAGATATCGCACCTTTGGCACTCAATTACTTTCTCCTGTTCAAAATAGCAATTCACCTGTTCAGTAAAAAGTTATTGAAAACCCTGATAATGCAGTGAATACATGTATTAATGAATTGACAGTCTATGAATATTTTTTGTAGTGGCCACAATAGAACTAAGCTTGGTGAAGGGTAAATGTCAAGTGGTCTATAGTGATAATGTACCAGATCTTAATGACTACTTCGTCAATGGACCTGATAGGTTTTATTTCACAGAGGTAAGGCTGTTTACATGTAAATAGTATTTTATATTGAATGTTTTATTGTTGGAACAGCCATGATATAACTGAAATATTTTTGAAAGTTGCATTAAACATCATATCCCCACTCCCCTTCGTTGGAATAAGAACTTTAGCTCCTACTTCTAATATTAACACTATCTCATTGTTAAGTCTCCCAAACAAAAGTTTGGGAGACTTATTGTTTTTGCTCCGTTTCTTATTATTATTATTATTATTATTCTTCTCTTTATCTTTTTTTCTCCATTTCGTACATTAATGTTGATAACTTCTAAATGAATAATGATAGAGACATAAAATTTGACATAGTGATAGGTCACCATTAGAGGAGCAATTCTGTGTTTTCAAAATTTTCGAGATGTCTGCCATTTTCAAAATGGCTGCGAAAACACAGTGTAAAAAATGGGCGGTAAAAATTCAACATTGCCCGATATCATCAAAATTTGATATGTGGGTAGATAATGATATCCCGACATTGAAAAATTTCTACCGGTCGCCATTTTCAAAATGGCAGCCTCAAACGCAAATATTCAACATTGTCCGATATCATCAAAATTTGATATGTGGGTAGATAATGATGTCCCGCATTGGGGGATTGCCGACATTGAACAATTTCTACCGGTCGCCATTTTCAAAATGGCCGTCACAATACCGCACAAATTCAACATTGTCCGATTTCAACGCCATTTCATATGTGGGTAGATTATGATGTCCCAAATTGATTCCTGACATCGAAAAATTTCTACTGGTTGCCATTTTCAAAATGGCCACCACAATACCGCACAAATTCAACATTGTCCGATTTCATATGTGGGTAGATTATGATGTCCCGAAATGATTCCTGACATCGAAAAATTTCTACCGGTCGCCATTTTCAAAATGGCCGTCACAATACCGCACAAATTCAACATTGTCCGATTTCTACGCCATTTCATATGTGGGTAGATTATGATGTCCCAAATTGATTCCTGACATCGAAAAATTTCTACCGGTCGCCATTTTCAAAATGGCCACCACAATACCGCACAAATTCAACATTGTCCGATTTCAATGACATTTCATATGTGGGTAGATTATGATGTCCCGAAATGATTCCTGACATCGAAAAATTTCTACCGGTCACCATTTTCAAAATGGCCACCACAATACCGCACAAATTCAACATTGTCCGATTTCAACAACATTTCATATGTGGGTAGATTATGATGTCCCGAAATGATTCCTGACATCGAAAAATTTGTACCGGTTGCCATTTTCAAAATGGCCACCACAATACCTCACAAATTCAACATTGTTCGATTTCAACGTCCTGAATTGATTCCCGACATTGAAAAATTTCTACCGGTCACCATTTTCAAAATGGCCACCGCAAAAAATCAACATTGTTCGATTTCAAAGGTAGCTTTTAATCTATTTTTTAAACGGTTGTCTGTGGCTGGTTTTGGAGACTTCATAATCGTTAGATTATAATCATATCTTGTTTACTGTGAATTCATTCAGTTTTGTGGTTTGAGAAAAAGGAGTTTTTCGTGGACATGCAAATCCATGGATCCCTGATATAGTCTGGTATATTAGTGAAGTTGGTGTGAGAATCAGTGATGCATTTTAATTAAAAAAATTAATTTAAAGTAATTTCAGAGGCAACTTGAAAAGCCTTTTGTAATAGATTCCGTAATTTTAACAAAAGTGGAGTAAGTTCTCAAATGATATTTTTTCCATTTGTTGATAATATCTTGAATGAAAAGCTACTCATATTTTTTCTTTAGGCTTATGACAGTGAGAATAAGACCTTTGAAGAACCTCCTAGTAAAGCCAGGTTACTGGGAAGTAAAGGAAAGGTATGTAAGAAATTTTAAATCCTTTTACTTAGATTGTGATTTTTGTGAGAATGAATTGCTATTCAACAGCAGACGGCAATACAATTCTTGTTGGTAATAAATCAAATGGATTGGACAAATTCAAGCCTCACAGTCATAATATTTTCCTGGTATGAGTTTCGCACTCATTCTCCAAAATTATCCAATCAGATTTCTGTATTTATTGGATATGTCATTCTGATTGGATGTTTTTCGAGTAATAGTACAAAACTTCTTAAAGAATTGAAAGCAAACTTTGCAAGAATGATGTAAAAAAGGATCCTTTACAAAAGAAATCTCATTGTGTTCCAATCAAACAACATGACCATCATTTGCAGTTGTTTTTTTCTGAGATTTTAATAAGTCCAAATGATTTTTAACTTAGTACAAATGATGTTTGTGAGTTCTTTTACAAAGATTCCTCATTCTGGTGAAAAACATTGTGGTGATGGAGATTTCTGGGTCTCCAGTATGCTTAAGCCCAATCTGCATGAACATTCAGGTGAGCCTCTAGTTTAAATATTGTCAGCAGAGTAAAAACTTGAATTGTCTTAAATTATAATATCAAGTATATTACAAAACATAAATCAAAGTGGTATATTGTTTGTTTCAGGGTAAGGGGAAAGGCAAAGGAAAGGGTAAGGGTAAATCTTCTGCCACACCCTGTGAAGAAAATGACTCGGAGACAAAGATCCGGTGGAAACCATTAAGATGTTTGGATGTATTCGCTGGTTGTGGAGGTATGGACATACAGTAAAAATTCAACAGAACCACTTGTGTGTTACAGTTGTTAGCACACTCTCCTCTGGTGTCGTAGAACCCCAGTCAGGTCAAACCAAAAACTGCAATTGGTATTTGCTGTTTTTCTTCTAAGCATGCAGTATAAAGGAGTAAGAGCAACGACTGGTTGTCTTGGTATCAGGATAATGTATCCCAGTGAAACGACATGTCTACCCACACTGTTGTTTCAGTGAGTTAGCACTATACACATGCAACAAAGCATATTGATCTAGTACAAAGCGGACATTAGATAAGATAAGATAAGATAATTTTATTGAAATAAAGACCAGATAATGATCTATCTTCAATGTCAATACACCAATGTACAATGTAAAATAACAATACAAAAAGAACAAAAAACATATACTTACCGTATTTTACGGACTATAGGTCGATGGGGACGATAGGTCGAATTGCTGCTTTTCGGCTAAATTTTTGGGTAAATACTAAGATAGGTCGAAGCATTCCATAGGTCGAGGATGCCGATGACAACTTGGGTAAGTATCGTCACATCAAACTTTTTGTGTGTTTTTTTTTACATCGGTAAACATTTGTCCTATAACGATGTTCTTCGGTAAGTATATGTAAGTATTAACTCAAGAATACTACTCTAATGTGTCATAAACGAAATAATTATGAAAATTAAATAAAATAAAATTTTGTTTTTAAACTTGTTTTTTATGGGGAGTCTGGTTTGTAAAGCCAGACATCGATGACATTCAAATCAGGCCATCTGTGGGTGTCACAATAGATGGTAAACGGATGTTCATACAATAAAATAATCAAGCTGTCAAAACAATGTATCACCTTGTGCAGTTTTATTGACATACCTTTAAACTGTGTTTAATTAGTAGTACACAAATTATGTGATCGTCTCGGTCCAGTAAATTTTCAATCAGCTGATCAGGATAATTAAGTGCCGACTGATGTTCACCTGTGTTGATTATCTCATGGTGATTATTTTATTTGTTCCTAATTGACCAATTCAAGTGTAGAACATTCTAGTTTAACGAAATCGATAATTATTTTCCAGTATATTTAGTATAAAAAGCTTGTTCTCCACGTGTATTCAAATTATTGTGAGATGTAATGCAACCGCCATTTTTTACTAAAACCCCGTGCACATGCTCGTGGTAGATGGAAAACCTATATAGCTATATTTAGATATTTTGTGACAATAATTTTATATTGTAAAACGATCCACCCTGTGATTTTTTTTCAACAACATACATTTTTTATAGTATATATTTTATTATACAATTCAATATTGAACTGATTTTCGCTAACACTTCAATCATTGAATATTATTGATTTTTTTCGGATGTTGAACATTTTTTTCCCCGGAATTGCACCCCTTGTTAGTATACTTTTATTCCCCAAGAACATCGATGATTTCAGTCTTCTTATTCAGAAAAAAAACCTACAGCAAATTCAAGGTGTACTGTAAACAAAATCGTCATTTTTATCGAGGTTTTTTTTTTAGGGATTCCAGATTTTTTTAACTTCATCCTTGTATAGGTCGATGTGGACGATAGGTCGAAGCCAGCGTGTTGAGGAATAAAATATCGACCTATCGTCCGTAAAATACGGTAATTGAAATTGTGTATCTCAGCTGAGGAAGGTTGAAAAGAGTTGTCTCTCTTCACATTAAACTAGATTAGGAGAGTACATTATCATCTCATTGAATGTGACTTGTTCTCATCATGATATAACTCACTCACACAAGATTCAACATGTGTGATGGCGATCCAAGACATGTTACATTTACCGATATTTACGTCTCATCACAGGGCCGTTGTGGTCGTGATTGTATGGTAGTTGGATTTATGACTACCTATGCAATCAGTGCCTATCACCGCTAATGTTGCGAATTTGAATTCCACTCAAGCGAGGTGTACTCGATACAACATTATGTGATGAAGTTTGTCAGTGACTTGCAGGAGGTCAGTGGTTTTTCTCCGCGTACTCCGGTTTCCGCCACGTTGTTGAAAGGGGCATTCAACACCATAAACATTCGTCTCATCACTGAGAAGAGGAAGACTAATGTATGTCCAATTTGTTCTTGATATCTTAATATTAAAAAAATAATGACAGTACATTAGTGTCCCTCTTATAAGGCCACCCCTTCTGCTGTTAAGAATTGTCTCATTAGAAGGTGGGTTCTCTTGAAGGGAAAATTTCGTAATATTTTATTATCTCAGTGCATCTGGAATCTGGGCCGCTAATAGGGGTGTCCTTTAGTGGGAGTGGCAATAAGGGTAATAAAAAAAATTACCGAACTCCGAACAATCTTACAAAGGGAAAGTCAAAACTCATAATTATATAAACAGACAAAATCAGTCAACAACCAGAAAACTGTGAAAACCGCAATGACCCTGACTTGGTACAGGCATTTCTAAAGAAATGGTGGGTTGAATCAGATTTTAAAGTGCCAAACCTCCCGCTTTCATTACGGCTCAAAGGTTCCGGCTGTCACTATAACAGTATCCACAACAACACTGGAACAAAACGGGCAAAACAGTTGTCAAAGCAGTACCAAACTCAGTGAAGTAAATGTCAAAGACACTTACGTTACACATTGAGAGGGGAACTACTGTACAAGTAAATATATGTTAAATTTAAACCAAAAAGAAAATAAGTTAATAAAATGAAACAAGGATTACAAGACAAATATTGGTGCAAATGGAACCAAGCATGATTTTACTTCAAAATATCAGAGTATTTGTGTTATCTGGGATAAATGAAGTGGGACCAAATTTTTACTTCCAGGTATCCATGGAAACAAATTGTCTCAATTTTGAGATAACAAGGTTCAGCAGTATAATGCAATGAACTTGATTTTGACCTTTTAAATTTACATTAGTTGCATATGTTTTGGGGTTTATTTTCCAGGTTTGTCCGAAGGTTTTCACCAGGCAGGAATTGCAGACTCTAAGTGGGCGATAGAGAAAGAGGAACCAGCAGCTCAAGCCTTCCGTCTTAATAATCCTGGTTGTACTGTATTTACAGATGATTGTAACGAGTTACTGAAACTCGTCATGGAGGTAAACTATGAGTGGAACATTTTGTTTAAACCATAATTAAATGTTTATATAATGTAGACTAAAAAGACCATTTTATGGTAACTGGAGTTAGTAAGGCTGTATAAATGATAGGTGTCATAAATAGTAAATAGTCATTACATTTCCCCCCCCCCCCCCCCCCCCCCCCCCCCCCCATTTAGTATGACATCATTTCACAGGAAAATGTTGTCATTTGACATGTATGTTTTATTTCTAAGGGTATTGTAAGTGTATTAAGTTAATAATACAATTTTTTCACACCACTATATAGCTGAAATACTACTAAAGTTGGCGTTAAACACCAATTAATCATTATATCTCTGATTATAGTACTACCTTTATTTTGAATAGTTGAATTGTAGAAATTTACAGTGTTAAATATTTGATTTTTGTCATTCTGATTGCATTACCCCAAAAAATTGTTCTTGTATTGTAGGACAAATTTTAATCTTTTTTTCATGTGAGTATAATTAGTCAGGAAAATGATCGATTATATTGTAGTTTGAAATGGTAGACCATTTCTTTGTTACGCTTAAGATTCTTAATTTCAGGGAGAGACAACGAACAGAATGGGTCAAAGATTGCCACAGAAAGGAGAAGTAGAATTGTTGTGTGGTGGACCACCATGCCAAGGCTTTAGTGGAATGAATAGATTTAACTCTAGAGAATACTCATCGTTTAAGGTATAATGATTTCTTCATTACACTCCTCCCCACTTAGGAACTGGACAAAAAAAACCTGAAAACAAGCAGAGCAATTTAACACAGACACAGAAAAAGAAAAAAAATATGACACAAAAAAAAATTAACATGCTCTTTTCATTTGAGGGGGGTGTTCTTTTGACCAAATTTCCACATCTATAACTTCTTAAGGCTTCGTTAATTTAAATAGAATAGAATAATCTGTTTATGGTACTAGGATATCTTTCTAACACACCTTTCTTGCTAAAAATCCTCGTAGATATTTGAACTCCAGGATGCCCTCTATGTTTAAGATATTGTGATTTCTCTTCTAAATGAGATCAAGCTTGTTATCAGTGGATTTGATATAAAAAAAAGTATTGCAATTTCTCTCCACTTACAACCACCATTGTGCAGTCATTAATGAATTTCTGACGTCAGCGATTTAAAAAAAATTATGGTACAGTCTAAAATCTTGTTTTTTCTTAATCAGACTGGTGTCCTTCTGAATATGATTGTATGATTAAGTTAGGGTTATGGTATTTAATGGCACTTTCAACAATATTTCAGTTATATCGTGGTGGTCAGTTTTATTGGCGGAGGAAATCAGAGAAAACTACCGACCTGTGGCAAATCACTGACAAACTTTATCACATTATATTGTATCAAGTACACTCTGTCTTGTGCTGGATTCCAACTCACAACTTTAGTGGTGATAGGTACTGATTGCATAGGTAGTTGTAAATCCGATTACCATGTGATCACGAACAAGACGGATTTTATGGTAATTTTACCTAAGCATTCACTGATAAAATTGTGCGTTTGTTTTCTACCCATTCCATGTGTTCTTTATCTATTTTTATATTATAAAAATTGATAGTGACTTGCAGCATGTCTGTAGTTTCTATTGAAAGTACAATGTAGTCCTGTCTTAACCAAATTTCCTTGGAACTAACTTTCGTTTGCAGTAGACTGGTGTTTGATTTATTCAGGCTAAAGTTTGGTTTATACAGGATTCCGATTTATTCAAGTCTGGTTTCACAGTATACAGGCCTTTCAGTAAGGGGCGGTACCAGTTACTTTTTCCCACCTAAAATGGTCCTTGGTACCTCCTGATTTTAAAGAGTGTTGTTGATATTCATGAAAATTGTTCAAATTTTAATCAAAAGTACCGCCTGTAAATAGTGAAGAACTGATACACTTGAAAT
This sequence comes from Bathymodiolus brooksi, assembly GCA_963680875.1. Classification (NCBI taxonomy): domain Eukaryota; kingdom Metazoa; phylum Mollusca; class Bivalvia; order Mytilida; family Modiolidae; genus Bathymodiolus; species Bathymodiolus brooksi. Next base: position 53,484,320 of record OY804588.1, read on the forward strand.
ATATTGAAAGCCCTGAGTATATACACTAAGAAATGGTTGTTGTTTTTTAGTGTTCAGAGAAGTCTTGTCTTACGTATATGCATATTTTACATTGCAGAATTCCTTGATTTCATCTTACCTGAGTTATTGTGATTACTATAGACCAAAGTTTTTCCTGCTAGAGAATGTTAGGAACTTTGTGTCCTTCAAACGTAGTATGGTTCTAAAACTGACACTACAATGCTTGATTAGAATGGGGTACCAGTGTACATTTGGAGTATTACAAGCCGGCTGTTATGGTGTTGCACAGACCAGGAGAAGGTATTTAGAACAAGGGACCAGTCTTTTGATAAGGATATGCGTAGCCATTGCAATGTTTATTTTGTAATACTGTTGTGTTGTTTAGACCATATTTTAACTGTAGATAGCAATAAAAAGAAGCTTTGCTTCCTGATTGAAAAAAGTTTTAAAAAAATCAAAAATTTAGAAACTTACACAGACAAAACCACCAAGCCTTTGTTGTGTAAGTCACTGTCAAACTTGATCATGTAGTGCTGTATCAAATACATCATCACAGGTGACAAAATCATTGTGAATGTGATACACACTAATTGCATATGCAGATTGTAAATCTGACACCATTTTGGTTATGAACCCCTTCCCACGTGTTTAAATAAGTAAAAGGTACTAAATAATTATCACAACTTATGTTAATGGGAACCATGAAACAAATGAATAGCTTTGTTTATTTTTAAGTTATGCTACGAAGTACTGTATAGCACTTTTTCTGTGCGGTGTCAAAATTTGGCATTTTTATAAATCTGATTTCTTGGCGGATATTAATTTTTTGCGGTTTTATAGAAAGAAAAATAATAATTTACTGTTATCACCTATACCAGTTATCGATTTCACGATACTGTAGATCAATTTTTGCCAATGATGATAAATATATAATGTGTTACAGAGCTATAATACTAGCAGCAGCACCAGGAGAGAAACTACCATTTTATCCTGAACCTCAGCATGTGTTTGCTCCAAGGGCCATGCAGTTATCTGTCCAAGTTGATGAAAGAAAGGTATTAAATATAAGTTATAAACAAAAAATGTTGTATTTTCATTGGATTCCTTTAAGGGTACACCAAGAAATGTATGCGGCTGAAAGATTAGGATTAAAGTTAGGTTGTTTAACCTCACTTTCAACAATATTTCAGTTATATCTTGGCGGTCAGTTTTGTTGGTGGAGAAACCGAAGTACCAGGAGAAAATCACCGACCTGTAGCAAGTATATGGCAAACTTTATCACATAATGTTCTATCTAGTACACTTTGTTATGAAGGAATGTTCTATCTAGTACGCCTTGTCATGAAGGAGATTCAAACTCTTAAGTTTAGTGGTGATAGGCACTGATTGCACAGGTAGTTGTAAATCCAACTATCATACGACCACTACTTCCCCTGTTGTATTGTGTATTGTATTTATGTTTGTATACTTATTTTGAGATTTGTTTGCATTCATAACTAAATAAAATTATTATCCCCTCGCCAACGAAGTTGCGAAGGGATATAGTAACGCTACCGTCGTCCTTCCGTAATATCCTTGTGACCACTCTAGAATTAACATCCTTCAATGGATTTTGACCAAACTTGGTACATACTTAGTCCTTAAGAGAGTCTGGAAACCTATTGATTTTCAAGGTCAAAGGTCAAGGTTACCAGGTCAAATTTTACCACGTAACATCCTTGTGAACACTAGAATCAACATCCTTCAATGGATTTTGACCAAACTTGGTACATACTTAGTCCTTAGGAGAGTCTGGAACCCTATTGATTTTCAAGGTCATCGGGTCAAATTTTTACCACGTAACATCATTGTGAACACTCTAGAATCAACATCCTTCAATGGATTTTGACCAAACTTGGTACATACTTAGTCCTTAGGAGAGTCTGAAACCCTATTGATTTTCAAGGTCAAAGGTCAATGTCACCGGGTCAAATTTTTATTTACTGCGTAACATCCTTGTGAACACTAGAATCAACATCCTTCAATGGATTTTGACCAAACATGGTACATACTTAGGAGAGTCTGGCACCCTATTGATTTTCAAGGTCAAAGGTCAATGTCACCGGGTCAAATTTTTACCACGTAACATCCTTGTGAACCCTCTAGAATCAACATCCTTCAATGGATTTTGACCAAACTTGGTACATACTTAGTCCTTAGGAGAATCTGGAACCCTATTGATTTTCTAGGTCACCGGGTCAAATTTTTAGGTGAGGGGATACGCCACGCTTTGCATTGCCCTTATTGATCTGAAAGTTATGTTTTGTAATTCTAGTTTCTGTCTAATATAACCAGAATGGAATCTGCCCCATTTAAAACAGTAACGATCCGTGACACCATGTCAGATTTACCAGAGATCAAAAATGGTGCCAAAGCAGAGGAAATATCATATCAAGGAGATCCACTGTCACACTTCCAGAAACTGGTAAGCTTCATAGAAAAAAACATTGCTTTTCAAAGAGTGTTGTATAAGATCTTCATGCAAATTGTTCAAATGTTAATAAAACTTGCCGTCTGTAAGTAGTGAAGTACTGGTACACTTCAAAAATATTAAAAGTCCTGGCTTATCTCAATAACCAGGGCTCTGTACCCTTGTGACCAGTGTGGTAAATACGATTTAATATAAGCAATTTGATGAAAATTAGATGAGTTAAAATGGTCTTTTAATTCAATGAAATAACCTATTTATCAAAAATATTGCTGATTTGATTAACCAGAGAACTGCACCCCTACGACCAGTGTGGTAAATATGATTTAAGATAAGCAATTTAATGAAAATAAGAGGAATAAAAACTGTTTTTTAGTTCAATGAAATAACCTCTGAGGGACAAAACTAAATTCTTAGACTTGAAGTTTGTTTTTTATGCCCCCACGACTGAAAATACCCCTGTGCGTCCACATATAGGGTACATATCAAGTCTGCCTAACAACTCTGACAAAACCGCATCAGTGGTGTAATGATTAGCATTCTCACCTCAAGTGCGGTAGAACTGGGTTCGAGCATCGGTCAGGTCAAACCAAAGACTATGAATTTGGTATTTATTGCTTTTCCACGGATAGTTGTTAAGTGAGCTACTAGCCCTATAAAAATCCAACACAGCATGTTCATCTTGTACAAAGCAGATATCATCATCATCTCGTCAAAATGTGGCTTGTACTGGGCCATGATACAGATTAAAAAATTGCTCATTTGGCATTAACAACAATCACTCGCTCCTATGACAATTTTCATGATTTATTGTTATTTAATGTCCTGTGGTAAATATGTCATGTATATTCAGGACGACAGCAGGTTCAACTACACCAAAAAACTATACAGGAATGAAGTATGAATGGTGATAACTGAGGGAACAACTTTTGGCTGCTACTGTAAAAGTATGGAGAGCTAGGGTAGAGGACGAAAAATTTAGTCTTCTATAGCAGCTACAATGCACCTACTCTTTTTAAAGATCTGTTTGATTATGGGTCTCTAGTTAATTAATACCATTTATTTCAGATAAGAGGAAAACAACATCAACCAATACTAAGGGACCATATTTGTAAGGACATGAATCCATTGGTGCATGCTAGAATGCAGCATATTCCCCTGGCCCCGGGGTCTGATTGGAGAGACCTACCAAATATTGATATCAGACTGTCAGATGGTAACAAGACAAAGAAGTTGTAAGTGATTTTATCAGGGATGATTTGTTTTTTCAGTTATTTAACTGATTTCAGCTATTTTTGTGTGAACAAAAAATCCAAAAGTTGCAAATATGGTCAGAACAAGTCAAAAATGACCATTTTGAAAGGGAGTGTAGATGGTTTCAGCTATTTTTTTTCAATTATTTTATTTTCTAAACGGAATCATACCTGTTTTATTGAAAGATTTGGTTTTTTTTTTAAAGCCACTTTTATTTGTATTTTCAACAACTACCGTAATTGGCCTTGTATAGTACACACTTTTACTCTATAAATAATTTGACCAGTCTGAATGAGTATTTTGCACATTCATCGTTTGGAATAAAACCTAACTGTGACTAATGTGAACAATACAGCTAGCATTAATAGCCAATTGGCACATCTGATTTAATTCGTAAAATAAAACATTTTTCATACATTTTTTTTTTAATAGGAGTTATCTCCCTTACAGCAGGAAAAATGAACCCATTTCATTACTATAGTATTATTACGTGATGTTTTTCATATTGGCCTAGGTATAGGTCCGAGGCCTGCTGTATTGGCCTGAGGTGCAGCCGAACGCCAATACAGCAGACCGAGGACCTATAGCTAGGCCAATATGAAAAACATCATGTAATGATACCTTTATTAATTAACCAGTCCAATATCTCTCGGGATTTTTCCTTGCAATTGTCGAAATGTCTAGTGGATTCCGATCTAGCTGTTTTTGGACTGACTGGAATTGGGCCAATACGGAAAATATCCGTATTGGACTGGTTTTTGCCATATTGGCCCAATGAAAGTTTTTATATTGTATTGACAGATTTGATCATATAAAGGCTAAAAAATCAAAGTTAATTAATAATAGTAATTATTACATTCATAACAGAAGCCATCTTGATCATATGATAGTTTGATTTACAACTACCTATACAATCAGTGCCTATCACCACTAAAGTTGTGAGTTGAATCCCGCTCATGGCGAGGTGTATTCGATACAAAATTATGTGATAAAGTTTGTAAGTGACTTGCGTTAGGTTGGTAGTTTTTCCGGGTACTCCGGTTTCCCCCACCAATAAAACTGACCGCCACGATATAACTGAAATATTGTTGAATGTGGCGTTAAACATCATAAACCAAACCAAACCCTATTTTCGGCAACTATTGTAACCTTCCGTGTATAGGACACACTTTAACTCAAGAGATAATTTGACCAGCCTGAGTGAGTATTTTGCACACTCCTCATTTGGAATACCCTACTTTGACTGATGTGAATAATACTGCTAGCATTAGTAGACCATTTGCACATACAGTCAAACTTGCCTTAGCGACCCCCTCCATATAACGACTTCCTGTGTTATCCGACCTAATTTATTCCTCCCCTGCGTTTTCCCATTCATTTGACCTCTATATAACGACCCCCTGTCTAACGCGACTAACGACCATGTTTTCAGAGTCGTTGTCGACTGAAAGTCCTGTGTTGAACGACTAAATATCAAACCTGGAATTAGCGTTATTGTGTAAGACCGCCATTTTTTTTACAGGTAAGTTGTTCACGTGATGATTTATTATTGTTGTTTTGGTTTATTTGGGTTTATTTCTTATTTATAATTAAATATTTAAAATTGTTTATTATAGAAAATACCGTTTAATCTTTCAGTTTTATAAATAAATAATGTGATTTTGAAAATTATTGTATGAAGTACTGGTTCCCAGCATATATTTCTGTCAACATTCGTTTAAAGTGCGGTAACAGATCAAGGTAAACACATGCTGATTGTGTGATTAGGCTATTTATAGCCTTCGGCGAGTGATTGAATTTTGAAAACGTTTTGTCAGGAAATTACATTCTTCTAATCATGATGATTAATTCTAATTACGATAACAATTAAGATAACAATAGCTGTTGAACGAAAGTAAAAAACTCGATCATTTAATATTCTTTTTTTTTTTTTTTTTCACCCACAAAGGACGGAAATATTTAACGATAATTGAACATATTTTTTATTTCATTATACCTTTTTCTTGCCAGAATTTAAGCTCTATTTATGCATTTGTCCTCCACACGAAAGGGTTACAAGTTGATGCGGATTTATATACCCGAACTAGGTTTTTCCTCTCGAGATTTTGGGAGCAAATATCACAACCTCTATTCAACGACCCCCTGTCTTATGCGACCTATTTTCAGAACTACCTTCAATGGTCGCTATAGACAAGTTTGACTGTACCTGATTTGATTCGAAAAATTAAATGGTTTTTTTATACTTTTTAGCTCACCTTACCAAAGGCAAAGTGAGCTTTGTGCCATCACTTGGCGTCCGTTGTTCGTTAACTTTTCACATTTTAATCTTCTCTGAAACCCTTTAGCCAAATGAACTGAAACTTGGTAGGAAGCATCTATGGAAGGTCCTTTATAAAGATTGCTCATTTTGTCCCGATCCATTAACAAACATGGCCGCCACAGGCAATTCTTGTTTCTGATTGGCCAATTTTTTTAAATCTTCTCCTCTGAAACCGCATGTCCAAATGAACCGAAACTTCTTGTTTTTGATTGGTTGATTTCTGAAAATGCTTTCCAAAATGAACTGAAATTTGGTAGGTAGCATCTATGGAAGGTCCTCTATAAAGATTGCTAATTTTGTCCTGATCCATTAACAAAGGTGGCCACCACAGGCAATGCTTGTTTCTGATTGGCCGATTTTTTTAAATCTTTTCCTCTGAAAACGCTTGGCCAAGTGAACTGAAACTTGGTAGGAAGCATCTATGAAAGGTTCTCTATAAAGATTGCTCATTTCATCCCGATTCGTTAACAAACATGGCCACCACAGGCCATTCTTGTTTCTGATTGGTTGATTTCTAAAAAAAAATCTTCTCCTCTGAAAGCGCATGGCCAAATGAATCTAAACTTGGTAGGAAGCATCCTTGGAAGGTTCTCTGTAAAAATTGCTCATTTTGTCCTGATCCATTAACAAACATGGCCACCACAGGCAATTCTTGTTTCTAATTGGCCGATTTCTAAAAAATCTTCTCCTCTGAAACCAAATGAACCAAAACTTGGTAGGAAGAATCTATGGAAGGTCCTCTATAAAGATTGCTCATTTCGTCACGATCTGTTAGCAAACATGGCCACCATAGGCAATTCTTTTTTCTGGTTAATTCTAAAAAAATATTCTCCTCTGAAACCGAGTAGCCAAATGAACTGAAATTTAGTAGGAAGCACCTATGGAAGGTTCGGTATAAAGTGTTCTCAAAACAGAATGAAAGGTGAGTGACACAGGCTCAGCCCACTGAGCCTCTAGTTTATATGAGTTATCTCCCTTACTGCAGGCATAATTATTGCATTCTTATCTGCCTGTTCTATTTTATTCTTATCACCTATCACCACTAACGCTGTGAGATGAATGGCGAGGTGTACTCGATACAACATTATGTGATAGTTTGTCAATGATTTACGGCAGGTTGGTGGTTTTCTCCAGGTACTCTGGTTTCTCCACCGATATAACTGAAATATTGTTGAAAGTGGTGTTAAACACCATGATCCTAATCCATATTTTCTTCCTACAAGGTAGCATAATCAGATTGTCAAATTTATTTTCAATGCAGGCAGTACACCCACCATGACAAGAGAAATGGCAAGGCATCAAATGGCAGTTTTAGAGGTGTTTGTACCTGTGCTGAAGGAAAACAGTGTGACCCAATGGACAGACAGTTTAATACACTGGTTCCCTGGTGTTTACCACATACCGGTAACAGACACAATCACTGGGCAGGACTCTATGGCAGATTGGAGTGGGACGGTTTCTTCAGTACAACAGTAACTAATCCTGAACCAATGGGAAAGCAGGTATTATAATAAGTTAAACATAGAACAGGCATGATTATTGGACAGGTTGGTCTTTTATACTACAGTAAATACAAAACCAGAACCAATAGGAATACAGTAGTCCCCATTTTGTAAAGCCATTCCTTCTGCAGTGATAAAGAGGGTGGCTTCTCTTCATTGGGACAATGTAGTAGTGTTTAGCAATCTAGGTGCATCTGATAATGTTTTGACAACTATAAAACTGCATTCAATACTTAAGACTACTTGTACATTTTTATGTCCCTGCCACTAAGTGGCTGGAACATATACAGTGTTAACCATGTCTGCAATTCCGAAATAAAACAGTTGTTAACACTTTTTTTCGCTATGCTTTGAGATATTGACTTGATATTTGGTATGTGGGTGTATAGTGATAAGTTACAGATCGAGTTAACGTTTCGTTCCGGTCCAATGATATTTGGCCGAGTTATGGCCCTTGGACTTGAAATTTTGCCAAATATTTAGTTGTCGCCACTTTTTTTCGCTATGCTTGGAGATATTAACTTGATTTTTGGTATATGAGTGTATAATGATGAGTTACAGATCAATTTTACATTTCGTTCCGGTCCAATGATATTTGGCCGAGTTATGGCCCTTAGACTTTGAAATTTGGCCAAATATTTAGTTGTCGCCACTTTTTTTCGCTATGCTTGGAGATATTAACTTGATTTTTGGTATATGAGTGTATAATGATGAGTTACAGATCAAGTTTACATTTCGTTCCGGTCCAATGATTTTTGGCAGAGTTATGGCCCTTAGACTTTGAAATTTGGCCAAATATTTAGTTGTCACCACTTTTTTTCGTTATGCTTGGAGATATTGACTTGATTTTTGGTATGAGAGTGTATAATCATAAGTTACAGATCAACTTTGAAATTCGTTCCGGTTGAATGATTTTTGGCCAACTTACAGCCGTTGGGCTTTGAAATTTGGCCAAATATTTAGTTGTCATCACTTTTTTTTCACTATGATTTAAGATATTGACTTGATTTTTGGTATGTGAATTTAAGGAGGCTTGAGGATACAGATCTTAAACAATAGTTTGTTATTCTTGGCCTATTACTGAGGGAATTAAAAAAGGGTGAAACATTTGCGAGCCTCGTTTAATATTCATGGCGGGGACATTCGTGTCGTTCCGACACATCTAGTTACATTATTAAATACAATTGAAATTATTATTATTTGTTTTAATATTCCACTTTTACTTGTTATTCTGTGTGTGGTTATTAGTTTTCATTACTTTCAAAAATAGTTCCTGAAAGTGGAAGTTTTTAAATGGTTGTGCGCTTTAATGACTGATGAAGTTTCAATTTTTAATTCACATGTCAACCTTTTGACCAATCACACAAGGATTTATATATGAAATGAACACATACTGTAATTATTTCAATTTGCATTTCAGGGTCGTGTGTTGCATCCAGAACAGCATCGTGTGGTGAGCGTACGTGAATGTGCCAGATCACAAGGTTTTCCCGACACTTACAGATTCTTTGGGACAATACTTGACAGACATAGACAGGTAAACAAAAATTATGATTTTTTTTTTTTTTTTTTTAAAGAGAGAGAGAGAGAGAAAATTGTGTTCCTATGTGCAATATTTGGTCTGTATGTAAATGCCAGTGTTAAGCTTTGATTCTTGATGTTTTGGTTGTCATCATTTATTTCATAAAACACTGAGTGAAGAAATTGCAATGTGGAGATTCATATCACATAGGACCCCTAACTTTCAGTTGAGCGGTACACATCTTCTTTTGTCAATAAATGCTACATCTGTGCAACTGTCGTTTTGATGTTATTTGGTGTATAGTGTGTTGGTACAAGACTGTATCAGGTCAAGCCTGTTGTGTGAACCAGTATTACTACGAGTGTGATGCAGTTAGTTTATGCAATAGGCAAGACCTGAAACAAAGTATTAATGTAATAAATTTATCTAACATTGCGATAAAAAACAAATTTTAAACAAATAACGGGGGTCGAATTCAGTTGCCGGAAATATTGAAACTATGTTCTTGGAAATGAGAATATGACCGTGAATTTGTGATACATGATACGAATGAATGAACATTTAAACAGTCATTTTGTTTACGTTCCTTGCATTGATGTGTTTTCCCCCGCATTCCAGTGATTTGAAGTCGTGACAAAGTAGTTAAGACAGAGAAGATCTTGTGCAACGTCGGGCCATTCTTTTATGACCACAGTGTGGTGATACAACATATTGTATCAGATAGGCTACTTTCTTTAATTTCAAAGGCAAACCTACTTAATGTTAGATAAAACAAAATATGTGTACAATCTTAAAAATACTGTCATTGTGCCTGACATCACATTATGTACCCTGTCAAGAACCTGAATAACATATAATATAATCAACTCCATTGTATTGTAGGTGGGTAATGCCGTTCCCCCTCCAATGGGTAGAGCTATTGGTTTAGAAGTCAAGAAATGTTTGGAGTGGAAAGCACTGAAGGAACCAAAACAGGAAGAAGATGATGAAGTCAAGGAAGAAGAAATGGAAACAGATGTTCAACCTAAAATTGAAGAATCTCCGGTCAAAGCCGGGTCATCTAGGTGTTAAATATTCGATGGTGCAATATATGGAAGATCAATAGACACATGAATTAATAGAACAATGAACAACTGGAAAAGATTCATTTCTTTTTAATGTTGTGTTATTTCAGCATCTTAATAGATAGATCACTTCGTTACACGGTCTATGTCACACTAGCATTTGGTCACCACACATACATTTGTGTACAGCTTAAATGTTGGGAATTTCAGTCTTTGTCGGCTTAATCGATAAAAGCATGTTAAATTTTTAAGCATAAATGTATTAGTAAGTTTAATAATAAAGTTAAGTTTTTAATTGATTTAAGGACATTTTGTCTGATTTATAATCAAATTGTTTATTTATGTATATTTGTGTTTCGAATTTCAGTCACTGTCGGCTTAATTGATAATAGATGAAAAACCTGCATGTTGAATTTTTTAACATAAATGTATTATTACTAAGCGTAAGAACACAGTTAATTTTTAATTGATTTGTAAAAGAAGGACATTTAGTCTGATTTATGATCAAATTGTTTATTTATATACATGTATATAGTGCTATTGTTGTTTACTGTATTATATATCTTGAATATTTGAAACGCCATGATATAATGCTGAAATACTGCCAAAGTTGGCGTTAAACACCAATCAATATTTGAATGATAGGAATCGAATAGCTGGTTACTTCAGCTTTTACCAATAACCAAACAAATTAAGACTATATTTTACTGTGGTTTCATTTATTCTCATTGGATGTCAATTTTCGTTGATTGGCAGAAACTGAGATGGTCGTTGACATTTGTGGTTTTGATACTTGGCAGAAACTGAGATGGTTGTTGACATTTGTGGTTTTGATACTTACAAATGACCTTTTTATTGTTATTTATACCAAATAGCGAGGTCTGATTGAACAAACGAAATCCACAACAATTTAGTAATCAGCGAATAGAAATTAATTCACTATATAACAGAGTTCTTAGCAATCAATATCAATTGACAATTATTACATGTACATACAAACAAAATAAGAACAAGACAACTCAAGTTTCTCATTCATTGATAGTGCTATGTCATTACACAAATCTTCTTTTAATTATGTGCAATACTTTAGTGAAGTCTACTTCTTTTATACATGCCACAATATAGCCGAAATACTTCGTAAGTTGGCATTAAACAGCAATCAATCAATTACTTCTTTTATACAAGTATTTATTGTGAGATTTATATCATTAAGGAATTTACTATTTCATTTTTAATTGATTATTCTAACAGAATATGAAATTAAAATGTAGTTATTAAATGAAATGAAAAATCATGTAAAAATATGAAAATTATGGTATTAATTGAAAAATAAATCATATATTTATTGAGTAGTTTTTGTATTACTTTTCCGACCAACAGATTTAACCATGTTAAGTTTTTATGATGAGGTCAGTTTCTTTATTACCATACAAATATTATTTGATCCACTCATTGATCATGGAGGGTAAAAAGAAGACGTTATCATCTCATGGAAATGTATCTTGTTCTTGTCATGATATAGCTATAAAACAACAACAATCGCTCACTCACCAAAATAGCTCACTTGGCATTAAACAACAACATTCGCTCACTCACCAAAATAGCTCACTTGGCATTAAACAACAACAATCTCTCACTTGGCATTAAACAACAACATTCGCTCACTTGGCATTAAACAACAACAATCGCTCACTCACCAAAATAGCTCACTTGGCATTAAACAACAACAATCGCTCACTCACCAAAATAGCTCACTTGGCATTAAACAACAACAATCGCTCACTCACCAAAATAGCTCACTTGGCATTAAACAACAACCATCGCTCACTCACCAGAATAGCTCACTTGGTATTAAACAACAACATTTGCTCACTCACCAAAATAGCTCACTTGGCATTAAACAACAACAATCGTTCACTCACCAAAATAGCTCACTTGGCATTAAACAACAACATTCGCTCACTCACCAAAATAGCTCACTTGACATTAAACAACAACAATCGTTCACTCACCAAAATAGCTCACTTGGCATTAAACAACAACATTCGCTCACTCACCAAAATAGCTCACTTGGCATTAAACAACAACCATCGCTCACTCACCAGAATAGCTCACTTGGTATTAAACAACAACATTTGCTCACTCACCAAAATAGCTCACTTGGCATTAAACAACAACAATCGTTCACTCACCAAAATAGCTCACTTGGCATTAAACAACAACATTCGCTCACTCACCAAAATAGCTCACTTGACATTAAACAACAACAATCGTTCACTCACCAAAATAGCTCACTTGGCATTAAACAACAACATTCGCTCACTCACCAAAATAGCTCACTTGACATTAAACAACAACAATCGTTCACTCACCAAAATAGCTCACTTGGCATTAAACAACAACAATCGTTCACTCACCAAAATAGCTCACTTGGCATTAAACAACAACATTCGCTCACTCACCAAAATAGCTCACTTGACATTAAACAACAACCATCGCTCACTCACCAAAATAGCTCACTTGGCATTAAACAACAATCATTTGCTACCTTGCTCACCAAATTATAAAGCTACAATAGGACGAGCTGTGATACTAATTACTAAGGTGATCTTCAACATTTTTTTCTATAAAGAGTAATCAATCAATGAACAAAAATGTTATCTTTCCGTTAGGGTTAGGGTGTTTTAATGCCACTTTCACCAATAGTTCAGTTATATTGTGGCAGTTAGTTTTATTGGTGGAGGAAACTGGAGTACCCTAATAATAAAACCATCGACAGAAAATATTTTATATATACTTGAAAATGTTTTGTTTTTGTTTTAAGAATGAAATTCTATAAATAAAATACTATTTTGACTTTTTAAGAGTTTATCAATGTGTAAACTCTATCTTTCACGCATAAACTTTACAATATTGGAGTAGTCATTATCGTATGGTAGTTGGATTTACAACTACCTGTGCAATGGGTGCCTATCACCACTAACGTTGTGAGTTCGAACCCCGTTCATAGCGAGGTGTACTCGATACAGTATTATGTGATAAAGTTGGTCAATGACTTATGACAGTTTGGTGGTTTTCTCCGGGTACTCAGGTTTCCTCCACCACAATATAACTGAAATATTGTTGAAAATGGTGTTAAACACCATAAACCAAACCAAACCTATAAAGAGTAATTAATCAATGAACAAGAATGTTGTCTTTCCATAAATACTGGTAAAATGATAGTAAACAATAGTTTATTAAATTCTTAATTTTATTTCAAATTGAATATTTCTATAAATCAACACAAAACATAAAAAAAAATGAAATTCTGAAGAAGAAGAAAAATAATGCTGTGTAATTTTGTCACAATTTCTCATACAAGAGAAAAAAGAAAAAAATGCTGTGTAATTTTGTCACAATTTCTCGTACAAGAGATCAACATAAAAATCACAACATAGTATTACAGTAGTTCCTATCATAAGGTTACATTTTCTGAAATAAAAAGTCTCTATTGAGGTGGGACAATTTAGTAGTATTTTACTTCATCAGCAAATTGGACATTTTCTCTGATGTGTGCTGCTGATCAAGTCTGGATCACTGAACTGACCTTGATCCACAAAAAAAGATATCGACAGACATTATCACTAGTATCACAGCTTGTCCTATTGGAATAGCTGAGATACTAGTGATATTATTCCACTCTATAATATTTATTCTACTTGTATAGAAATTCGATTGGTCGAAACAATCTCACGTGACATTTATCAAAACATCGTATTTCCCTTATTCGAAATTCTCAAGATTTAACGCTTTGATCATATAACGGTATTAACTCCAGAGATGTTCCGAAATAATAATTTTGTAAACAAAGATGGCCAAAAGATTTCATTTGGCAGAATTCACCAAAACGTTGGCCTGGTGGAATAAAACATTTATTTCCCTTACATAAGGGAGATATGAAGATTTGTTCACCCGAGAAAAGTCATATTTCCCAAGGGCAATAATGTCTGTATCGACCTTCAAAACTGCCGTTATTCTATATATCTCGATGCATCTGAGATCTGGCCTGATAAGAGGGGGTTAACCGTAATGTTATCTCCCTTGATACAAATAATAGTAACTATAGTAACTTGGTATTGTTGATTATTATCACTGCTTATAGCCAAGACAGACCATTCAACTGTCAATGTAATTGTCGTATAATATTGATTTGCATGATCACGTGATCAAACAAATTTATTTCATTATCATATGATCAAACAAATTTATTTCATGATCATGTGATCAAAACAAATTTATTTCATGATCTTGTGATCAAACAAATTAGTTTTGTGATCATGTGATCAAAAAAATTTATTCATTATTATGTGATTAAATATATATAAATATATTTTAAATTACCGGTACAATAACTATATATCATTAACAAAAATTGTATAATTAGAAAAAAAAACGTACATATAAATTTTAATGCTGCAATTTTGACAAGGAAAAAATATCACATAAATAATTTCATACATATATTATATATCAAACATAACAGCAGTAAACAATTTTAATTGGACGATAACTAGCTTAATACATAACTAACTTTGATTGGACAACATCCTACTACAGAGGGAGTGAATGGAGAGAGGGGTCCTTGGTTTCTGCACCATAGTCTTAAGTTCCTCCTGTCTTATTTTTTTTCCGCAATTCAATTTTATATTTTTACTCATTTTTTTATTCTTTACTTGATCTTTGATCCCTGCCCACATGACTCGGGGTTAACTCTCCCTCAGCTTCTAAATCCTTTCCCCCTCCATTGTCCACCCATCACTACACAAGCAAATCTATCGGGGATAGCTTCCATTTCATTGCTAATTTTAACCATTACACAATTTCTTCTAGTGATTTAACCCAATCAAATTTTAATAACTTTTAACTACATGTATTTGGTTCATTCATGGTTAATAAATTGGCAGAAAACTAATTTTAGGCCACCCCTTCTGCAATGAAAAAGTGGCCTTATAAGAGAGGTGGCCTCTCTTGAGGGGGACAATTTACTAATATTTAACTATCTCAGTGCATCTGAAATCTGGCCAGATAAGGATTGAGAGGGGCCTTATAAGAGGGGGAGTACTGTATTGAAAAATATTCAAATAAAATAGAGTTTAATGTATCAGAATTCATGTAACAGAGTTATATCTCCTGTCTTAGACAGAATTTTTATAAAACTTGGATCATCATTTTGGCTATTTATTTTTGACATTTTTTAATCGGCCAAAACATGCCAAAATAAGCCATAATTTGATATCAATATTTTTACTACATGATTTATACTAACTATTTTACTATACTAAAGATGGTGTTAAACACCAATCAATCAATCAAATTAACTATTTCAATGTCTTACATTTTAAACATATATACCGTATACTATTCTTTGGCTGTGAACTTTTATGAGATAAAATGTATAGTCCAACCCTATGATACTGCATGTTCTATGATACCGTGTATTCATGTTCTATGATACTGTGTATTCATGTTGTATTTCAACCAATTTTTTCCACCATTTTTAAATTTAACTACCATAAGACCCTGATATATATAATTTTCACAAAATACTGACATAGGCAGCTGATTAAATTATCACAGCTTGACCCCCCTCCATCCCTCCCTTCCCCACAACCCAAATTTGATTACCATCTTATGATCTTTACTTTGCATATGATATATGTAATTCTGTAGAATTTAGATGGAAAGTTTCTGTGTCTTTCTATAAACTCTCCTCCATAATTAAGGAATATGTACATTTTTTTAACAAGTTATACGATATAACCTGGTGTTGGACAGTTTACGCTTAATAAACGGTGAAGTGGTTGAAAAGCGTAAACTATTTCAAACCAGGTTATACAAGTATATCCTGTTCAAAAATTGAACATATTCCTTATGATTTAATTTTTACAACAAAATTTAAGGACTCCTTGATTTTAATTATGATTATTTCATGGGACTATTTGAATTTGTCGTTGGCGACATCACAATACCAACCCAGGTTATCAAGTATAACTTATGTTCCTTCAGGCGGATCAGCCAATCAGATTGCACTATTCACACCATATTATATTATCAACACTTAATACTCAAATTTCAATTTTCCCTACAGACTATTGCTTTAGAACCTTCTTTGATAATTCCTTTATGACATTCCATGAAAATTTGATGTCATCAGAGGTAGTTCTTGATGCACATACAGCAAATCGTAGAAAATAGGTCTCTTGGAACTTTGACGGAACTAAATGAATCCTACCGTCATCGTTGATCGATTTTAGTAATATTTCATTTTTGTCATTTTTTCCCTGTAATATAAGAGAGAAAAAAAATTATGAATAGGGTTAGAGTTTATAGTGTTTAATTCCACTTTCAACAATATTTCAGTTATATCGTGGCTGTCAGATTTATTGGAAGAGGAAATCGGAGTTATTATGCGAGATGTACATATGTAGGTGTTTCAAGTGTTTAATGCAACGTTCAACAATAGATCAGTTGTATCAAGGAGGTTGGTTTCATTGGTGAAGGTAACTGGACTATACAGAGAAGACCATAGACCTGCCACAAGCCACTGAAACTTAAGTATATGTTGACATGGGTGAGAAAAAAATTCACAACTGTTGGTTACTGAGATATAAATATTTGTAATAATTTTTGAAATCATTAACTGATAGTACTAGATGTGTTTTATCCATCTTGGTAGGAAGGTCTTATTTTTTGAGAAGCAGTGGTGTTAATCTCACTGGTGTATCAGCTGTAGCAATCTGATTGACAGAGGAGGGCTGCCTACTGAATTATCCGAGGTGATGCTTTGACTGACCGCTCAAAATTGAAAGATTGGAAAGCTGTGATCGAGATTCGAACTGACAGAGAACGTCTCCTTCTGAGGTGACAGAGGCAAAAAAATATGACTTGACAGAGGAAGAAACAGCCTTCTGTACAGATTGGAACTAAACAATAAAAATTAAATTAACTATAGTTTCAGAGGGTAGGGAAAATGTCTGTCACAATGTTTTGTCTTTTCTTTGCACAAACAAGTAAAGTCTGGAAAGTAAATAGCACAAGCATAAATTACTATGTGGTACAGTCAGAGACATAGCATGATAAATCATCATGATAGACATATCACTCTTCTTAGTGATACTGATATATCTTTTGATCTGTTTAATCTAGTTATTTATTTTGATATGCCATATGCCTTTTGGGTGATAGTAAGTAATACTCTAAATGCAAAAGACGTTTTGAAGATATATTTATTAGAACAACAGATATATCTAAATAACTAAGATGAGTGATACGTCTATCACAGTGATTTATCACGCTGTGTCTCTTACTGTACTGTAGTACAGAAGAAATATGGAGATTTTAATAATCTTTCAGAAAAATATCCTACCTTTAATCTAAAACATACCAGGCCCATCACTACCTCACCAACTATCTCAAAGTTACTATCAGTCTTCACTAACTCTTCAAATTCATGAGCTAATTTTACATCCTACAAAATGCATAGAAATGCAATGGCATATGTGTAATGTTTAATTTGATTGGACGAATTTCAAAAATATGAGGGCATAAAATGCAAGGTTTACATGACAGAACATTATGTATATGTGTCGTGTTTAATTTGATTGGATGAATTTTAAAAATATGAGGGCGTAAAATGCCTGAACATTATGATGAAGATTTTGCTAGCAACGTTTTCATTGGTTAATCCAAATTTCACATGGATATATAGTTTAAATTGAGTTGTGTCATATGTTTAGGCGGTGTGGCGTATTTAACATACCATTGTAATCAGGATGTCATTAGATTTAATTGAGTTATTGATAATAGTTTAAAATAAAATCTCGCTGGTTCTCTGTATTCGTATTCTTTGTTATCTTAAAAGATAAATTACCTTTCTGATGTATTCCTGTAATCCATCCTGACCAAACAATCTCAGTACAAACCACAACTTTAATGATCTAAATCTTCTTCCAAGTGGTATATGCCAGTGCTAAAGTTAAACATTGACTGTATCTTAGTGATTTTAAACTTAAAAGGAGGTACCAGTATATGTAAGTAATGATATTGAAGCATACCATAATTTTAAGGGGCTATTGAAGTTTATCTTCGCATTTCAACAATTTTTCAATTATATCTTTTTAGGGGGGAATTTTGTTGTTACATTTCTGTTAAATTTCCCGTTTACATAAAATGGATTTCTGAGCAATATGCCAGTGAAGACAAATGTCGTCACTGGTAAAATAAATGTCATAATTCTGTTGTCTGTTTTCTTACTTACTCTATAGTCGGGAATTTTACCCTGATGATCATGCTTTAAGTAAAGAGGATCAACGTTGAAAGCATTGCTAACTAATTCACTGTCTTTTACCCTGAAAAATATGAGGAACAACATTGAAAGCATCGCTAACTAAATCACTGTCTTTTATCCTGAAATAAAAACGTAGATATCAAATTTAGTAAGCACGACACGCTTCTGGAATAACGTTCATCAAGTACACTCAAAATCGAAAGATTGGGAAGCCCAAAAATTTTTAATTTTGTGAGCAATAAAACCAAACAGGATAGCCAAAATCACTAAGGTCACCTAAGGTCATGTACGCCTGAGGGAGGAGAACCTTAATTTTATTAATAATTACATTATTTAGGAACTGTAAATTTCAGTAATAAATATTACTAATAAACCATGTCAGTGCCGAAGCACTGACTACTAGGCGGATGATATCCTTGGAGACTAATGGTCCACCAGCAGAGGTATCGACCTAGGGATAGTATTAAAAACATAGATATCAAAAATATGAGTACATGTATTTCCAAATCTTGTTCCAACTGTATAGATTTACATGCCAATGCTCCGGAGCCTCAGTAATTTTGACCCTTTACCGGACTACAGGGAGATCTGTTAAGATTCTCCGGAAATTCTGAATTTCTCAGGCAAATACTTAAGTTTAATATTTATTTTCTTTTGTAGAAAGATCGTAAGTCATGTTGTTGTAAATTCCGTTGAATAAAAATAACTCTGACTTTTTGCACCTAGGAAGCACACCCAAAAACCAACTTAAAAACTCCCTCCCCCCCCCCCCTGGACCTCTAAAAAAGATCTTGCCCTTGACTCACTCGGGACCATAGGCTGTCCTCAGACCCCTTGCCAAATTTTCTCACGAATTCAATTAAAAAAATGTTGGCAAGTATGTACATGTACACAGGAATAATTGCCCACATGAAAATTGTCGTATGCATTTCTTATTTATTCAGAATTTAAAAACATCTTGAATTTAACAATGTTTAATTTGTTAATGTACAAAGGAAATAAAAGCCTAGATATCAATATCGGTCAAAGCATAATTTTCACTTGTTTCTTCGGGAGTTTTATCAGATTATTATAGCAGAATTGTAAGTAAATCTTACTTTCTTTTTACAATTATCTTAATTGATTGATTGATTGGTGTTTAATGCCCACTTTAGCAATATTTCAGCTATATTGTGGCAACAATTTTCTTACTAGAAAGATAAGCCATTTCCTATTTTTAAGGATGGAAGATTTTCTTGTCTTGTACTCCCCCATACAAGACAAGAAAAAAAATCATGTGCATTTTCTCAGAAAAAATCTATTCATAGCTCTCCACCACAGTTCCGACTTAATTCTCATCAACAAAACCACGATTCTACTACATAAGTATTCTTGAATTAATCTATGTATACTATTCTGCTAGCTAACGATTTAGCGATCTTGCACCTTTCACAGCGTTTGACTTTTTCTCATCCCTTTCTACCGTGTCAAAGTTTGTTTACTTTGAGTAAATAATAGAGTGTTCTCTCTTGTTAGTAACTAACTTAAAGGAGAACGAAACCAACTGATGATTTGGGGTTTCACAGAATTTAGAACTAATAAAAAAATGAAAATATGACTTTTTTAATGAAAATTTTACAAGGGCTGATGTTAAAGCACATTTATATCTTATTGATTTTAAATTTCCTGCTAAACATGCAGGCTGCCATTTTTCCCTTATCAGTGACGTAACTCCATCTATTCCGATTTACCTGTTCAGCTTAACTACATCAAAACAATAATATCATTTTTGGAATTTTGTAATAATGGATAGAAATTCTAAATTACTATCTATTATGACGGAATTCCAAAAATGATATTATTGTTTTGATGCAGTTAAGCTGAACAGGTAAATCGAAATAGATGGAGTTACGTCACTGATAAGGGGAAAATGGCAGCCTGCATGTTTAGCGGGAAATTTAAAATCAATAAGATATAAACGTGCTTTAACATCAGCCCCTGTAAAATTTTCATTAAAAAAGTCATGTTTTCATTTTTTTATTAGTTCTAAATTCTGTAAAACCCCAAATCATCAGTTGGTTTCGTTCTCCTTTAAAGAAAGAAATTACCTCCCTTTGACCAATTTCAAATAATTTTTTACAGGTATTTATCACTGTTGTAATAGCATTTATAATGTATTTATAAAATACATTGTATTTTATTATGAAATACAATTAAAATACTGCCAAGACACGAATGTATATCGATAAATCAACAATTTATTTCAGTAACGGAAAACAATTTTGCAGGAAAACGCTTGATGGAATGTAAACAAAACAAAGATGTTCAGTGAGAAATAAAATCAAACACCGGAAAAAGTACAAGATAGGGAAATCTCTGACACCCTTGAGTAAGATTACAATCGTTTATAACTCGAGAACGATTGAAATCTTGCCCTTGGGTGTCGGAGATTTCCCTATCTTGCACCCCTTGGTGTTAGATTCTATACTTCTTAATGATTTTTTATTATAATTAATGAACAAATTTTATCAAATGATTTCAAGAACTAACAGTTGGAGTAAACTATCAACAATGTATACAGATAACAGGTGCAAGATAAGTGAGTGAGTGAGTGATTGTTGTTTAATGCCAACTATGCAATTTTTCAGCTATATCATGGCGAGAACAAGTTAATTTTCAATGAGATGATGATGAGGTCCGCTTTGTGCTAGACCAACAGGTTTAGTTCAATTTTTTATAGTGCTATCTCACTGAAACAACAGTCTGTGGATAGACATGTCACCTCACTCGGACACATTATCCTGATTCCGAGCCAACCAGTCTCTGCTCTTTCTCCTTAATTCTGCATGCTTAGCAGAGAAGCAACAAATAGCAATTTTATAGTCTTTGGTTTGACCTGACCGGGGCTCGATCCCACGATCTGCCACACACAAGTTGAGCATGCTAACAATAACATCCCTGATGCAGTTGATAACAGGTAAAAGAAGAAGGGTTTGGGACACAGTAAAAGTTGACAATATACCAACCACATGGCTGAGCAGTCAAAGTTCACCATCAACCATTTATGTGGATTAAAGTTAAAAGACATGGAATACTGAAATAAACAACAAACAGATATTATAAATCACATAAAATAAATAAATTTAATTCTTATGCATGGAAGTCCTTACGATGAGCACCTGGTACTCCGGCCCAAGAACAGTAAAAAAATTCAGTTTTTATTTGGAACTATATAATAAAAAAATCAGTAACGCACCAAAGGTGCGAAAGCAGAGTTGCGAACATATGGATGGACAATGCCTTTGACCTACAAACCTCAATATCAATAGGCTTCCTCCTCTCACCATTAGGCATGTGTGTACCAAGATTCATTTAGATCCGACATTTTGTTAAGATATCGTGCGGAAACGAAAAAAGTATCAAATTTTTGTTCTATTTTTAGAAGTTGTGACCTTGACCTTTGTCCTACAAACCTCAATATCAATAGGCTTCCTCCTCTCACCATCAGGCATGTGTGTACCAAGTTTCATTTAGATCCAACATTTCGTTCTTATCAAATTTTTGTTCTATTTTTAGAAGTTGTGACCTTGACCTTTGTCCTACGAACCTCAATATCAATAGGTTTCCTCCTCTCACCACCAGGCATGTGTGTACCAAGTTTCATTTAGATCAGACATTTCATTCTTAAGATATTGTGCGGAAACGAAAAAGTTGACGCCTGGACAACATTCATCATATTATAAACCGAGTTCGACTTCTGTTTCTGCCATGTAATTGCCTCCTTCATCATGTTGAAGATTATGCAATGACTTCGTCGCAACTCGGCTAAAAATAAATTCAAGAATTTGATTCGGATCAGTAAATTCAAATTTTCATTTCGAGGACTACCATTGTATAACTTATATCATGGTGAGAATAAGTTATATTCAATGAGACGATGATGTTCGCTTTGTACTCTACCAATACTCTTTTTATAGTGCTAACTCACTGAAACAACAGTCCGCAGGTAGACAATGCGTTCCATTCTGACTCATTAACCTGATTCAGAGCCAACCAGTCTTTGTCCTTGCTCCTTCATGTTGCATGCTTAGCAAAGAAGCAACAGATGCTAATTTTATAGTCTTATGTATGAGTTGACCGGGGCTCGAATCCAAGATCTATCGCACTCGAGGTGAGCACGCTAACCATTACACTACCAATGCTGTTGAGTATATTTAGATGAGAAATATCTGTTAAGAACTGAAGACAGTAGAAGATTCAATAATGTACCAACCTCGACACCATTTAACATTGGTCTAAATTCTGGACAAATAAAAGCACTCCCTGCATAAGCTGCATCAACGTGCATCCAAATATCTTCTTCTTTACCTAAAAGTAAAGAATATGTTCATGTATGTGGGTAGAACACAGAAAGATTGTCATGTCTAAGGGGAGGAGCATAGAATGATTGTCATGTCTGAGGGGAGGAACATAGAATGATTGTCATGTCTGAGGGGAGGAACACAGAATGATTGTCATGTCTGAGGGGAGGAACATAGAATGATTGTCATGTCTGAGGGGAGGAACACAGAATGATTGTCATATCTGAGGGGAGGAACACAGAATGATTGTCATGTCTGAGGGGAGGAACACAGAATGATTGTCATGTCTGAGGGGAGGAACACAGAATGATTGTCATATCTGAGGGGAGGAACACAGAATGATTGTCATGTCTGAGGGGAGGAACATAGAATGAGTCATGTCTGAGGGGAGGAACACAGAATGATTGTCATGTCTGAGGGGAGGAACACAGAATGATTGTCATGTCTGAGGGGAGGAACACAGAATGATTGTCATGTCTGAGGGGAGGAACACAGAATGATTGTCATATCTGAGGGGAGGAACACAGAATGATTGTCATGTCTGAGGGGAGGAACATAGAATGAGTCATGTCTGAGGGGAGGAACACAGAATGATTGTCATGTCTGAGGGGAGGAACATAGAATGATTGTCATGTCTGAGGGGAGGAACATAGAATGATTGTCATGTCTGAGGGGAGGAACATAGAAGTTATATAAAATGCAACCTTTGACCTATGGACCCATAAATCATTTGGTTATTCCATTCCATAAGAGTACGATTTGATCAAGTTTGACAAAAAAGTCTGGGAGGTACTACATATAATACATATAGAGAGGCCATCATGGATTTATAACTACCTATGCAATCAGTGCCTATCACCACATTGTGAGTTCGAATCCAGCTCAAGGGAGGTGTACTCTATACAACATTATGTGATAAAGTTTGTCAGTGACTTGCGACAGGTCAGTGGTTTACTCCGGGTACTCCGATTTCCTCCACCAATAAAACTGACTGACAATATAACTGAAATATTTTTGAAAGTGGCATTAAATACTATAACCCTAATACATATAGAAGCCAAATGCAAGACAAAATTTCTGTTTGAGTAACTATGACCTTGACATTTGACCTAATGACCCCAAAATTAATAGGGTACTTCTACTCCTGAAAGGTTACCATTGGTTTGGTAAAGATATGAGGAACTGAACTTAATGACAGGGAACCAATTATTGTTGCCCACCTTCCCTTCAAAACTAATAACTGACCTCAGGGTAGGGGTTATGGTTATGGTGTTTAACACCACTTTCAACAATATTTCAGTAATATCGTGGCGGTCAGTATTATTGGTGGAGGAAACCGGAGTACCCGAAGAAAACCACAGACCTGCTGCAAGTCACTGACAAACTTTATCACATAATGTTGTATTATGCATTACCTCACCTGAACGGGATTCGAACTGACCTCAAATTTGTTGCAACTTAACTAGAAATGTCAGGATCTCTGTATGCTGTTAATTAATATATTTATTCCCATCCCATGTGAGAAATTTATTGCCAAAAAAAGTGTGTAAGGACGGAGGTTTCTCAACAGTACATGTAAAACTTACATATTGGACCAATTTCTGTAATATTATCAAAGGCACACATTGGTGTTGTCCCTAAGGTAGCACAAACCTGGAAAAGAACATTTGTATTACATTTTAATCTATGCATTTTTTCTCCCAATGCATGCTATTATTTACAGGATATTAACCAATGACAATGTTATTTTTTGGTAAATGGATATCCCAGAATGCAATAGTTCCAAAAATGGTGAATTACAGTTTGTTTTTTAAATAAAGCTTAAATTAAATAACTTACAAAGAAAGGGATTAATGCTCTTGATTTATCCTTTTGAATGGCTTGTTCTAAAACTTACAAAGAAAGGGACTAGTCCTCTTGATTTATCCTTTTGAATGGCTTGTTGTAAGTTGGATCCTCTCATTGATGCCTTGTCGTCTGCTGTTATTTCTCTCATCTTGACACATCCAATCAAGCCAGCTCTTTCAACTGATGAATGGCTCTGAAAATTTATACTTTTAAATGAGTCAGCTCTTTCATTGCTTTTCATGGGGTTCCTCACACGACATTGATTTTCTTACGTTTTCTCAAGTAAAGTTTTCTGATTAGATCAATTGCATGTGGTAGATCAATTTTAAAATTATAGCAGCATGATAGAATATTTCCATTTCCACTTTGAATTTTCATCTGAATGTTCCAACCACTTCAAAATATAATAGACTGTTAAGTTTTCATACATTGTACCTAATAACGGTATGAATGTTTTGCATTTGATATGTCATGTCACAATAGTGACAGGGAATCGGGAAAATTTCCATAATCGATAATCGGAAATAATCTGGAAGCTATAAATCGATTAATAATCGCTCCATCACTATATGTCACAATGATGACAGTATTTGTAGAATTAATTCACACATGTAATAATCTTACCGGTTTGTTGTAACCCAACTTTTTTTCAGTTTAACTGTTCAAATATTTGAAAAAAAACTTGGAAGAACATACTGACATGGATGCCCCTATTTCCTCCCACATTTTCCAGCTAAAGTAATCAGGGGCATAACTCCAGAACAAAAAAGTGGTAAAGTCTGAAATCAAATTTGGCCTTCTTTTTATGGTTTCTGACCTTGTGTATGAATTTCCAATGATTTGCTTATGAGGAACTTTTTGATTGGAAAATAAATGTGGGACATACAGACAGACTGATGTATGGACATAGGTAAAACTTTATGCCCCGATACCTAGCAGCAGGGGCATAAACAGATTACTGGTCAGTCAAATATTTTTAACAACATTACTTATATGTAAAAATTACAAAGTATATATACCTGGTCTGAGCAATAAGCTACCAGTTTAGATATGATTTGTCCTTCATCTTTATATTCACCAGTCTTCATTAACTTCCTGATCATTTTTGTTCTGGCTGATAATAAAGCAACAAGTGTAGCTTCACTGGCTGTTCCCTGAAAATTATAATACAAGAACTGATAGTACTGTTGGACAATCTTACCTAATAGTAAGTAAGGATATTGATGTAAATGAACAAGGGAGACTATCCAACATTACACTTAGACACAAATTAAAGTAAAGGAACAGCTTGTAGTAAGAAAGGATATGGATGTAAATGAACATGGAAGACTATCCAATTATACACTTAAGACAGAAATTAAAGAAAAGGATCAAGACTTTTATTGTTGTTTCACATGTGTATCTATTAACCAATAGTGTTACTATCTGAATGATTGCAGGTGTTAGGGTTATGGTGTTTAACGTCATTTTCAACAATATTTCAGCTATATCATGGTGGTCAATTTTATTAGTGGAGGAAACCGGAGTACCAGGAGAAAACCACCGACCTGTCGCAAGTCACTGACAAACTTCATCACATAATGTTTGAGTGGGATTTAAACTCACATTAGTGGTGATAGGCACTGATTGCATAGGTAGTTATAAATCCAACTACCATATGATGTAACATTTCATGTTTTGTCATATGATAGTGTGTATAATGTGACATTTCCTGCTTGGTCATGTGATAGTGTGCATCATGTGATATGTACCTTGTTGTGAGACCAATGCCACTTTCACATTGCAGGCTTTAGTGAGTGATTGTTGTTTAACACCAACTCAGCAATTCTTCAGTTATATCATGGCGAGAACAAGTTAATATTCAATGAGATGATGATGAGGTCTTCTTTGTACAAGACTAACAGCCTTAGTTGGATTTTTATAGTGAAACAACAGTCTGCAGATAGACATGTTGCCCCACTCGGACACATTATCCTGATTCCGAGCTAACAAGTCTTTACTCTTTCTCCTTAATACTGTATGCTTAGCAGAGAAGCAACAAAAACAAATTTAATAGTCTTTGGTTTGACCCGACCGGGGCTCAAACCCATGATCTACTGCACTCTAGGCGAGCACACAAATCATTACACCACCGATACAGTTTATGCTGGCATTACAATTGGAGGACTACTGTATGTGAATAACATCTCATTTTCCTCTTGAATTAAAAAAGACCAATGATAAGTTTATTTTTGTTTTGCTTCAGAAGTGTGGACTACTAAGGGGAGATTACTGTACCTGAATTACACCTCCTCCTTTTCCACCGGAACAAAATAAAAATTCTTGAGGTAGATCCAACATTTTTCCTAACCAATCCATTACAACCATTTCTAACTCAGTACATGCAGGACTAGAAGCCTGAAACAAAATTAAATGTTCTTTTGATAGGGTAAGAAAACACAGACTATTAGTCCTCGAGAGCATTATCCTCCCAGTAGTCAGCGGTTCGGTACTGACATGATTTATTTGATATATTTACAGCTCCTAAATACAATGTAATACAGTCAACCCTGTAGTAAGAGGTCATGACCTTTGGGACAAAGAAAACGTGGTCTTTCAAGACAGGTGACCTCTTAAAAGAGGTTAAATTCATATGAAATTTTCAATGACAGGATGAGAAAAAGGTGACCTTTTAATACAGGTGAGTGCTTGATAGAGGTGACCGCATGGGCAGGTTTGACTGTATTATGAAAACTTTACAATAAAGGTTCTCCTCCCTCAGGCATCGGTGAACTTTGCCGATTTTGGCGATGCTGTCGGGCTCTTTGGTTTTCTTGCTCCCAAATCCTTTTAAATTATTTGGATTTACAATCTTATCCAATGAAGATCATTACGGAGACGTGTAGTGCACACTAAATTCAATATCTACAATATCTTCCTGTTTGCATGAGTGATTGTTGTTTAATGCCAAGTGAGCCATTTTTCAGCTATATCTTGGCGAGAACAAGTTAAATTTCATTGAGAGGATGATGATGATGATGATGTACTAGACCAACACGCTTAGTTGGATTTTTGTAGTGCTAGCTCACTGACACAACTGTTTGTGAGTAGACAGATATAGCTTTTCACATTTTAATTCGACAAAATCAGAAAAATGAAACAATCTATATAAAAAATACTACTGGTGTAAATAACAAAAATGACACATGTACCCTTAATTAATATTATCTACATACCCAGGAAAATCCTATACATCCAATAGCATCAGATAAAATATCGGCAATTATTGCTGGATATGAATTTCCTGTCGGAAAATAAGCATGGAATTGTGGGTGATGCCAGTGGGTAACCTATGAATAAAATTACTGGGTACATATTAAATTGGTTTTAAAATGAAAATAATTTCATGGTAAGAACATATATTTTACATTTTTTTGCATTCTATATTTGTTAAGAATAAAAAGTGTTTGCGACAGTTCATTAAGCAGGTACATTGAGACCTGTCTAAAATAGAACCTCCTTGAGCCCACTTTGTGTTCGTAATACACAGATGTTCGGTTTATACAGGTGTATATTAACAAAGATTTCTTGTACATGTATTGTGATTTTATTCATAGTTTGGTTTATGCAGGATTTCGTTTTATTCAGAAATCTGCTTAAACAGGTCTCATTGTATACTAGAATCTTCATTGTACATTGTATCTTCAAGGGAGTCTGTAATTTGACCAATCCTGAATACACTATAATCTTCTTTAAACACAGTATCAGTTTGTCTCAATGTTTCAACACTTTAAACAAAATTCACCTGTGTAGGCTTTATCATCATTTCATAAGGGACTGTCGTGGTCATGATCGCATGGTAGTTGGATTTATGTGATAAAAAGTTTATCAGTGACTTGCAGCAGGTCGGTGGTTTTCTCCGGTTTCCTCCACCAATAAAACTGACCTGCACGATATAACTGAAATATTGTTGAAAGTGGCGTTGAACACCAAAACTCCCCTGCCCATCATTTTATAATTTTTAATTATAATTATACATGTAATTTAAAATTCTGTCTGAAGAGCAATGTCTATGTATCATCAACATTAGAAACAAAATAAATATGTCTACTAACAATTTTCCAAATTACATTCTTCACAATAAACTTTTATAACTACCTATGCAATCAGTCAGTGCCGGATTTAGACAAAGAGAGGCCCTAGGCTATCCCACTTGTGAGGCCCCTCCCAATTCCCCACCTTCACGAAGATGGAAGTGTGCTTAATCAATTTCAAGAAAGGCGAAGATTATATGAGGGGTGTTTAAAATTCTGCAATTATATTCTGAAATGGAGTGCAACTGTGTA
This sequence comes from Bathymodiolus brooksi, assembly GCA_963680875.1. Taxonomy (NCBI): domain Eukaryota; kingdom Metazoa; phylum Mollusca; class Bivalvia; order Mytilida; family Modiolidae; genus Bathymodiolus; species Bathymodiolus brooksi. The sequence goes on from OY804588.1 coordinate 53,513,291, forward strand.
AGGAAAATTACTGAAGGGTTGTTTAGAAGGTAACAGTACGTTATGACAGCATAAGAGTGAAAGTCCAATAACAGTGTTAAAAATATTATACATCTTGACCAGAGGCCCTCTAAATCTTGAGGTCCTAGGCTTTAGCCTATCGATCCTATAGGCAAATCCAGCACTGCAATCAGTGCCTATCACCACTAATGTTGTGAATTCGAATCTCACTCAGGCGAAGTGTACTCGATACAACATTATGTGATAAAGTTTGTCAGTGACTTGCGGTAGGTCGGTGGTTTTCTTCATGCATTCCGATTTCCTCTACCAATAAAGCTGATCACTAAGATATAACTGAAATATTGTTAAATGTGGCATTAAACACCATTACCCCTGTAGGTTAAAATGGTCAGTTCAGAATTTGACCGACAATAAATTTCATATCTTACCCCAGGCATTATAACCCGTTCTATGTCAGTAAAAACATCTTCCCATTTGTCTGGTTTTTCTGGGGCATGGTCTGGTAACAGCTCCTTTATATACCCAGGTTGAACCTCTGGGTAAGGTCGTCGACTTCTTATGTTTTCCAAATAGTCTGCCACATAATCTATCATCTGTTTCCCTCTCGTTCTGAATTCTTCTGGGTCCATTATATACCTGTAAAGATAATGAGCTACACTAAACATTTCTTCAATACCAAGGTACCAGTCTCTCTGATATGTCCAAACCATCTCCAGTTTTGTACCAACACACTCTGCATGTAATATAAAAAATAATCTAACCCGGTTGAAAGGACTACAAAAAAACCCGAATGAACTGTATCAAAGAACTTTTTTTTAATTACATTTTATTATTCAATATTTTTATGAAAATAACAGATACCTTTTTGTTAAATATATTTTTCCTTAAGTATTTGTTTGACATTTGTATTATGTATAAGAAGTACATGTATTGTCAAAAGATAAAATATAGAAATTAGAAAACATGACAAACATTTTCTACACATAAATAGAGGTCGTCGTGATCGTATGGATTTACAACTACCTGTGTAAACAGTGTATATCACCTCTAAAGTTGTGAATTCATCCAAAAACAACAAATCTACATGATTTATATATTTACATTTATGTGTAGATGGTTTGTTGTGTTTAACGCCACTTTCAACAATATTTCAGTTATATCGTGGCAGTCAGTTTTATTGGTGAAGGAAACCGGAGTACCCAGAGAAAATCACTGACCACTGACAAACTTTGTCACATAATGTTTGTATCAAATACACCTCACCTGAGTGGGATTTGAACTCACAACATTAGTGTTGATAGGCACTGATTGCATAGGTAGTTATAAATCCAACTACCATACGATCACTGCCACAACGGCCCACAGGTTATGTTATAAATACTCAATACTGTACAATGAGACTATTATCAGTGGCATTCCTAATATATACTGTGATAATAAGGGAAGATAATAACAATAATCACCTTTACTAGGCTTAGCTGGGTTATGATTGACTGTTTACACAAACAATTAACAAACTTAGCCTTCATGGATTATCAAACAAGGATATTGTATATTGACATGACTTATAATTATAATAATAATAATAAACAATTTAGATATCTTTTTTAGTCAAGAAAATAAATTTATTCATTTAATCTATGGACAAGCAGAATTATTTATTCATCATCATTTATACAATAAACAATTTAGATATTTTAGTCAAGAAAATACACAGAAAATATATTGATAGGGTTAGGGTAATGGTGCTTAACACCACTTTCAACTATATTTCAGTTATTTCGTGGCGGTCAGTTTAAATTGGTTGAGGAAACCGGAATACACGGAGAATACCACCGACCTGCCACCAGTCACTGAACAAACTTTATCACATAATGTTGTATTGATTACACACTACCATGAACGGGATTCTAACTCACAACTTTAGTGGTAATAAGCACTGATTGCATAGGTATCTGTATATCCAACTACCATACGATCATGATCACGACAACCACTAATGTATTAATAAGTCAATGAACAGAATTATTTATTCTATCATCATTTTTGCTTTCATTATTATTTTTCAAGCTGTATTGAAAAATCTGATAAATTCCTATCAATTATATTAATTTTCAAATAATATAAGATAAATGTTCTTGTTTTAAATTAAAATAATGTGAATTTTACAAAACTGAATACACAATCATTAAAATAAAAATTAATTTTCTTTTTCATGCAAAAAAATATAATTACACTGCACATTGTGGTGTGATTTTGGTGTTTAATGCCACTTTCAACAATATTTCAATTATATTGTGGTGATCAGTTTTATTGATGGAGGAAACCAGAGTACCCGGAGAAAACCACTGAACTGTCACAAGTCAAATGATTGCACAGGTAGTTGTAAATCCTACTGCCATACGATCATGACCACGACGGCCCCAGCTGTACATTGTGAGGAGTACTTGATACTACAACTTAAATGCAATCAAAAAACATTTTTTAAGTTTGTCAGTTTGTTGCAGGTTGACGGTTTTCTCCTCTTATTCCCATTTCCTCCCCCAATGAAACTGACTGCCACCCCATTTCCTCCCCCAATGAAACTGACTGCCACCCCATTTCCTCCCCCAATGAAACTGACTGCCACCCCATTTCCTCCCCCAATGAAACTGACTGCCACCCCATTTCCTCCCCCAATGAAACTGACTGCCACCCCATTTCCTCCCCCAATGAAACTGACTGCCACCCCATTTCCTCCCCCAATGAAACTGACTGCCACCCCATTTCCTCCCCCAATGAAACTGACTGCCACCCCATTTCCTCCCCCAATGAAACTGACTGCCACCCCATTTCCTCCCCCAATGAAACTGACTGCCATCCCATTTCCTCCCCCAATGAAACTGACTGCCACCCCATTTCCTCCCCCAATGAAACTGACTGCCACCCCATTTCCTCCCCCAATGAAACTGACTGCCACCCCATTTCCTCCCCCAATGAAACTGACTGCCACCCCATTTCCTCCCCCAATGAAACTGACTGCCACCCCATTTCCTCCCCCAATGAAACTGACTGCCATCCCATTTCCTCCCCCAATGAAACTGACTGCCACCCCATTTCCTCCCCCAATGAAACTGACTGCCACCCCATTTCCTCCCCCAATGAAACTGACTGCCACCCCATTTCCTCCCCCAATGAAACTGACTGCCACCCCATTTCCTCCCCCAATGAAACTGACTGCCACCCCATTTCCTCCCCCAATGAAACTGACTGCCACCCCATTTCCTCCCCCAATGAAACTGACTGCCATCCCATTTCCTCCCCCAATGAAACTGACTGCCACCCCATTTCCTCCCCCAATGAAACTGACTGCCACCCCATTTCCTCCCCCAATGAAACTGACTGCCACCCCATTTCCTCCCCCAATGAAACTGACTGCCACCCCATTTCCTCCCCCAATGAAACTGACTGCCACCCCATTTCCTCCCCCAATGAAACTGACTGCCACCCCATTTCCTCCCCCAATGAAACTGACTGCCACCCCATTTCCTCCCCCAATGAAACTGACTGCCATCCCATTTCCTCCCCCAATGAAACTGACTGCCACCCCATTTCCTCCCCCAATGAAACTGACTGCCACCCCATTTCCTCCCCCAATGAAACTGACTGCCACCCCATTTCCTCCCCCAATGAAACTGACTGCCACCCCATTTCCTCCCCCAATGAAACTGACTGCCACCCCATTTCCTCCCCCAATGAAATTGACTGCCACCCCATTTCCTCCCCCAATGAAACTGACTGCCACCCCATTTCCTCCCCCAATGAAACTGACTGCCACCCCATTTCCTCCCCCAATGAAACTGACTGCCACCCCATTTCCTCCCCCAATGAAACTGACTGCCACCCCATTTCCTCCCCCAATGAAACTGACTGCCACCCCATTTCTTCCCCCAATGAAACTGACTGCCATCCCATTTCCTCCCCCAATGAAACTGACTGCCACCCCATTTCCTCCCCCAATGAAACTGACTGCCACCCCATTTCCTCCCCCATTGAAACTGACTGCCACCCCATTTCCTCCCCCAATGAAACTGACTGCCACCCCATTTCCTCCCCCAATGAAACTGACTGCCACCCCATTTCCTCCCCCAATGAAACTGACTGCCACCCCATTTCCTCCCCCAATGAAACTGACTGCCACCCCATTTCCTCCCCCAATGAAACTGACTGCCACCCCATTTCCTCCCCCAATGAAACTGACTGCCACCCCATTTCCTCCCCCAATGAAACTGACTGCCACCCCATTTCTTCCCCCAATGAAACTGACTGCCATCCCATTTCCTCCCCCAATGAAACTGACTGCCACCCCATTTCCTCCCCCAATGAAACTGACTGCCACCCCATTTCCTCCCCCATTGAAACTGACTGCCACCCCATTTCCTCCCCCAATGAAACTGACTGCCACCCCATTTCCTCCCCCAATGAAACTGACTGCCACCCCATTTCCTCCCCCAATGAAACTGACTGCCACCCCATTTCCTCCCCCAATGAAACTGACTGCCACCCCATTTCCTCCCCCAATGAAACTGACTGCCACCCCATTTCCTCCCCCAATGAAACTGACTGCCACCCCATTTCCTCCCCCAATGAAACTGACTGCCATCCCATTTCCTCCCCCAATGAAACTGACTGCCACCCCATTTCCTCCCCCAATGAAACTGACTGCCACCCCATTTCCTCCCCCAATGAAACTGACTGCCACCCCATTTCCTCCCCCAATGAAACTGACTGCCACCCCATTTCCTCCCCCAATGAAACTGACTGCCACCCCATTTCCTCCCCCAATGAAACTGACTGCCACCCCATTTCCTCCCCCAATGAAACTGACTGCCACCCCATTTCCTCCCCCAATGAAACTGACTGCCACCCCATTTCCTCCCCCAATGAAACTGACTGCCACCCCATTTCCTCCCCCAATGAAACTGACTGCCACGCAATAATTGAAATACATTCAACCCTGTATTAAGAGGTCACCTTTGGGACAAAGAAAAAGTGGTCTTTTAAGACAGATGACCTCTTAAAAGAGGCTCAATTAATATGAAATTTTCTACGACAAGACAAGAAAAAGGTGACTTTTTAATACATGTGACCAGTGTTTGAGACCGTTGATAGATAAGGTGGTCAGCTCATCACTTGGGGTCAAGAACACATCATGCATTAGACAAAGGCGCTTGAAGCTTATCATACATAGTTTGTATTTGTCTGAGTCTCGGGTCTAAAAAAACTGATAACAAACAATGTTACAAAAGTTTGACTGTACTGTTCATTAAGGAATATGTATACCATGGCTTTCCGAACGTGAGATTGTTTAACCATTTAACTGGGAAAACCGGGGTATAAATGATTTGTAACATGATGCAATGCAATATCCCATCTAGGTCGTTGATTATTGCACGACTCTCTGAGAGTAATAATACTACAGCCCAGATTTAAAGTGTACAATATCTTGTATCTGCGTGTATTATTTCATAGTTCTTAGCTGTTACTTACATTCTGGTATATAAACCATAAAAAGATCAAAGGAAAAGAATGCATTCATGTTACAAGGTGATGTCAAATACCCATTACCCAACTTAATTGAACCTTAATTTTCGATGTAATTATTATCGGTGGCATTCCAGGATTTACCATAAAATTAGCCCATAAACATCTCCGTAAAATCACAAGTAACTCTAGATCTCAATCAACCACTAAAGAACTAAACCGGTGGCTATCCATGAAATTAGCCCATAAACGACTCTGTAAAATCAAAGAAGACTCTAAATTTACCAATCAGGGCAAGTAGTTAAATCGTTTCATCTCTAATGGATTATAGAATCATGGATACAAATCATTAACAAGCAATTTAAAAAAAAAACATGACCAAGATTTCTGTGTTTTAAAACAGAACCAAAAACTATTTACAGCCAAACCTGTATTAAGAGGTCACGTTTGGGACAAAGAAAAAGTGGTCTTTTAAGACAGGTGACCTCTTAAAAGAGGTTCAATGCATATACAATTTTCATTGATAGGACAAGACAATGGTGACCTTTTAAGACAGGTGACTGCTTAATAGAAGTGACTGCATGGGCAGGTTTCATGACTGTATTCCAGAAGTAAACAAGAGCACCGCCCACGGGTGCTGGACGCTCGACTTTTTCGTATCTGATATTAAACTGCAAGCAATTTACAAAGTTATACATACTTCTAACTATGATGGTCATATAAGCAAATATGTTTGCAAGATTGGTAAATATAATCAGAGGGGTATAATCTTTTCTTGTAACACTATTTTAATGCATATGAAATAAAAATATAAAATAAAAAAAAAATAATAGTGAGCAGGTATGTTGGGTTTCATTTTAATGCCTATCATAGTTTATATTGAGAGAAACTAGAGGCTCCCAGGAGCCTGTATAGCTCACCTGGGTATAATAAGATCAGTCAATAAAACTTGATAACTTCGGTAAAAAAATTAACAAATGTAGCCTTCGTCATTGCAGATCCCTTCTACAAAAAAATTTGGGCAGGGGTTCCCCCTTTAATGTAAGTTATCAAAATTGTTGTAAAAAAACATACATGTCAATGATTCTCAAAATTTAGCTTTTCCTACTTCACATTTTGTAATAGAGTTGCTTCCCTTTGATTATTTGAGTAACCAAAAGAGTGAGTCAACAAAAAAATGCATTTCAAGAGGAATAATTTCATCCCCCCTTTTTTCTATTTTTAGCTTGGCGGCCATCTTGGTTGGAAGTCGGGATCACCGGACACAATTTTGGAAGGGGGCCATCCAAGGATCATTCCACAAAAGTTTGGTTGCAATTGGCCCAGTGGTTTCTGAGGAGAAGATTTTTATGTGAATTTCCCATAGGGTCCTATGTTAAGCTAAGTTCGGCTGTGGGGGCCATCTTGATCAAAGGGCCGAACCGCCATACACATTTTTGGAAGAGAACCATCCAATGACTATTTCATCAAAATTTTGTTCTTATTGAGCAAATGGTTTCAGACAAGAAGATTTTTATGGGAATTTCCCATAGGGTTCTATGTTAAATTAAGTTCGGCTGTGGCGGCCATCTTGGTCGGTGTTCTGAAATGTCGGACACAATTTTGGAAGAGGACCACCCAAGAATCATTTCAGCAAAGTTTGGTTGAGATTGGCTCAGTAGTTTCAGAGGAGAAGATTTTTTTTTAATTTCATCCCCCCTTTTTTCTAATTTGCATAATCGGTCAAAATTGGCAAAAGTTCAAAATTCATAATAAATCCTGTAATATATGTTAAAAAGCTCATCATTATGCTTATACAGTTCAAATTTGGGCACTTTCTGGCTTAAAATAGAGCAGTTTTGGCCATTTGAAGAAATTTCTATTTTTAGTAATGGTGGCCATCTTGGATACAGGACGGTGCTGAAGGACACAATTTTGAAAGGGGACCACCCAAGGATCATTTCATCAAAGTTTGGTTGAGATTGGCTCAGTAGTTTCAGAGGAGAAGATTTATTTTAAATTTCATCCCCCCTTTTTCTATTTTTAGCTTGGCGGCCATCTTGGTTGGAAGTCGGGATCACCGGACACAATTTTGGAAGGGGGCCATCCAAGGATCATTCCACAAAGGTTTGGTTGCAATTGGCCCAGTGGTTTCTGAGGAGAAGATTTTTATGTGAATTTCCCATAGGGTCCTATGTTAAGCTAAGTTCGGCTGTGGGGGCCATCTTGATCGAAGGGCCGAACCGCCGGACACATTTTTGGAAGAGAACCATCCAATGACTATTTCATCAAAATTTTGTTCTTATTGAGCAAATGGTTTCAGACAAGAAGATTTTTATGGGAATTTCCCATAGGGTTCTATGTTAAATTAAGTTCAGCTGTGGTGGCCATCTTGGTCGGTGTTCTGAAATGCCAGACACAATTTTGGAAGAGGACCACCCAAGAATCATTTCAGCAAAGTTTGGTTGAGATTGGCTCAGTAGTTTCAGAGGAGAAGATTTTTTTTTAATTTCATCCCCCCTTTTTTCTAATTTGCATAATAGGTCAAAATTGGCAAAAGTTCAAAATTCATAATAAATCCTGTAATATATGTTAAAAAGCTCATCATTATGCTTATACAGTTCAAATTTGGGCACTTTCTGGCTTAAAATAGAGCAGTTTTGGCCATTTGAAGAAATTTCTATTTTTAGTAATGGTGGCCATCTTGGATACAGGACGGTGCTGAAGGACACAATTTTGAAAGGGGACCACCCAAGGATCATTTCATCAAAGTTTGGTTGAGATTGGCTCAGTAGTTTCAGAGGAGAAGATTTTTTTTAAATTTCATCCCCCCTTTTTTCTATTTTTAGCTTGGCGGCCATCTTAGTTGGATGTCGGGATCACCGGACACAATTTTGGATGGGGGCCATCCAAGGATCATTCCACAAAAGTTTGGTTGCAATTGGCCCAGTGGTTTCTGAGGAGAAGATTTTTATGTGAATTTCCCATAGGGTCCTATGTTAAGCTAAGTTCGGCTGTGGGGGCCATCTTGATCGAAGGGCCGAACCGCCGTACACATTTTTGGAAGAGAACCATCCAATGACTATTTCATCAAAATTTTGTTCTTATTGAGCAAATGGTTTCAGACAAGAAGATTTTTATGGGAATTTCCCATAGGGTTCTATGTTAAATTAAGTTCGGCTGTGGTGGCCATCTTGGTTGGTGTTCTGAAATGCCGGACACAATATTGGAAGAGGACCACCCAAGAATCATTTCAGCAAAGTTTGGTTGAGATTGGCTCAGTTGTTTCAGAGGAGAAGATTTTTTTTTAATTTCATCCCCCCTTTTTTCTAATTTGCATAATAGGTCAAAATTGGCAAAAGTTCAAAATTCATAAAAAATCCCATAATATATGTAAAAAAGTTCATCATTATGCTTATACAGTTCAAATTTGGGCACTTTCTGGCTTAAAATAGAGCAGTTTTGGCCATTTGAAGAAATTTCTATTTTTAGTAATGGTGGCCATCTTGGATACAGGAGGGTGCTGACGGACACAATTTTGAAAGGGGACCACCTAAGGATCATTTCAGCAAAGTTTGGTTGAAATTGGCTCAGTAGTTTCCGAGGAGAAGATTTTTTTTAATTTCATCCCCCTTTTTTCTAATTTGCATAATCGGTCAAAATGGGTTATGGGATTTACTTCAAAATTGCAGGGTAGGTAGATTTTGACATGCTGAACATGTTTGCAGTTTCAACTTACCATCTGTCTCTAATAGTTTTTGAAATAAAGGACGAAAAGTATTAAAATTTTGAAAATTTGATGAAAAAAGGGAAATAACTCCAAAATGGGTAGTGGGATTTACTTCAAAATTGCAGGGTGGGTAGATCTTGATATGCCGCACATTTTTGCAATTTAAAGTTAACCTTTATCTCTTATAGTTTTTGAAATATAAGACGAAAAGTATTAAAATTTTACAAATTTGATGAAAAAAGGGCAATAACTCCAAGATGGGTAATCAGATTTACTTCAAAATTGCAGGGTAGGTAGATCTTGATGTGCTGATCATTTTTATCCCATGTCAGATTTTTGATATTATTAACGGTTTTTGAGTTATTATCCAAAACCTGCAATTTTACTATATGTTCTATTTTTAGTAACAGTGGCCATGTTGGTTGGTGCACAGCATCACCGGACACAATTTTGAAACTAGACACCCTAGTGATGATTCAGACCAAGTTTGGTTTCCATTGGTCTAGTACTTTCAGAGGAGAAGATTTTTGAAAAAGTTTACGACGTACGACGGACGCCAAGTGATGGCAATAGCTCACATGACCCTTTGGGTCAGGTGAGCTAAAAAAGGGAAATAACTCAAATAAAATGCTGGATAGAGTTGTCTTCTCTTGTCAACAGAACGTGGTCAACACTTTCTACAAGTGTATTGAGTTTCAAGTTCATAGCTTTGATAGTTATTGAGAAATTTTAATTATACTAAAACAATATCCCAAATTTCTATGTACTATGCCGAAACAAGGGCAGATAACTCTGGATATGCAAATCACAGGGTCACCTGCCTTGTTGTAATGGGTTACCCATTTGATAGTGAACAGGTATGTTGAGTTTCATTTCAATGCCTATTATAATTATTGAGAAATTGTATTTTTTGAAGAAATTCTAAGTCAAAAAGGGGGAATAACTCATATAAAATGCTGGATGGAGTTGTCTTCTCTTGTCAACAGATTGGGGTCAACACTGTCTACAAGTGTATTGAGTTTCAAGTTAATAGCTTTGATAGTTATTGAGAAATTTTAATTACAAGGTATACTAAAAAAATATTAATTTTAAATACTAACAAAATATCCCCAATTTCCATGTACAATGTCGAAACAAGGGCAGATAACTCTGGATATACAAATCACAGGGTCATCTGCTTTGTTGTAATTGGTTCCTCTTTTGATAGTGAACAAGTATTCCAAGTTTCAAATGGATACCTTTGATAGTTTTTGAGCAATGGACTCTGACAAAAAAACTTAATCGAAAACTTAACCGACCCAGACGCTGACAATAGCTCAACTTTTTTTCTTCGAAAAGTCGAGCTAAAAAGGTTTAGATTACATTTGCATTAAGGCATTTTTATTGATTAATTCATATGAGAAAAAAAAATGTATAACTGTAACAAAAATCCTTGCTATTCTCGAACTCTATTGTATACCGATATATCTGTGTTGTAAAACTGAACCAAAAATGTTTGCATTAAGGCATTTTTATTGATTAATTCATAAATGCATTAATTCAGAAAAAAATGTTTAACTGTAGCAAAAATCCTGGCTATTCTCTATAGTATTGATTTCTGGTAATGCATTACAGCATAGTTATTTTTTTTAAATAAAAGATTTAAAAATTGGGAACAGAATATACAATTACTGTCTTTTGATGTGTAGATTTATTGACTTTTGAAGAAAAAATGATATTCACTGAGCTTGAAGGATACATCTCCATTTTTATTCTTATGTTACCTTATCTTAAATTCAGTTTCATAGTACCATCAAACCTGCTTAAGTGACCACCTCTATTAAGTAATAACTTGTACCCTGCTTAAGTGACCATCTCTATTAAGTAATAACTTGTCAAACCTGCTTAAGTGACCACCTCTATTAAGCAATAACTTGTCAAACCTGCTTAAGTGACCACCTCTATTAAGTAATAACTTGTCAAACCTGTTTAAGGTGGTACCATACACTTCAGGTAAAATTTGATCTGCTCATTTAATTTTCTTATTTTTTTGGCAGTGTGTTTGAATATATCCACTGTAATAAATATCAAAATTTTAACAAATTCCAACCAACAGACTCAGAGCTATAAATTCACTAGCCACATAGCAGCTTTTCTCTCTGTGGTTTTGATCACCAAGATGCTTGAAATCTGCATACAAACATCATATGATCAAAATGTTCAACTGATTTTAAAGAGTTATCTCCCTGTAGTGTTAGGTACCACCTTAAGTGACCACCTCTATTAAGCAATAACTTGTACAAGTCACTTAAACAGGTTTGATGGTATCCTCCATTATCAATGTGTCAACCAAAATATGGTATGCCTAGGTTGTATAGTTGCAGCCTATGGTACAATTCGACACCCAAATTAGAATCTATACAGTCCTCGAAAAATTTGAATTTACCGGTCTGAATCAAATTCTTGAATTTATTTTTATATAGTTCTAAATAAAAACTGAAAAATTTACTGGCCCGAACAAAGTTTTACTGGTCTTGGGCCAGAGGACCAGTGCTCAGTGAGGACTGTCTACAATATATCACTATGATCTTGTACAGCAAATAATAGTCATCACTATTTAGCAGTCACCTGTATTAAAAGGTCACCTCTCTTTTCTTGTTCTGTCATAAAAAAATTCATTTGAATTGAACCTCTTTTAAGAGGTTACCTGTCTTATAAGACCATTTTTTTTATTATCCCAAAGGTGACCTCTTAATACAGGTTTGAATGAATATGCTAAATATATTCTCGATTTTTATTTTTATAAAGATTTACCTAATATCCTCCATTTAGAGGTCTTACTAGATTTTAAATTAATTGACAGTACTTGAATAATTAACTGAAATATTGTTGAAAGTGGCATTAAACATCATAATCCTAACCCTAAATAGGGTAATTAACAATATAAAAATTATTAGGATAAAATAAAAACTTCATAAGTATTAATTAAAATCATTGACATTACTAAATAATTAACTGAAATATTGTTGAGAGTGGCATTAAACACCATAACCCTAATCCTAAATATAATTTACAATATAAAAATTGTTAGGATAAAATCAAAACCCAATAAGTATTAAATGCATTTACCTGTATTCCTTCGTGCTCCCGTGATCCAGCAGTTGTCGTCTTAATTCAGAAGCAAAAATCAAGTACTATACAGTAACACTATCCTTTGAAATTCATTCATCTTTGTAAATCACAGCTCTTTTAAATGTCCTTCCAAATCAATACAGCACTTAAATTAACCAATCAAACACACCCTGCCTTCGCTACAAAACAAAACCATTATACAAGCTATTAGCACTTTATGTTGTTTTTAGCAATCAAGTTTCAAATAAACCAATGATAGTCTTGCTAAAACAAGTCATACAAATTCATAATCAATGGAGGGCTTTATTCCCGATTATAAAGTATCCAAAAATCAATGGGCAGCGAGCAAAAACGATTTGTAATATTGGTATTATTTGTCAGCTGATCTGTAATGCAAATAATAAAACTATTACTAAACCAATTATAATAGCTATATTAATGTTTTACACAATATCAATTAAATACAAGTACCTACCTGTAGGTCATGTTCACACCTTTTTCACTTGTATGACAAGATGTATCTTTTATTCTCAATAAACCATCAGCATCATAATTTGACAAGGTATAGAGAAATAAAATGTGCTAATGTGTCAATGTGCTAATCATTTATTTCATTCTGTCATTTCACTGCTGAAGTCGGTGTTAAACACCAATCAATCAATCAATCAATCAATCATTTAATGCAGTGTTTAATGTATAAGTTTTTATACAACTTTCATGAAACATGATATAGTAGAATTTTATTATTTTACATGTCATTTTTTTAATAAAGATTTAATATCTATAATATTATTTTTTTCAATAAATAAAAAGACATTTAACTTATTTTAGTCATTTATCAAGACTGATATTTTAGAAAACCAAATTACAGATACAGATACAAATTTTATTTAAAGTCGGAGTATAAAAACATACAACATAAGCTCTGAAGAGCTTTTAAAACCGACATACATGTAAATAACAAAACAAGCATAAGGACAGACATGCATAAAGAGCAGAGCACATACATATTATAAAACATAAAAGCACAGTAGTTGAACTAAATTAAAAATAAGCATAGTTGAAGAACTAAACTAAAAATATCTAGTAAAACATAAAAGCACAGTAGTTGAACTAAATTAAAAATTAATAGAAATTCAAAATAAGCACAGTTGATGAACTAAAATAAAAATATCTAGTATACTAAGGGAAGGAAATCAAACTGAAGCCTTGCATGCAAAGCAATGACATGAGCTGCCTGACCATGTATTAATCAAATTTTTAAACTGGTCTAGTGACATATCTTTTCTAAAGTGGTCAGGCAGCTCATTCCAGAGCTTTACACCTGCATAACGAAAAGATTGCAAACCAAAACTTGTAGTTCTTACCTGTGGTAAAGCTGCTTTATTTTGATATCTAAAGGAATACGAAGTATTTTTTATATCTATGAGGTCAAATAAATAAACAGGACAATCCTTATTAACAATTTTGAAAACTTCTAAAGCAAATGTTCTAAGTCTCCTTACTTTTAGGGATGGCAGTTTAGATTTGCATAACAGGTCTTCATAACTAGAGTTACTGGGAATAATTAATGATTTTGCAGGTATAGAGAAATAAAATGTGCTAACCATTGATTTCATTCTGGCATTTAACAGTGTTTAATGTATAAGTTTTTGTAAAACTTGCATGAAACATGTTAATATAGAATTTTATTATTATTTTACATGTAATGTTTTTCAAAAAGATTATCTATAATATTATTTTTCTCAATATATAAAATGAAATTTAGCAAATAAATAGAAATTTACCTCATTTTATAGACATTTATCAAACTGTATCATATGTAATTTCTTATAAAGATTATCTTTATTTTTCTGAACACATAAAAAGATATTTGTCTTATTTTAGACATTTATCAAAACTGTGTCATTTTAGAAAATCAAATTACTGGGGATTTGGCAAAAATGAAGTACTAGAACGAGTTCACTTGAAATTCTGCAAAATACTTTTAAATTTAAAGTCCTCTACTCCAAACTATATGGTTTATGGTGAGCTAGGCAGGTATCCAATTGATATTGATATAAAAGTAAGGACAATTTCATACTGGGCAAGACTTTTAAGTGGTAAGCAGGCTAAATTTTCAAATGTATTTTATAGGCTTTCTAGAAATTTGAATGAAAATGGTGATACTAATTTAAATTGGGTTTATTTTATCAGAACAATTCTAAATGAGTGTGGATTTACATATATATGGGAAACAGAAAATGTTAATAATAAAGAATGGTTAAAATGTGTTGTGAAACAGCGATTGATAGATCAGTTTGTACAGAATTGGCAAACATCTCTGTCAGATTCTTCAAAAGCATTAAATTATAGGATTTTTAAAACCAAATTCGAATTCGAGGAATATTTCAATATTTTAAATATAGGTGATGCAATCAGACTGTGTAGATTTAGGACAACAAATCACTATCTACCGATTGAAACCGGTAGATGGAGAAATATTGATAGAGAAAACAGGTACTGTAATTTATGTAATTGTCAGAAATTAGGCGATGAATACCACTATGTTTTAGAGTGTTCCTCTTTAAACGATAAACGCAAGCAGCTTCTTCCAAAATATTTTATGAAAAGACATAATGTTGTCAAATTCTTTGAACTTCTATCTACCAAAAAACAATCGCTGTTACGAAAATTATGTATATTTATCAAACATATCAATAAGATCTTTTGTACTCCTGGCTTACCCACTGTTGTTCCTTAACCTATGTATATTTTGTAAAAAGTCTTGTTATGTTATTATTATGTTGTTATTTTTCTCTGTACCATTGTATTTGGCTGTATGAGAATAAAGATATAAGAAAATCAAATTACTGGGATTAATTAATGATTTCACATTTCATAACCATTAATTATAATAATAATAATAAAATTTCTAAATTTATATAACAAAAGCTTTTTTGCCTAAAACATCTCTCAGGACTAAGTCATGTTTGAAAGTCTCTTACTGGCACAAATTACTGGTGTCTCATTCTTAAAATAAATAGTCAAACCTGTATATAAAGGGCACTCAAGGGAACCTGAAAATCTGTCCTTTATGAGCAGTTGCCCTTTATATACAGGTAGAAATTATATAAGGTATATATTTTTTTTTTTACTGTTTTTTTTTCTTTCGTTTATATAGGTATATTTTATTTTTTATTTAAACGTTTTTTTCTTTTATATAGATATATTTTTTTTTATTTTGGACTGGGGTTTTTTTCCCGTTTATATAGGTATATATATTCTTTTTTTGGACTGTTTTTTTTTCATTTATATATGTATATTTTTTTTTATCTTGGACTGTTTTTTTTCTTTTATAAAGGTAAATATTTTTTTTTTATTTTGGACTGGTTTTTTTGGGGGGTTTTTTTTATATACATTTTGTATATATAGGTATATATATTTTTTTTTTGGACTGGTTTTTTTTTTCGTTTATATATGTATATTTTTTTTTTATTTTGGACTGGTTTTTTTTTCTTTTATATATGTATATATTTTTTTTATTTTGGACTGGTTTTTTTTTTCGTTTATATATGTATATTTTTTTTTTATTTTGGACTGGTTTTTTTTTCTTTTATATATGTATATATTTTTTTTATTTTGGACTGGGTTTTTTTCGTTTATATAGGTACATGTATATATATTTATTTTTTTTAGACTGTTTTTCGTTTATATAGGTTAATTTTGGATTTTGGACTGTTTTTTGGTTTATATAGGCATATATTTGTTATTTTAGACTGTTTTTTGGTTTATATAGCCATATATTTGTTATTTTAGACTGTTTTTTGGTTTATATAGGCATATATTTGTTATTTTAGACTGTTTTTTGGTTTATATAGGCATATATTTGTTATTTTAGACTGTTTTTTGGTTTATATAGGCATATATTTGTTATTTTAGACTGTTTTTTGGTTTATATAGGCATATATTTGTTATTTTAGACTGTTTTTTGGTTTATATAGGCATATATTTGTTATTTTAGACTGTTTTTTGGTTTATATAGGCATATATTTGTTATTTTAGACTGTTTTTTGGTTTATATAGGCATATATTTGTTATTTTAGACTGTTTTTTGGTTTATATAGGCATATATTTGTTATTTTAGACTGTTTTTTGGTTTATATAGGCATATATTTGTTATTTTAGACTGTTTTTTGGTTTATATAGGCATATATTTGTTATTTTAGACTGTTTTTTGGTTTATATAGGCATATATTTGTTATTTTAGACTGTTTTTTGGTTTATATAGGCATATATTTGTTATTTTAGACTGTTTTTTGGTTTATATAGGCATATATTTGTTATTTTAGACTGTTTTTTGGTTTATATAGGCATATATTTGTTATTTTAGACTGTTTTTTGGTTTATATAGGCATATATTTGTTATTTTAGACTGTTTTTTGGTTTATATAGGCATATATTTGTTATTTTAGACTGTTTTTTGGTTTATATAGGCATATATTTGTTATTTTAGACTGTTTTTTGGTTTATATAGGCATATATTTGTTATTTTAGACTGTTTTTTGGTTTATATAGGCATATATTTGTTATTTTAGACTGTTTTTTGGTTTATATAGGCATATATTTGTTATTTTAGACTGTTTTTTGGTTTATATAGGCATATATTTGTTATTTTAGACTGTTTTTTGGTTTATATAGGCATATATTTGTTATTTTAGACTGTTTTTTGGTTTATATAGGCATATATTTGTTATTTTAGACTGTTTTTTGGTTTATATAGGCATATATTTGTTATTTTAGACTGTTTTTTGGTTTATATAGGCATATATTTGTTATTTTAGACTGTTTTTTGGTTTATATAGGCATATATTTGTTATTTTAGACTGTTTTTTGGTTTATATAGGCATATATTTGTTATTTTAGACTGTTTTTTGGTTTATATAGGCATATATTTGTTATTTTAGACTGTTTTTTGGTTTATATAGGCATATATTTGTTATTTTAGACTGTTTTTTGGTTTATATAGGCATATATTTGTTATTTTAGACTGTTTTTTGGTTTATATAGGCATATATTTGTTATTTTAGACTGTTTTTTGGTTTATATAGGCATATATTTGTTATTTTAGACTGTTTTTTGGTTTATATAGGCATATATTTGTTATTTTAGACTGTTTTTTGGTTTATATAGGCATATATTTGTTATTTTAGACTGTTTTTTGGTTTATATAGGCATATATTTGTTATTTTAGACTGTTTTTTGGTTTATATAGGCATATATTTGTTATTTTAGACTGTTTTTTGGTTTATATAGGCATATATTTGTTATTTTAGACTGTTTTTTGGTTTATATAGGCATATATTTGTTATTTTAGACTGTTTTTTGGTTTATATAGGCATATATTTGTTATTTTAGACTGTTTTTTGGTTTATATAGGCATATATTTGTTATTTTAGACTGTTTTTTGGTTTATATAGGCATATATTTGTTATTTTAGACTGCTTTTTGGTTTATATAGGCATATATTTGTTATTTTAGACTGTTTTTTGGTTTATATAGGCATATATTTGTTATTTTAGACTGTTTTTTGGTTTATATAGGCATATATTTGTTATTTTAGACTGTTTTTTGGTTTATATAGGCATATATTTGTTATTTTAGACTGTTTTTTGGTTTATATAGGCATATATTTGTTATTTTAGACTGTTTTTTGGTTTATATAGGCATATATTTGTTATTTTAGACTGTTTTTTGGTTTATATAGGCATATATTTGTTATTTTAGACTGTTTTTTGGTTTATATAGGCATATATTTGTTATTTTAGACTGTTTTTTGGTTTATATAGGCATATATTTGTTATTTTAGACTGTTTTTTGGTTTATATAGGCATATATTTGTTATTTTAGACTGTTTTTTGGTTTATATAGGCATATATTTGTTATTTTAGACTGTTTTTTGGTTTATATAGGCATATATTTGTTATTTTAGACTGTTTTTTGGTTTATATAGGCATATATTTGTTATTTTAGACTGTTTTTTCATTACATTTTTTTATTTTGGACTGTTTTTCTGTTTATATAGGTATAATTTTTTTATTTTGAACTTTTTTTTCGTTTATATTGATAGAAATTCAAGTGACTGGTATTTTTAGTTTTTCAACAATGATGGTTTGGTTTTATGGTGTTTAACACTACTTTCAACAATATTTCAGTTATATCGTGGTGGTCAGTTTTATTGGTGGAGAAAACCAGAGTGCGCAGAGAAAACCACCGACCTGTCGCAAGTCACTGACAAACTTTATCACATAATGTTGTATCAAGTACACCTTGCCATCAACCGGGTTCGAACTCACAACTTTAGTGGTGATAGGCACTGATTGCACAGGTAGTTGTAAATCCAACTGTCATACGATCAAGACCATGATGGCCCTGCATTCAACAATGATTTCTCCCTTATCATACTAAGAATAATTACAAAGCATAAAGTCAAATGTTTCAGGTCTTAGTATCTGATTAATTATAGTCCAAAATATTCCAATCAATAAAATCTATGCATAGAAATCAGTTTCTACATATACATTTGTATTCAATGAATAAAGATCTGAGGCCAAGCTTACATAATTTTATGTTAGTCAATGTTGTAGCTTGGTATAGTGTTAAATAAAGATCTTGAGGCCTAACTTACATAATTTTGTGTTAAAGTCAACAGTTTCCTACAAGTAGAGTGGTGAGTCGGTGATTGTTGTTTAAGGCCAAGTAAGCAATTTTTCAGCTATATGACAGTCTTCGCACTGACACGCTTGCCCGAAGCCCGGGACAAGTAAAACTGGATTCGGACAGGTGAAAATTATGAAAGATTTTGCTTGAATAAATAGAACATTTTTCTAAATTTGGCTTTCGGGCAAGTAGGTGAAAAAAATTAAGCCAAAGGCTGTTTAAGGACAAGTGTGCAATGTTTCAGCTATATCATGGAGAGAACAAGTTACAATGTGCATTTGATAAGATGATAATGACAGGGGCAGATCCACTCAGCACAATTTTTTTAAGTGTGCCCCCCTAACTTGAAATCCTGAATCCACCCCTGAATGATGTCCACTTTGTGATAGACCAACACTCACTAAAACAACAATCCGCAAGTAAACATTTAATCGCTTAACTCTGACACATTATTCTGATTCCCAGCCAACCAGTCTTTGCCTTTTTCTCGTTAACAGCAACTTACATAGAGTTATATCTAGGGTTGACACATGTAATTATAAGTTGCTGTTAACATAAGATTGTATGAATATGGACATGAACAAGCTAATTTAAGGAAAAAGAGATGAAATGATAAAGACATGTTATTGAAAATAAATATGCAAACAGAAAAACAGAAAGTTAATAACAAAAAAAAAGGGGGGGGGGTCCTTATGGCACCCCCACACAAAAATAGTATAATTACCCAAACACTAATCCTAACCCAAACCCAAGCTCTAACCCTAACCCTTTATGATCAAAATCATTAAGTTAATATGCTTATTATTAAATATACAAAGTCCATAGATTTTTGGGTGGGGGTGCCATATAGAACTCTTAACCAACTGTTCTTCTCCATAATCATACAAAGACATTTTTATTTAATAAAAAATATGTAAAGATCTATACAGAACATGATATTTAAAAAAAAAGTGGGGGGGGGGTTATTCCATGCAACAAACTCATGTGAGCTCCATTGTGCCTATTGTGATTTGGGGGGAGAAGATTGGGATGTGAAAGGGTACAGACGACGATAGGCCATAGATAACGACGAACTAGAGATGATGACATAATCGCAGTGCACACGGTTCTTCGGTCAAGGGAGTTTAAAAAAAGGGGGGGGGGGGGGGGGAGTCCTTTCCTCAAGTATACGAATTGCTTCGAGTCAAGTTTATCTTATATTATAATGTATAATGGCTAATGACTGTAATGTGAAACGGTTACAGGCGACGATAGGCGACTGGCAACGACGAACTCGAGATGATTACAATAGCTCACACGGCCCTGCGGTCAGTAGTCCGAGATTCCTCTGCCCTCCGACGGCTTTTTTTTTTGCTAGAGCTCTAGCATAAAAGAAAAGCCGTCGGACGGCAGAGGAATCTCGGACTATGCGGTCAGGTGAACTAAAAAGGGGGAGGGTCATTTCCCCAAGCAAAGCTTTGAATCAAGTCCGTCTTATATTGTATAATAATTGACAGAAGACAGATTAAATAGTAATTTACCTTTAGATTCGATAATGAACATTATTCAGTGTGAATCTCACGGTCGAACCAGTTCCACAGAAGATTTCCACATGGTACACAAGTGACAAAAGACACGCTGGTCAAGCTGGTCAAGATACATGTACAAAGGGCGACAATTGTGGAATTACATATAAATACAATACTTACACTTTATTTTATCGTCCAGTCAATTATTGGACGCCTTTAATTTACAAGCAGATTTCATGCAACGATTGACGAATAGAATAGAATAGAATAGAATAGAATAGAAAACTTTATTTTAAGTCGGGTTTACAGTGTAACATTACAAACATAAGCTCTGTAGAGCTTTTTGCCGACGAATGATTACTGTTTAATTAATTACGACATATTACAAATATTTCATATGAAAAAAATTAATAATAATAGACTTGTAGATAAATATAATAAGCTCAGAGATATTTCAATTACAGTATACTATAGCCGTGTAAGCTAAAGAGTGTCACCAAAATTCGGTTCTTGAGTAATAAAATAAAATCTTTTATATAAAGTAAAAAGATACCATCAGAATAAATAAATTTTCATTTTATTTTACGTTCTTCGTTCCTGAGAAAAAAATAATTCCCGTTCCTAGTATTTTCGATTTTCTTCTTCACTTTCTTGCATCATCCTGTACCACCCTCTTACAATACAATACAATACAATATTTTTTATTCCAATTAGGGTCCTTCAAGGGGCAATAACAAATATACATTCATAATTATATCAACAGTTACAACAATACAGAATGGAGACATATGTTTTTAAACAAGACAATTCTAACTATTTAAATGATATATGTTACAAAAAATATATAAATAAATAAATAGGCCGTGTTCGGCAGCACGACCCGAGGAGAGGCAATGAGTAATGTATAGTTGCAGTGTATCATATGGTTGAAGAATGGACTACATGTATGCGATTACTTAGCTGGAGGAGACACCAGGGGACGATGCTTAAGAATTGTGTTTTGATTCTCCCCGTGTCTGATCCAGCAAAGCAAGCGGCTCAAGTAGTAAAACATCATGTGTTTGATGAAAGGACTGTGATTACTTAGCTGGAGGAGACACCAGGGGACGGTGCTTAAGAATCGCATTTCGATTCTCCCCGTGTCTGATCCAGGAAAGCAAGCAGTTCAAGTAATAAACTAAAATGGGAATAAAAAGATGTATCGTTTATCTGCAACAGACACCAAGGGACAGTGCTTCAGGAAATGTATTGCATCTACTAAGATTAGCAATGAGCATTCCTCCTCGTGTCTAGTGCAGACAAACAATAATGTATTTTAAACATTAATATGTAGATTTTGTTAATAAAATTGAAGCAGTGTTATTCAGTTATTTAAATTATCTGCAGTATTTATAAATAAAGTGACACAACTCTTTTAAAACTGATACATCTTCACAGGTCATTAACCAGTAAAATTTTTCTCGAGGATTTAATTGTAGAAAATTGATTACAAGCGAAACGCCAAAAAGGAACAAAACATAAAAATATGACTATGCGATTGTATGTGTTGTTTTTATCAAAATCAAATGGTACTGTATTAATTAATCGTCTATTTCAGGGGACGTTTCCCCGAAAGTGTCATAATAGACATGCAAGTCCTAGCCCCTAGCTACAGACCTTGTCACATGTCTTAGAGAACTGTCATAAGTTATGTTTCATTGTGTTTCCCAAATGGTACTTAGGACTGTCGTAGCTTAAGACGTGTTTTATGTTACAGTTACATATAGGTAATGAAAATGAAGGAAGCGTTCGAAGATACCAAAGTGGTAATCAGAAGGACAGACAATTCAATGGCGAAAAGAAAAAGGACAAACAACAATCTACAAATCACTAAACAGAAAACTACAGATCGAGTAACGATTGAGTAACACGAACCCCACTAAAAATAGGGGGTGAACTCAGTTCTCGGTCTTGAAAATTACGCTTATGATTACTTACAAAAATTAAAATACTGACAACAAAATCGCACCTTCTAACAAATCATCATGATTTAAACACAGAGTTTAATTATTTTCCTTATATTTGGTTTATGGTGAACTGGGACGTTTTCCTCTAAATATTAATATTAAAATGAGAATTGTAGGCTTTTGGAATAGACTGGTTTCGAATGAACATAAACTCAGTAGCCATTTATATCGCTTGATGCTCTCATTGCATAATTCTGGTGTACATGAATTTAAATGGATAAAGTTTGTACAGAATATTTTCAACGATGCTGGTTTGCGTTATATATTTAATTCGCAAGGGGGTATCCCATTTATATCGTATAAACTGTTCCTAAAGCAGCAGCTACATGATCAGTTTATCCAAAAGTGGTTTTTAGATGTAATGAACTCTTATAGAGGAAAATTTTATTCCATATTTAAAAAAGAATTTGACCTAGAAAAATATTTACTGCGGTTACCATCACATTATAGTGTTTGGATAACAAAACTTAGAACATCCAACTTAAAATTTCCAATTGAAGTGGGTAGATGGTACGGAATCCCAAAAGAAAATAGACATTGCACTCTCTGCCTCAATGCGAAAATGATGTTATTTCTGATTTCAGAAACAAATTCATACCTAGCTATTATTGTAAAAACGCAAACGTTAAAAAAAATGGGGGGAATGTTTTCAAACTGTCATATTCAATTATTGACAAATATAGCAATTTTTATTAAAAAAATCTGTAAGTTACTATAGCATTGCATACTTTGTTCATTAAGTTATATGTTGTATTATTGTATACTCTGTTCACTCTCATGTATTATATGCTAGATATGTTGTATATATGTCCTCATGTTATACAATTTGTCACGGTCTGAGTGTTGTTGAATATAATTATCAACATGATTACTATAATTCTATCAAGTTGTGTTTTGGGGCGAAAATAATTCAGTTTTGCGTTTAATTCGTGAATTCTCTAAATATTTAGCTTATAAAATTATATTGAAATTTTATAATAAAACCACATATGAATCTGCTTTTGGTGATACAATAACTATGAAAACCGGGCAGGAATTTTTTTTTTCCGTTAAATTGTAATCGTCATCCACACACACACACACACACACACACACACACGTTTTCCTCATTTTTCTTTATTCTTTGATTATTTTCAGCTTTGTCTGTTTTATGTTAAAATTGTATTTTTACTTGTTTTCTGGTGCATTCTCAACACATTAGACTTCATTAGTTGAAAAAACTTGTGTGTCTGATCCTCTTTGAATTAAGTTGATCAAATAAAATAATTATAAACTTAAACCAACCAGTACCGTCTTAACGCATGGACACGCTAGCTGGGCAGTTGCCCGGAGACCCTACTAATCTATGTATGTTGTGCACAGAATGTTTTTTAATGTTTAAACACTGATTTTGTTGAAAGTTCCAATACAAAAAAATGTATATATATCTTTATTCTCATAATCCAATTTATAATGGTATAGAAAAATACACAAATTACATATACAAAAACAAAATGAACAAAAAGTAATACTGAAGAGCTTTGTAATACACATTTATAAAGCAGACAAGAAAAAAAGACATAAATAAATAAATAGATAAATATTACACAGGAGAGTCCAGCATTTGATTCACTGTTCTAATAAATTTACACAAATTATTCATATCAGACGAGTTATTACTATTCATAAGTGAACTGAATTTTAATGAGTTTGGTCAATTTCTAAATTTTTTCCTAATAAGTAGATTGCGGTTGTCGTCGAATTTTGAACATGAAAAAATGTAGTGTAACTCGTCTCCCATATCACCAGAATTACACAATAAACGTGCCCGTTTCAATTGGTAATGTATGGTTCGTCGTTCTGAAGCTACAAAGTCTTATCACTTTCTATCGTCTAGCTTCTCAAAATATTTTTCTATTTCTAATTTTTTTTTAAACATGCGATAATGTAGTGCTTTTGGCGAGTTTTGTAAATTAGAATGCCAAATTTGTTTGAACTGATCGATAAGAATTTGTTTTACAGTATTATATAGCCAAGTAGCACTTACAAAATATTGATTATTCCAAACACATGACAAACCACATTCGTCTAATATAGATTTTACACTTTTTTAATCAAGGTATGTTAGTTCTATAGTGCAGGAGTGAAAAATTGTACAAAATTGCAAGAATCTTTTCTTGTTTTCCTGTTAGTAATTTAGCCCAATAATTAATAATCCTAAGCTTAACATATATGCCTAAAGGAAATCTGCCAAGTTCTCCGTATACCATTAAATCAGGGGTACTCTTTTTTTTACATGTAATAGAGTTTTCCAGAACTTTAAATGAACTCTTTCAACAATGTCGTTATTTCCCACTCCCCATACTTGACATCCATATAATACAATATAGGTTTGACAATTTTATCGAATAGATCGAGCTGGCATTCAATGGCTAGGTTAGGTAATCTACCTTTCGTGATAATATCATACATAGCCCTCGTTGCCTTGTTCAAGATTCAAGAACTCAGGCACACATGTGTGCAACAAAAGCAAATAAACTAAATAAAATTACATATAATAGAAAACAACAAAAATAACTACAATCAATTACATAAAAACATGGAGGATAGTGAGTATACATATATTCAAAATAATACACTAATTTTTCTTATAAACAATGATATATTAGTAAGTAATTCTGTGTGACAAAGATTGAAAAAACCTATCATTTTCTTTTCATTTGGGTTATTTATATAGTAATTTAGAATACATTTATTTCGAATTTCAACTACTTCTTTAGACTGATAAATAAACAAATATTGGAACTCATCGCCAATCATACTAGTTGTGCATTTACTGCAAGTTCTATTGGCTCTTGGTATATTTCTCCAGCGTCCAGTTTCTATCGGGAATTTTATATTGAATAATCGTGAGTTTGGTAATAAACATTCTATGTATAGGTTTTAATCTTAATAAATAAGGTTCAATAATAAAATGACTTTTAAATGACAGATATAATTGTCCCTTTGACGTATTTGACAGAACAGAATTCCATTTTTGGATGAACGGATCACATAGGATCTGTTTGGCGTACGTTTTCAGCCAATCAGCACTTGCATACTGTTGAACAGAATACATAAAATCAAGCCCAATTTCATCAATAGTAGATTTAACAAATGCTATCCATTTGAAGCCTTGTGTTCCATTTATGTTCAGAATATATAACAAACGAGCTATCTTTGACGATAATTTATTAGATGATATAAGCTTATTCCAAAAAGTTAACATTCGACACTTTATATCTATAACGAGTGGAAAACGACCCAATTAACCATAAACCAAATAGTTTCGGGTGTAGTAGTTCTCACTCTAAGAATATTTTTGAGAAACTGAAGATGAACTTTTTCAATATTGTCATTTTTATCAAATACAATTACTTCGCAAGCGTATAATAAAATGGGGGAGACTAAAGTATCAGAAATCTTTAATTGAAGGTCCAATGGAATTTTTATATTTCTAATCTTATAATAAACGGAGTATTAAGCCTTTTGTGCTTGCTCTACAAGTGTGTTCTCGGCACATTTACGAAGTTGTATTCCCAAATAGTTGTACGATTCACAGATATCTAATTCCTTGTTGACAAACATAAATCTTGTATTTTGAGTAACCTTCCCTTATGAAGATATAACCACTTTTGTTTTTGCTATATTAACTTGCAATTTCCATGTGTTACAATATTCTGAGAAAACATTCAACATTGTTTGCATACCATCAACATTTTCTGACATAAGAACAGTATCATCAGCATAAAACAAAAGAAATATCTTAAGATAAATATTTCGTACTTCAAAACTTACTTCATTAATCATATCTAATGACTCAACACCGTTGTCTTCCAAAAATTGCTCAATATCATTTATAAAAAGCGAAAAAAGGAAAGGTTAAAGATTTTCAACTTGTCTAACACCTACATTACAAGCAAAATAATCTGATTTTTTACCATTTTTCGTAACACAGGACGTTACATTTTGATACCAACTTTTGATAGCATTAAAACATTTTCCAGATATATTATTTTCTATTAATTTTTGCCATAGACCTACTCTCCATATTGTATCAAACGTTCTACTGAAGTATATAAAGGAACAGAACAATTTCTTCTTTTTTGAAAGATATAAATTAATAAGGCTATGCAAAATAAAAAAATATTGTCAGCAGTAGAGTGAGAATTTCTAAATCCAGCTTGTACTGATGATAATAAACCAATTTCATCTGAGAAACTAGCCAATCTATTATTCAGTATGCCTGTGAATACTTTTCCTAAGCAACTCATTAAAGTTCTTTGGATCTTTTGAGCTACCTTTGTTTTTGAAGATAGGTGTTATAGCACCAACAGACCAACTTACAGAAACTACACCTTTATCAAAAATAAAGTTAAACAATTTAACATATATTGGAATCATAAAATACACAGTATTTGTTTTAAATATTCATTGGTAACCTTGTCTAATCAACTAGCTTTGTCATTGTGTAGAATCAAAATAGCATTTTCAATTTCATCTTGAGATATAGGAGCATTTAATACATCATCATGATTATTTTCGTTCAAATTAGTTACGATTTCAATATCTTCGTTCTCAACTTCATTCATTTCTTTGAAGTAGTTATAAAGTTCGTCCAAAGACACATCAACCGATTGTCTACTCTTTTCTGAACAACGATTCAATATATTCCAGAATTTTTTAGGATCTAATTTAGCAGAGTTACGGATGTCACAAGTAATCTTATCTTGATACTTCTCGAAACTTTTATTCATCGCAAACTTATAATCCTTACTAGCTTCCGATAAGCGAAGTCGGTTAGTTTCGCTTTTGAATCGGTTGTATATCTTTCTGGCAGTATGAAACTCTTGTCTTTTATGTTTACATATTACGTCAAACCATGGGCGATTTACAGACCTGTTTGATTGTGTCGGTCGAACAGTTCCAAAAGAGTTCGTTGCAGTACTATCAAAAAGGTCACAAATCAAATTAACTATTAAATTGATATTTTCCATATCGACTTCGCTACTCGTGTTTTGAAGATTACTCAATTCATCAACCATAAAATTTATTTCTGTAAATCTTTCGGCTTCTATAACACGATTCAACGAAATCGTTAACGTTAGCTTTTTTGCTTTTGAAAAACTCCCTGTTCTGAAGATTAAAATACAATGATTATATGTTTGATTTTATCGACATTTTACATTTTTATTCCTGTGAGTGGTTTGCTTTGCCCGGGGGCCTATAATGCTGTTAAGTCGGTCCTGAAACCAAATATAAAAAGTGGGCCTGTATGAGATATAAGCGTCGGGATCCGTGAATAGATATTTTTCGGAGGTGTGATACATAAAAATATACAGGTGAACAAGTGATTTTTAGTGCAACGTGATCCATGCAAAAACATTTTGTAGTCCGTGAATGTGTGAAAAACCGTACATTTCTAAGCATGAAGTAAATCTCCTCTATGTCCCTACTACGTCGTAACTAATGTGACGTAACCCCGCAGATAAATGTTTCCCTTCTCTTAATTTTTTGATTGGATCCGATATTATTTGTCTTGGGATGAATACAATATCATGTATGACCGGTTAATGGGTATGTAAAAAATCTTATTTATTTGGATTAAAAGAGTTTGAAGATAACAAAGGGGTAATCACAATGGCCAAAAGACAAAGTACAACAGGACAAACAACGATCTATAAAACATACATATAAAACTGAAGATCGAGTAACACGAACACCATCAGATGCTCCAGAAGGGTGAGTAGTTCCTGCTCCGCCAGTGGCATCCGTCGTGTTGATCTAGTTACAAACCTGGTCATAAGTCATGAATGACCTCTACACCAGGTAAAACCAGGTAAAAAAAAATGAGGAAAGGAATTTATAAAGGACGAAGTCCTTCTAACGGTAAGCTGTCCGATTTTTTCTTCTATATTGATAGCCAAAAATCTGCTCACCGGAAGTTTAAAAAATAGATCAATTGATAATTTAGAAACGCAAAAGAAATCTATTTCAATGAAAAATTCCCAATTCTTTGATTATTTACTCTATGCAAAATCGAAATAAACTTTTAATAAAATTCTAATAAAAAAATCTCTTTCTACGAAACTCCCGATGGAAGAGCGGCGTAGGTAAAATGAACGCCATAACAAATCGGCTACACAATTCATTCAAAATAAAAGATAATAGCCTCACCGGACGCAATTACGAACGAAATAAACAGTATGTCCCCTAATTGTTCCTTCAAAACTTGAATTAAAAAAATGCTTTTATAAATAGATACCCCGCTAAATTACTCGTGTTTTGGGAGAAAATTATTCATGCGCAGTTGTTGAATGTTGCAGACGACGAGTTTTCATATTTGTAAACAGAAAACGATCGACAATTGCACTTGGAATCTATCGCTAAAATTCATTGAGGTACGTATATTTTGTTATCTTATGCCCATGTATTAATCTGTATATAATAACCTATCATTAATAATAGCCATCTAGCGTTGTACATCCGATAAAGGTAATAACAAATTTACCGAACTCCGAACAATCTTACAAAGGGAAAGTCAAAACTCATAATTATATAAACAGATTTTAATTGAATTAGAGTTATCTTTCTTTACCCATTTGGCATCAATTTTTGGTGGGTGATTTTGCGGGTGAAAACGATGACCCGCCGCGGGTCATGATCGGGGGTGGGTGATAGGGCGTTTTTGCGGGTGTGACCCGCCAAAAGCGGGTCAGTTGGCAAGTCTGTTATTATTGATGAAATATGGGTGAATCATCTACAAAAAATCGATACTTTATTAATGATTGGTATTCAGGACAAATATTTTCATTTTATGCCTGTAATTATGGTTTTATATATTTACAAATACTGGTTTTAAATGTCGAAGCGATGAAAAATTCCACCATTAATCAAGGCACGCGCATCGTCAACGAATTGCACTATGGGTAATCTCACTTGTTCTCGCCACGCAACATACTTAGGGATGGACCACTTAACTTGCAGGGGGGGGGGGGGGGGGGGGGGTATGTTTTTTTTTCTAAAAAAATATTCTGATTCCCAATGTTGCTGAAAAAATATTCTGATTTTGGTGGAGGAAAAAAATAATAATCTGATTCAGAGTTTTTGTCATATAACCTAATGTTAAATTTTGAAGAAAAAAAATCGCGCTTTCGCGACAAAAAAATTAATGTTCTAACTCTGATGTTGTCCGAAAAAAAAATTCTGAACGAAACAAAAAACCATAACCCCCCCCCCCCCCCCCCCCCACCTGCACGTTATAAATGGTCGCTCCCTTACATACAATCTATGTTAAATCTCGCGAGATTCATATCCTTTCTACTATACAAATCCTTGCACAATATAACCAGAAAAATATATATTTTGTTGAAATATATATATTATATTAATGTTTATTTCTTTTAAAAATTAAAGCAAAAAAAACCAAAAAAAAACATATTGCTAAGCCGAATTTGTACACTTTATTCCTTTTTTTGTAATCAACTTTGATTTATTAGCCTTTATATGATCAAATCTGTCAATATAATATAAAAACTTTCATTGGGCCAATACGACAAAAACCAGTCCAATACGGATATTTTCCGTATTGGGCCAATTCTGATCAGTCTAGATAATAACAGCTAGATCGGATTCCGCTAGACGTTTCGACAATTGCAAGGAAAAGTCTCGAGAGATATTGGACTGGTTAATTAATATGCGAGCTTAAGCGAGCTCTTTATGGTATAGAATGTGTACTTAGGATTTTTTAACAAACATGGTTGAACATATTGTCGAAGAAAAAAAATTTCTACGTTTTGTAAACACCGGTTTCCGGGTAACACACTAACACACTCAACTAATGAAGATCTTCTTAACATAAAGCGTAAATGTGATCCTGAAGTCTCGTACCCTCTCTCGTACGTCCGATACCACTGAAACCTGGAACCCGTGTGTAATAAAAGTCATTTTGCCAGCTTGTTTTACTTATATTGATATTTTTTAATTTATTAAATCTCTTCTGACATACTGACAAGAATTTTTGTTTCTACGCGGAAGTTAACTTTTGAGATTTCGTAAGGAACGATAACTCGAATAAAGGAACGATAGCTCGATTGAATGAGACTAGATTCGGCCCTAAAAAAAGTCGTCCCTAATATATCTCGGCCCAAAAAATCTCGACACTTTTTGATGAAATTGTCAGATAATTTTCAGATGAGCGAGCATTCATGGCCGTGCCGATTTCATATTAAAGGTATCTTTACGTGATGTTTTTCATATTGGCCTAGTTATAGGTCCTCGGTCTGCTGTATTGGTGTTCGGCGTTTTAATATTAAAAATGGTGTGCCGAGTTGATACCTTTATATTAATAAATGTGGGCCGAGATTGTTATGGTCCGAGTTATCCAGTAACCTTAAGGACTCTTCACTTCCTGTTAATTGTCAAGAAGAAGAATGTTGACATCCCCTGGTTTTACACGAAAGATATACATTTTCGTGATTTAGGATTTATTGCTGGCATGAAAATAGTATAAAGAACGTCCACAGTACATAGATATTGATCTCACAACATTTGAATGTATGAATTTACAAAAATCTAGCCTACGAAAGTGAAAACAGATGTGAGAACACTCAGTGTGTGTGTGTGTCCTGACAGGAATCAAATTTAATCTTTAGTCGTTTAATTTAATGTTCTCAATGTAATTCGTAATTTACGATTTGTGTTCATTTATTCAAAAATAAACATGGCAGGAACAGTTGATAGAGGGACTTCAATGGATCACAGTCATTTACTGGAAAAGGAAAGTGATGCTAGAATTAAATTTGAACGTGCTTGTCAACAAATAGCTCTTCTAGACCAGAAAATTAGAGACTTAGAAGTGAGATATAAAAGAGCTGTTAAATTTAAAAAGAATTCTTTTAGATACAATTTACGATTAAGACTTTCTGTTGTGACTGGGGTCAAGATGATGTATCATCATTACGCCAGTACAAAAGCGGAAGAATTGACAAAAATTAGAAGACAAATAAATGACGCTAACGCAGTGCCATCTACCAATAGTACTCCAGTGTTTACACCAAGAGAAGGTAGTAGTTTCAGAGCCGTTGATGAAATTCAGAGAAGTGCTGCCGCAGGAGATCCTGGTCATCATTGTTGATTAAAAAAATTTTTAAACTGCAAATAGCTGAAATATTGGTTGTTACTTTCCATAGTTCAGAAATTAAACTGAAACAACCAAAATGTTGGCAGTAACTTTAAGTACTGTACCAATATACAAACTCTTTTTTTTTTAAAGGAGAATCCAGCTCAAGTACCAGTTAAAAGAAACATTATCATCAACTGCAGTGAAAATATTATCATTAGAAAATAAGTAAAAAGTTACATATTTTTTAGTGCAAATAACGTCAGAATGAATTTCTATTTAATGTTGTTCTTAAACAATGTTAAATGTGTTTGGTGATATGTGACTTTTATACATGGTATTATACTATATGAAGTTGAGAACAGGATTTTTCTCTCTCATTTTTTGTTATAAACAAATATGTGTACAAATATTAACACATTTTGCTGACTTGCAGTACAATAAAATTGTTGGTCCTATTTGTTGTGATTTATGTTACTAATGTCTGTATTGTATACTTTCAAGTTTGTTCTTGTTTTTGTTTGTTTACAATGTAGGTCAAGTCAAAAAACTAAACAGGATAAACATATTAATTGTACATCTACATGTAGATAAGGTGAACCTCTTATTCAGTATGTTCAGGTGACAGTTAATTAAAAGCTGTAACCATCATTCGTCACAATAAGGGGCCACCATGATGATATGGTAGTTGGATTTACAACTACCTGTGCAATCAGTGCTTATCACCACTAATGTTGTGAGTTTGAACCCAGTTCATGGCGAGTTGTACTCAATTGAACATTATGTGATAATGTTTGTCAGTGGTTTTCTCCAGGAACATGTACTCCTGTTTCCTCTACCAATAAAACTGACTGCCATGATATAACTGAAATATTGTTGAAAGTGGCGTTAAACATATATTTTGCTATGTATTGATTTTGTTTGTGTGGTCTTATTTTTGTTAATGTATTTTCTAGTCTGTATGTTGTGACAATATATGGTATATATATATAATTGTTTAGTTTCTAGGGTTTTTTCGTTTCAGATTAAAGTAAATATTGTGGTTTTTTTTGCATACAGATTTTAAGAGAGTTTGCGGTACATTGTATATCCAATATAACCAGTTAGCACATACAAATTCAGAGATCCTTGCATCTCGTCTAGATGAGTCCTGGACTCGCCAAAGTTTTCCAATATTAAATTTTTGCAAAGGTGGGACTCGCCAAGAAATGTCTTCTGGACTCATAAAAAATAATTACTACAAGTATTCTTGAAATTTATATCTATAAATGTTTTTAAAATAGTTGGTATTGCTGTTTCTTGTTCCACAATATGAGTAATAGGAAGATAATTTATATTAGGGTTGATTTCAGTAGATATTAGGTCAACAACAGTCAATAATTGTTTTGGATATTCTGATCATTTTTTTTTGACAGTTCATGTAGATCTGAAATGATAATTATTGACATTGAATTTCATAATAAGTATTCTTTGTTTTACATGTACTTTCAAATTGACACTGAAACTAGACTAAGACATCTGTTATGTTACCAGCCAAGTTTAATGTTTTAAACTAGACTAAGACATCTGTTATGTTACCAGTCAAGTTTAATGTTTTAGAATCAAAGTTCAACTGTGTGAGAAAGTTTTCACTACGAGTGCTTAAACTATATAATTGTTGTGTGAAAGAGAAATTTTTATATAGGCTAAGAAAAAAAATACCTGTGTTTCCGCTAACATGCTCTAAAATATTAGGGTCGTTAAGGAAGGAAAAAGATTTTATTTTTAAAAAATATTTTTAGCTAGTTTCTACAGGGGACACATATTATGACTTTAATAGTACTTGTTCAAAAATGGCCAACAAAACTTTAGGGTAGGCACATAAAATTAGGGTCGGTAGGGTTGGCGGAAACACATGTAATTTTTTGTAGTTGCCTGAAAACTGTTGAATTTGTTGATATCCTTTTTTTTTTAAGAATCATTTAAATAAAAATTTTATGAGTTTTATTTCAATTTTGTTCTATAACATTATGATTTGATTGTTGTAAGCATCTAAGATTTTATGTATAAAAAATTATGAATTGAACCAAATATCTGTCTTGTTTTATATTCCATTCTTGATTGTATGTAATGAATTGAGCTTCAGTCAGATTGATTTGTTGAAACTGTATTTTAATGACAGTGCCAGTTTGAATATTGAGACTGCACCAGTGGGTGTAGTGGTGTTCACTTCGAGTGGAGTAAATCGTGGGTTTGAACCCGGTCAGGTCAGACAATGACTAGAAATTTGGTATTTGCTGATTTTCTACTATAAAGCACACAGCATGAAGGAGTAAGAGCAAAGATTGGTGGATTCAGAATAATGTGTCCAAGTGGAGCAATATGTCTATCCATGGACTGTTGTTTCAATGAGTAAGCTCGATGAAAATCCAAATCATCGTGTTTCTTTATGATATAGCTAAGAAGAGTTTGAAGATACCAAAGGGAGGTAATCAGAATCTGTATATCGAAGAAGAACAGACAACACAATGTCCAAAAGAAAAAGTACAAAAGGAGAAACAACGATCTACAAAACATACACATAAAACTAAAGATCAAGTAACACGAACCCCACTAAAAACCGGGGGTAAAAAATGGCTCACTTGGCAATAAACAACAATCACTCGCTGAATATTTTTATCGTGTAGGTTTGAAACATGTTGCTTTACTAGTAACTACTAATAATAGTGCATTATCGTGATTTATAGACTGCCCAAGGGACAGTAGTATTGACAAACATTGGTAATGCCTGAGCCCCTCTTGACACCCTTGGACCTCTTGTTTCTTTTGTGCATTTCCGATCAACAAAAAAAAAACCATAAACTTCTAAGAGGACTATTAAATGAACATTCCTACCCAGTTTGGTCCCGATTGGCCCAGTTGATTCAGACAAGAAAAATAAAATGTAAAAGTCTGCAGACGACGACAGAGTACAATACTTCACATGACCCTTTGGGTCAGGTGAGCTAAAACATAAACAAATGGATTATATTAATCTAACTTTATTTCTTATTTTCTTATAAGGTATAACAAGACTAAAAACAAGCATTACAGATCTGAACTTACATGCATATATTTTACCAGATGACAATGACGTGTTCACATTAATTCCATAAAGCATTAGAAAAAAATCTTATTGGTGACAGGGTTATGGTGTTGAACGACACTTTCAACAATATTTCAGTTATATTGTGGTGGTCAGTTTTATTGGTGGAGGAAACAGGAGAACCCAGAGAAAACCACAGACCTGCCGCAAGTCACTACAAAACTGTATAACATAATGTTGTATCAAGTACACCTCACCACGAGCAGGATTCAAACTCACAACATTAGTGGTGATAGGCACTGATTACATAGATAGTTGTAAATCCAGATACCATACGATCCTGGCTGCCCCCCAAATCCATTCATAGCAACATAATTGTGTGTTGAAATATTCTGGAATAGCCACCAAACTTGATTTTGGTTTTCACCTGAAAATGGGAAGAAGGGAATATTGGACTGGTTCAACCTGTATGTCATTTTATTTCATAACAAATGAATGCCAGTAGTCAGTGAACTGTTAGCATTCACTGACTCTGCTATTGTACTGTCCATGTTTATGTTATCATTCATTTTTGTGATAATATGTGAATTTTTTCCCATTTTTGTGCCTGTTCATCTTGTAAAACAAATAATTCCCCAATTATTATCTGTCAGAATAAAAATCCTGAATAAACAATCTTTGAGAAAACAAAAAATCAAACAAAAAGAAAATTTATAGAGGTAGAATGAATAATGCCAAACTTGTAATTTTAAATCAGTAGAATTACATTTGTACTGGTAGTAAAAACTGCCAAAACTTAAAATAAAAAATTAACGACAAATATAAGATGTAAATTCTGTAAAATGGGAAAAATGTGATACAAAACAGTATAAAACTAATTTCATTGACAAAATTATTTTACAATGTATTTCACCCCTTACTAAAGGTTAGGTTATGAAGTTTAACGCCACTTTCAACAATATTTCAGTTATATCTTGGTGGTTTGTTTTATTGGTGGAGGAAACCAGAGTTCTTGGAGAAAAACACCGACCTACCGCAAGTCACTGACAAACTTTTATCACATAATGTTGTAACGAGTACACTTCGACATGAGTGGAATTCAAATTTAGTGGTGATAGGCACTGATTGCATAGATAGTTGTAAATCCAACTACCACTGATTGCATAGATAGTTGTAAATCCAACTACAATACAATGACGACCACAACGGCCCCTTCCCCCTACTAAGAAAAGATACAACCTTAATATATAAATGGTCATGAAAACACAACTGATGAAATAATTAAAAAAAAAAAATATTTCTGCAATAAGCAAAAGCAACAATATTTCATAAATGAAATTAAAATGAAAAATAATTGTTTACAAGGACAAAGTCAATTAACTTTCTTACAAAAGGAGGAGGGGAGATAACAATTATAATCCAGGGAGATTTCTCTGATTTTTGCATAATTTTCACCACTGCACCATTGCAAAATAGTCAAACATACCAATGTGTCACTTTAGAACAGTCAAAAATACCAATGTGTCACTTCAGAACAGTCAAATATATCAATGTGTCACTTCAGAACAGTCAAAATACCAATGTGTCACTTCAGAACAGTCAAACATACCAATGTGTCAATTCAGAACAGTCAAACACGAATGTGTCACTTCAGAACAGTCAAATATACCAATGTGTCACTTAAGAACAGTCAAACACATGAATGTGTCACTTCAGAACAGTCAAACATACCAATGTGTCACTTCGGAACAGTCAAACACACAAATGTGTCACTTCAGAACAGTCAAACACATGAATGTGTCACTTCAGAAGTCAAATATACCAATGTGTCACTTCAGAACAGTCAAACATACCAATGTGTCACTTCAGAACAGTCAAACACACAAATGTGTCACTTCAGAACAGTCAAACACACAAATGTGTCACTTCAGAATAGTCAAGCATACCAATGTGTCACTTCAGAACAGTTATGCATACTAATGTGTTACTTGAAAACAGTAACTGATATCAATGAAGCCGTACATTCATTTTACTGTGCATTAAAATCAATATATTTCTGTTAATAGTCTGTAACTTATTACCGTAAATCGGGAAATTTTGGTCATGGTTTTATTTTGGCCTATTTTGGCCCCTAAATACGAAGTGCCAACATTAAACGCACCAAAATATGTCACACTCCAAAAATTAACTGCCAAAATTGAACACTGCCTTAATATCTTTTTATATTTATATTCCCTAATCTGTATCTTTTTGTCTTACTTCTTTCCCAAGTAAAACTTTGTCAATTAAAGTAAAGTACATTGATAAAAACCATGCAATACCAATAAAATTTATTCAATCAACAAAATGTCAAATATCATTAAAATGACAATTACCTATAGAAAAAAGAAAAATCAATAACTTATCGGTTTTATTTATAACAACATAAAATTCACAGTCAATAATCAATAGATTTACAGGTACAAAATCCAATTATAAAGCTTAAAGGTGTGATCTGTCATATAACCTTTGATCTGTTTATTATGTATAATTGTTGTGTAAACAAATACATGTACTGACCGCTATAATAAGACTGCTTACCTGTAAAAGCGATGATTAATACCAGTGCAAAATTATTATTTGTTGTTTTTATATTAAATGCATTTTACTTTATGCTGTTTAAATATTTACGTAAAAACGTAGTATCGCTGGTTGAAATGAG
The DNA here is from genome assembly GCA_963680875.1 of Bathymodiolus brooksi. Lineage (NCBI taxonomy): Eukaryota > Metazoa > Mollusca > Bivalvia > Mytilida > Modiolidae > Bathymodiolus > Bathymodiolus brooksi. Next base: position 53,550,751 of record OY804588.1, read on the forward strand.
AACGCTTCCATTTACGTTCTGAATTAACTGACAAAAAAATTAAACACATGGGAACCAAAAGTGGCCAAAATTAAACACACTAGAAATGAAAATGGCCAAAATTTCACACACCAAAATAAAAACAACCCTCTTTTGGAGAAAAAAGGCAAAAATTAACCTACATCAAAATTTCCCGATTTACGGTATGTGTTGCTGCTTATTAATATTTTTTACATACACGTATACATTAATGAATGACATACAATACAAAAATATTATTCCTTGTGTTCAAATGGAAACTTTGTGCAGTGAAACCGGTCGCCAAACCTCCTTGGGAAAAGCTTTCATGTTTGGAATAGACAGGTGATTGGTTCATACAGGTTAAATTAACAAAGATTTCCTACAATAGGACTTTATTTAAAGTTCGGTTTATACAGGACACTGTTTCATTTAGGGTTCATATTAGACAGGCTTCATTGCATTCTCTACCATGCATAGCTTATTATAGCTAAGCAAGGGAGATAACTCTATGTTTCTATGGGAGATAAATAATGGTAAAGGGAGGACCATAGCTTATTACCATTAAGTAAGGGAGGTAACTGGATGTTTCTAAGGGAGATAAATAATGGTAAAAGGGGGGGCATAACTTATTACCATTAAGTAAGGGAGATAAGTCAATGTTTCTAAGGGAGATAAATAATGGTAAAGGGAGGGCCATAGCTTATTACCTTTAAGTATGGGAGATAACTCTATGTTTCTAAGGGAGATAAATAATGGTAAAGGGAGGGCCATAGCTTATTACCTTTAAGTAAGGGAGATAACTATGTTTCTAAGGGAGATGAATAATAGTAAAAGGAGGACTTAAGTTAGAGAATTACAATTGCAAACAATAATACCCTAATAATATAAAAAATATACAACCTTTGTCAAATAAAAAAGCATAATAAATTATAATATCAGTTAGTAATACAATCAATATGTTTTTATTGCACTTCAATTCATGATAAATATATGATTTTCTCCACAATAAATACTGATAATCATATTTTGTGACTAAATGTAAGTCTAGTGGGACCGTTGAACACTGTTCCTAAGCTCAAGAACTCAATTCTGATATCTATGATTTTCCCCATCATAAGTAGGGCTTTCAATATTTTTCAATTGTACCAGTGCTTCACTATTTACAGGCGGTACTTTTTATTAAAAATTTGAACACTTTTCATGAATATTTTAAACAACACTTTAAATTGAGGAGGTACCAAAGACCATTTTAGGCAGGTAAAAGTACCTGGTACCGTCCCTTATTGAAAGGCCTGCATAAATACTAATTGTCATGTTATTTACAGCATAAATGTAATCCTGGTGGGGCCTTTGAACACTTCTCCTATGCTTGAGAACACCATTCTGAAACTGATGTGAATTATTTAAGTACTCCTCAATGGCACTATTTCCACGATATGTTTGATGAAGAAATTCATCCCTCGGTCCATGAACTATTTGATTATATACTTTCGACAATATTCTAAGATATGCTAAATGAAAAAAAATGCAGCATATGGTCCAAGAACTACTGATGAATCCTTTTTGCAATTTCTCTATTTTTAATGCCCGATTAAGAAATTAAGCACAAGGTCCATGCCCCTTTTTTTTTTAAGAATTGCTACAGGCAATAATTCTTTATGCTTGAATAACTTATAAAGTCCATGTTGTATAAAAATAAAGTCCATGTTGTATAAAATATATACTGGTAACCATATCTTTGGTTATGAACTGGATCCCTGTGGCCTATTGAACACAAGGTCAGGGACCAGTACAGTATAAAATATATACTGGTAACCATATCTTTGGTGATGAACAGGTAACCATATCTTTGATTACGAACTGGTTCCCTGTGGTCTATCAAACACAAGGTCAGGGACCAGTACAGACAGTACTATGATATGCTGGATGTGGTACTTGATGCACTACTGATATCACCAGAAGAATCTGATAATGGTAAGGTGACTGGCAGTCGAAGTGTACTTAGTGGATCTGACACATAACCTGAAAATAGAGTCACATACAATGTCAATGGCCGTCAAAGCTTTTTAATAGATTAATTCAAACTTTCAAAGATGTGGAACATCTGCAGTCCTTTCTTATGGGTTATACCGAAGTTATTTTTTACGGTGTGCTAATTTTTGCGGTTAAACTAAAATCGCAAAATTAAATTACGCTAAAATTTAATACTAAATCGACTGCTGTTGGTACTTTCAGATAGAATACAGGAACGTTTCTATAAATCTACAATCCCTGATCAGTATAACAGTACATGAATTAAGTACCATGGCAAATTCTCATGTCATGAAATAAGCTGAAACACTGCTAACTTGACGTTAAACAACAACCAATCAATCAATTTACAAAGAGTTTTCTCAGAAATGATTGAGAAAAAAACACATGTTACTATACAAATTATTAGTGTCATATTTAAAAAATCTTACCATTTTTATCTATCTGCGGAAACTGCAACCTTCTTCTTATCTCCTCTAATGGCACATTGCTACAATTTCAAATGAAAATAATATTTTCATGCTTACTCATTATTGTGACATAAGATAATCAATTATATGATTCAGTGACAAACATATTTCTTCCAGCAATTGTTTGATTTTGAGTACTAATAAAGGGGGTCAAATAAACTTTAGTATTATTTTGTCATGGACAATAAAACAATGTACCCTATTCATGTAGAGCGTCAGAAAGAAACGATAACAGTATCAGTGCTGATGTCACAGATGAACCATTGAAAACGTTCAGAACGACGCTTGTTTCAGCTATTTTCAGACAATTTGGCAATTGTTTTGGACTTTTTGATATTGCAGGATAAACACAATATACGTACATTGTCGTTAAATATAAAATTAATTTGCATTCTCTGCGAAACAGGTTAGAAAAGCTTACCAAAGGCTTGATTTTCTACCTGTTTCTAAAGCTCGTGCAAATAAATTATATATTTTCTGACAATGTACGTATATTGTATAGCTATTTTCATATACAGGACAATCGGATGAGGTACAAATCATGCCATCTACAAAAATCCTAAAGTCACCTAGATGAAGAACAGCAATCAAAGTGCTGCTGTTCCTTTCATTCAGAGTGGTGTTATCTTATATTGTAGCATTGCGTCAACCATGAAAACCGTTATACGGGCGATATTCCACAGGAAATGCATAGACATGTACTAACGTCATCATTTATAAACAACTGAATTATCAATAAATTACCTATTTCTACTGGCCTCTTGCTCCCATTTTGTCCTGAGTGCAGTAACGGTACCAGCTAAAGGGGGCGTGGCTCTTCCCTCTTCTTCCGATTCCTCATCTTTGAGCTGTGGTAAAGCTGATGTAAAATGTGCGACAAGACTTGCCGTCGATGACGTGTTCATCATTCCAGCGGCCTGAGATTCTCTACACTCCTCAATAAATGGCAATATCTCACGGAATTCTGGACGATCCTAAAATGTAAACAAAACTAATACAGGTAAACTTGTATTATGTGACCTTAATTTTTATTTCCTTCACAGTGCATTCCATATCAATTAAACCCATATTAAGCGACCACTTGCCTTATGTGACCATATTTCACTGTTCCCTTGGAAGGTCACATAAGACAGGTTTGACTACATTAATCAAAGCTTACACAGGTAAAAATGTCAAATATGAAAATTGTGTGAAAAATTAATTTTTTTGCATATTTTAGATGAAAATAATTGTCCTCTTACGAGGCCACTCCCATGAAAAACCCTCCCTCTTACCAGACAGATTCTAGACACACTGAGAAAGTAAAATATTACTTAATTGTAATAAAACAAGAGTATGTGATTGTTGTTTAACGCCAAGTCAGAAATGTTTCAGCTATATCATGGCAAGAACAAGTTCATTTTCAATGAGATGACAAGGTCCGCTTTGTACAAGACCAACATGCTTAGTTTGATTTTTAGTGATAGCTCACTGAAACAACAGTCCGCAGATAGACATGTCGCCCCACTCTGACACATTATCCTGATTCTTAGCCAACCAGCCTTTGCTCCTTCTCCTTAATGCTGCGTGCTTAACAGAGAAGCAACAAATACCAATTTTATAGTCTTTGGTTTGACCCGATTGGGGCTCAAACCCATGATATACCGCACCCAAGGCGAGCACAAAAAAAAAATTACACCACCGATGCGGTTTAATAAAGCAAGAATATTATTCTAAACACCTAGTATATAAAATGCAAGATATCAATATTTCATCTGTAGATAGGTTTAGACAAGTGTTCACTGTAATGTTTGTCTTACATAAATATTATCATAACAGTTTTTACCTCTGGATTGGCATGCCAACCTCTCTGTAGAAGGGCAACAACAGGCTTAGGAAAAGTGACAGCTATCGGTGGACGAGTATTATGATATGCCATCTCAGCAGCAGCCGCAGCTACAAATAAATACACAAATAAATCATAATAAGAGGAAAAAACAATGCAATAACTATAATTATTTCATATCAGTTCTAAATTCAACTTTTTCATTGGTGTGGACATGGTCATGTGTCATGCATTAATCTGCGTTAAAGAAATCCACCAGTCATTAACATGATAATGCCAACGGGAATTATCATGTTAATGACCGCTCAAGATTTGTTGTGTCCCTTTTTTAAAACCCAACGGAGATCGTGCCATTGTCAATGTAAACCAACATGGCAGAGGGTACGTCGAATATATAATCGTGATAGACAGACTGCCCTTGCAGTCTTCACGCTTTACTTTTTACCTTACAGGTCCACCGGGCCTGTAAGTTCAAATATTTACAACCCACCATCAATTCTACAGGCCCGAATTTGAAAACTACATTAATGACAATTAATTCAAACCACCAAAACTCAAAACATGATGATGTACCAAATATTATGTGGACATGTCAATTATGCATTAGGGAAGACCAGTAAAAAAACAAAAAGACACTTTATTTTGGATCCATGTTTGTATTAATTTCTCGAAAATTCTAAAATCATATTGTACATAGCATCCTCAGTATATTCCATATCATCATCACTGTCCACCTCCTCCTCATCATCATCATCACAACCAATATTGTTATAAGACTCTTATAATAAAAACTTATGGTGTCATCAATGCGTGTGACATAATTTGGTGATAATTTTTAATATGTACCCCCTTTTTTTTTTAATATCACTATGCTTTGAATTAATACCACACAAAATGTAAAGTCAATTTGTGTAGCCTTCAGCAGAAGAAATATGTCTATGCCAATTTGCTCAACGGTTCAACTATATATAGATAGCTAGGAAATGCAAATATAGCACGAACGTATATTGACACTGACAGTCATAAACTGAAGCAAGTAAAGGCTGTAATTATTATTTGTCAGACCTCAAATCAGAGTGCAACAATGGAACAAAACTACTGTAGTTCAAAGTCTATTTTTTAACTGCAGAGGTATTAACATTGACACAGGTCTGTCAACATATAAACAGTTCTATAAATAGATCGCAATTTTATATAAAAAATACAGATCAGATTTGGAAGTGGATCGATGAAAATCTGAAGTGTCCCCCTGCATTTCAATGAATTTTGAATGACCAACCTTCGCAAATATGAACATATTATATATGATAACTCCGATTTTATGTCACAGGATTGAGAAAAAAATAAATCTAAAGTTCGTTTGGTTAAAAGTAGCTTGATTGCGCCCCCTTTCTCGTGGTGCCATTTTTATTTGATATTGAACGAAATTAAAGTTTCATTAAACCGAAATGAATTACTTTTCAAGAAAGTCACTTTCAAAATAAACACGATGTCGACATTTTCATAAATGACATGTGGCAAAAATACGCGGGCAACACTAAAGGGTAACTCTTCAAAATTACAAGGCTACTTGAACTTCGCTTTTGACCAACGAGAAATCGAAGTCAACCTTCAAAAGGCAACTTCTTTGCCCTCTAACGTGAGCCCTGCTTCTCGTCCTTTTTTAAAACCTACATGATGGTAAAAATATCAACCAATCAAATTGCAAAAAACAGACACACCTAAATCTATTTCGAACATCGGAAAATCTTAAAAGGACTTGTTTGCCTACCCATTTTTTGCATTGACTCGGCAGCAACTGAAAACGGAGAATAATAAACTAAACATCTACTCACAATATCTTATGAAATCAACTTTTGAAACTATAAGATTTTTTTTTCGCAGGCCCGTCGGGCTTGTGGAACTACTCATTTTATACGCCCGTGTACAATTTTACACGCATCGGGTTTCGGACTACCGCCTAATTTCGCAGACTGCCTTTGGGACAGTAGTAATGATTTCAACACTGATAATGCCTTTGCCTGTGGCTCGGGCATTATCAATCTTTCAGTCAATACTACTTTCCCTTGGACGATCTATTAATCACGATTATATATACATGTAATTAAGACAAATACAAATCAATGTGGTGTACAGGAATTTTATTCTGTTGAATACTGCAACAAAGTTAATTGTGATAAAAAAAATTTAGTTTTTTTTCTTCAAATCTCTGTAGCCTTTAGTATATATATGCTGTAAAAAGTTAAGTTTCTTTATGCTTTTTATAGCAACATTTATTGACATCCATACAGAACTAGTTTCAATCTAATCTAAATTAGATTTCTGCACTTGCTCCCTTTTTCTATCGGTTGTTTACTAGTCACCACATGGGAGATCTAAAAATGCTCCTTTAGCGGTCGCATCAGGGGTCAACATGAATGTATTATAAATTGGCAAATCAGTGACTGTTCTACAAACTCCAACAGACAAGACAAGCATATGTATTTTGGAATGCACCCAATAGACAGTGAATGTAATCATGTTGACCCCTGATGCGACCCCTAAAGGAGCACTTTAAATCTCCAACGCTGCGACTAATAAACAACTGAGAGAAATTAGGGAGCAAGTGCGGAGATCTAACTTTAATTAGATTGAACTTATCTAAATAAACACAGTGAAGAACAATCTAAACTGTATGACAACTTCATTTTTACCTGGTTTGAGGTGAGCAAAAGGGAGTTCCCCAGCGAGTGACTCCCAGAGACAGAGTGAGTAACCACTTATATAAGCTTTAATACTGTATTTATTATAAACACTGTGAAGAACAATTTTAACTGTATGATAACTTCAATTTTACCTGGTTTGAGGTGAGCAAAAGGGAGTTCCCCAGCGAGTAACTCCCAGAGACAGAGTGAGTAACTGAATATATCAGCTTTAATACTGTATTTATTACACTGAGTAAATATTTCTGGTGCCATCCACCTTAAATTCTGAAAAAAACAAGAATTAAATTTTAAATAGAGTGTTTGTTCAGAATAGACAGGTGACTGGATTAAACAGGTTACATTTCTAAAGTTTTACGACATTTAAAGTAAAATTTTATTTATGAATTCATCAGGCTTCTAGTTTATTCACGATTTGATTTAAAAAGGTATCACCATGGAGCAGGGCCCACCACACTTAGGAAAAACGGGGCTAACTTTGATCTTAAATTCATCCACACATTACTGATGGGGGAAGAAGTTGGGGCACTAGACTTAGGATGAGAGATGATAGTTCGCTTTGTTGATATTGGTGGACTTGATGACCATCACTGTTAAAAGTTTCTTTCCATAATTCTTTTGTTAGTCAGCTGTCAGATTGAGATTGAATTAACATATATCCCTTAAAAAGGCCTCAATTCTATAAGTTCCTTAAAAAATAAGAAAAGCAGATGTATTTCAGTTTTACAAAGGGGATCTTTTATTACGTATTACTTACACCAGGTTGTTTTGTCATGTTGTCTTCAGTTGACCTCAAGAAACGAGATTCTGGAATAAATAAAAAAAAAATGTTACACAGTAAAACCTTGTTTTAATATCGCCATCTGTAAAGTCAGATTTGATATTATAATGCATTTGACGATATATCAATTTAAACTTTACCAGAAGTGAGTGAAATCACTTAATTTATGTCATGTTCAAGATTCAAAAGGTTGAAAACTGATCATGTGAGTATGAAATAAAATAAAACTACATAATTGTTATAAATTTGAACTTTTAATGGAGAAAAGTAAAGGTGACATATTAAAGAGGGGTGATATAACAAGGGTACACTGTACCTCCAAAATCTGCTACCAAGGCATGGGCATTTTCATCTAGTAGTATATTATGGCTGTTGAGATCTCGGTGGATAATCGGTTGAGGTAAATTGTGTAAGTACATCATTCCCTTGGCAACATCACTGGCTATGGTCAACTTGGACTGTAAATCTATTAATCTGAAAAAAACAGAGAATCTGAGTAGTCGTCTTAAGTCTGTGTTGCTAATCTTTTTAGTTTTTTGTGTTGTCCTACTATGTGTCTTTACGTTCTGAGTTTCGTGTTGTGATGTCTGTTACGATATCCACAAAAATAGTGGTGTCCAACACATATTGCGTTGTGTTTTTGTTTTGTTTGTCTTCGTCTTTGTTGCTAGTTTTTCTGTATTGTCCTTTCCCGATCGCCCCTTCGGTATTCTCTATCGTTTATTTAGTCACGGTCGTAGGGTAGATTGATTTACATTATATGTGCTCTTTTATCAAAATATGCCTAATTTGAAAAAAAAAATCACTGGAAAAACCTTGAATATATGTTAAACTACTCATTGTCATGTAGCTGCAGTTAAAATTTAACCTTATTTTGATTTATAATAAAGCAGCAATGGACAATTGAAGAAATTTCTATTCTTTGTAACAGCAGCCATTTTGAATGGAGGGTGGGGCTATTTGACACAATTTTGAAAGGGGACCACCAAAGGACCAGCCCAGTCAAATTTGGTTTAATTTCGTTCTGTGGTTTCAGAGGAGAAGATTTAAATGTGAAAGTTGACGATGTAGGACAGATGGATGCCAGATACAAAGTGATGACAAAAACACACATGGGCTTTGGCCAGGTGAGCTAAAAAGAAGATTTTTCCAAAATTGCTAAATTTCACCTTTAATCTAACCAATATCTTCAATATTGTAATAAAACTATCTCCTATGTACCTTTTATGTTCATGTAATATATTAAACAGAGAACCACCACTAACATACTGTGTTACTATGGCAAATTGCTGAAAAAGAAATATATTATATTATATACATATGATACTACTCACTGATAAGTATATCTTGTCCTTCCTTTTTGTGATAGTGTGGTTTTTTAAATCTGTGTAGGTTTTTCATTGTTTGTTTTATCTGTATAGTTATTAGAAATCCAATTATCAGGGGTAGGTTTATGATGCCATTAACCAGTTTAACCCAACCATATATTTGTGCCTTTCCCAACCCAGGACCCTGGATTTCCTATGTCATATATTTCATGGTCTTTTTTGTGTTGTGTTCAGTAGTTTGAGGTCAGAGCGGTGGTTGTTCACTTTGTTGATATTAGTGAAATTGTTGACCATCACTGATTAAACTTTCTTTTCATACTAATATGGGACAAAGTCCCAACTATGGTAGAAATAGCAATATTTTCCATATCACTAATGGCTTGAATTCCTTGCACCGGAAATGATACACCGGTAACCAATACATGGTTAAATCTGCAGAAAATCGGATGTGCAGTAATCTGGAAGGGTGCAGGATGTTTCATACCTAGATCGGGATGTTTTGTACCGGGGTAAAAATGTATAGTGAGACATTTCGTACCTTCTTTTCAACTCATAGATCTGTAATAAACTCGTTAATTAAAATGTTGTATGCATAGTTGAAACTCTGGAACTACTTCCGGTTATGAATGTTAAAAAATGACTCAAAATCACAGTGTGTTCTAGTCCATTAAACATATACCATGGGATTGACAATATCATTAAACAGAGTTTCATTTCTTCCTCCTCTTGTCCGAAATAATATTTTCTATGAAATTGAGACGTTGGGTTTGGGCCCCCCCTATTTGCCCCCTCTTTTTAAGAAAGTCTGGATTCACCCCCGGTCTACTTTGAAAAAAAATTATAGGTCCATATATCTGAGTTTTTTTTTTTTTTAAATATTGGACTTCGTCCCAAGTTAGGTAACACCTATTATCATATTATAATTTATCCTTATAGCAATGTTATACAACCAACAGATACATTTTTTATCTTCTTAGCTAGTAGTCAATTGATTATAAGTATTCACTGACTCTTGATTATATATCGTCCATTTTGAATCGTTCATTTCCCTGATGTTGTAATTTCTGTAAAAGTATGTGGTGATTTTAATTACAGATTTTTATTGATAATTATTATTTTTTTAGCTGCTGACCATGGAGGTCCACTTCTCAAGATTGAAGAACTAGGATCTCATTAACTGGTTTAACTCTGCCACAGTTTTGTACCTGTCCCAAGCCACGACCGAGATGTCCATCTGCTTCTGTCACAGTGAACTTTCTGTAGTTGGAATTACATCTACAAATTAATGCAATCAGTGTCTTACATGACTACTACAGAGAAACCTCTCTAAACCAAACCTCCTTGGGACCAACTTTTGTGTTTGTAATAGACAGTTGTTCTGTCTAAATAGAATCTCCTTGGGACCAACATTTGTGTTTGGAATAGACAGGTGTTCTGTTTATACAGGTTAACTTAAAATAGATTTCCTTCATTGAGACCTTTTTGAATTTTCATGTGCAGCCTCTGACATAATCTACAACTTGTTGAAGGCACTCAGTATTTGTAAGTATTTAAAGTTCAGTTTATACATGATTTCTGTTCTATTCAGAGTTCGGTTTAAACAAGTTTTTACTGTATTTGTAAAATTGTCTCCTTATCTGAGGTTACTTTAAACATATTTTATTGTTCAAAAAGACAAAAGGATAAGACACAAGTTATCTGAGGTGATGTATACTTCTGTAACAGAAGGTCGATGGTTTTGCTCGGAGTACTCTGATTTACTACAAAATTAGACTGTTAGGATATAACTTATTACATTTAATACAAATATAAAGATTGAAGTTTTAACAACAATTGTATTTTTTTTACTTACACTAGGATCATCTAAGGTAGCACCAACAAAATTAATAACATATGAACTGTTGAGCTTTGACAAAATGGCTACTTCTCTACAAAACATGTCTACATCAGATTTAGCACCAAATGAATTCCCTCTGTACCTGTAAATAATAAATTGATTAAAAAAATCTACCTTTCATTAATTCATTCAATTTCAACAAACACCGATTTGCATAATTTTGTTTACCTCTTTAATGAGGTAATCTTTGATTTTTTTTTTTAAAGATGTTGATAAACCCTTGAACCTATGAGTGGTATCTTTTAATTAATAGTAAGAAAGGCTGTGGATATAAATGAACAATAGAGACTATCTAAGTTTACATTTAGATACAAATATTAAAAAGTAATGGAACAGCACATTTATTGCTGTTCTACATTTCACAGTCACAGTAGGGTCTTCAACAATGTGCCTAACTCAAACCTTAAAATGAGAATGAAACAACCCCTTAGCCTGCAGTTAAAACAACCCCTTAGCCTGCAGTTGAAACAACCCCTTAGCCTGCAGTTGAAACAACCTCTTAGCCTGCAGTTGAAACAATCCCTTAACCTGCAGTTGAAACAACCCCTTAGCCCGCAGTTGAAACAACCCCTTAACCTGCAGTTGAAACAACCTCTTAGCCTGCAGTTGAAACAATGCCTTAACCTGCAGTTGAAACAACCTCTTAGCCTGCAGTTGAAACAATCCCTTAACCTGCAGTTGAAACAACCCCTTAGCCTGCAGTTGAAACAACTCCTTAGCCTGCAGTTGAAACAACCCCTTAGCCTGCAGTTGAAACAACTCCTTAGCCTGCAGTTGAAACAACCCCTTAGCCTGCAGTTGAAACAACCCCTTAGCCTGCAGTTGAAACAACTCCTTAACCTGCAGTTGAAACAACCCCTTAGCCTGCAGTTGAAACAACCCCTTAGCCTGCAGTTGAAACAACCCCTTAGCCTGCAGTTGAAACAACCCCTTAGCCTGCAGTTAAAACAACCCCTTAGCCTGCAGTTGAAACAACCCCTTAGCCTGCAGTTGAAACAACCCCTTAGCCTGCAGTTAAAACAACCCCTTAGCCTGCAGTTAAAACAACCCCTTAGCCTGCAGTTAAAACAACCCCTTAGCCTGCAGTTGAAACAACCCCTTAGCCTGCAGTTAAAACAACCCCTTAGCCTGCAGTTGAAACAACCCATTAGCCTGCAGTTGAAACATCCCCTTGGCCTGCAGTTGAAACAACCCCTTAGCCTGCAGTTGAAACAACCCCTTAGCCTGCAGTTGAAACAACCCCTTAGCCTGCAGTTGAAACAACCCCTTAGCCTGCAGTTCAGCAGTACATTTAACTCCTACTGATAAATGCTAAATCTGAACGTCTTCATCGTTTTGATGTTGCTTGGTGTATACAATATTATGATCATTTGTGTTCAATGGTTTAATGTGAGAGTTGGTTTGTTTTGTTGATATTAATGGAATTGTTGACAAACACTGTTTAAACTCTCTTTTCATAACTAAAGTCAAATTGTCAGACCGTCAGTCACAAATCTTCAAATTTAACATAACATGATTTTAACTGTAAATATTGTTTCAAGCTTGTTAGTTTCCTAGTTACATATATATTGATTACCTTTTGATTGCTACAATTTTACCACCACACAACCCTTTGTAAACTTTTCCAAATGATCCACTTCCGATCGGTTCCTGAAACGTCAAGTCTGTCAGTTGTAATTGGAAATGTCTAGGTAGAGTTGCACGTAGTTGTAACACGTCAATTTTCTCTGAAATGTAAACATTGCACATGGATTATAGATTATTTGATATATTTTTACAAATTCCGGTAGCATTTGCAAAGCAAATAAAATATGAACACTTTTTCAATTGTACAATATGTACTTACATGTATAAACTCTGTAAAAGTTATTTCCCTTTTTAAAAAAAATCTTTTGGATATTTTTGTTGGAACTGTTTTCCCATTGTAAATTTTACATTTCAACAGAATACACATGTAATCCATGTTTGACAAACTACATGTATATCATATCATATTACAGTATTTATGTACATTAACTTACATGTATAAACTCTGCAAGAGTTATTTCCTCTTTTAATTTGCTTTCATTTTTTTCCTGGAACTGTTTTCCTATTGTAAATTTCACATTTCAATTGAATATACATGGACATGCATGTTTGCTTACTACATTCATATCATATTACAGTATCTATTTTGACCAATACATGCAAGAGACTTACTTCAAAATCCGAGGGGTGCTGTCGTGGTCGTGATCGTATGGTAGTTGGATTTACAACTACCTATGCAATCAGTACCTATCACCACTAGCGTTGTGAGTTCAAATCCCACTCAGACGATACAACATTGTGTGATAAAGTTTGTCGGTGACTTGCGACAGGTCGGTGGTTTTCTCCGGGTACTACGGTTTCCTCCCCAAATAAAACTGACCACCACGATATAACTGAAATGTTGTTGAAAATGGTGTTAAACACCATAAACCAACCATATATGCAAGAGATTTACTTCAAAATCAAAGAATTTTTGCCTCTATACTTGAACTACTTACCTCTGGTCATGCTTTTCAGTTTCCCGAGAGGTGAAGGGACAGAAACATATGATCCCTCACCCCCTGGCTGGGAGTAATCTCCACAAGCTGACTCCTCTTGTGGAAGCTTGTGATGTTTCAGTAGTGTTACAATGGAATCATGACCTGTGACAAAAACAAAATGACTACAGTTTGTATACATCAAATGTTTACTATTATGGTAAACTTAATGTTAGTGGTTGGTAAACAGAGAAAAAAACATGTTAAAAGAAGTTTCCCCGTATTTTCTGATGATCAACCTTTTCTTTGTTATCATATTTAAATCTGATAAAGACCTTTTTTTAAAATATAACATAATACTTTCTTTTTGAACTCGTCTGTTAAAAAAACACTTTAGACCACCTTAGCAAAAAAAAAAGATATAGATCTTCATTGTAATGTTTTTTCCACAATGGGAGTACATTTAATCATGTGACTCTTTTAGTGTTTATCCAGTGTGTTGTACATAATATTATTCTAAACAGATTTATTTCATTTTTTGGGGTTTAATTCACTGTGCAACTTTTTCTTGTTATGAATCTACTTGAAATATTGGACACTTGACATTAAACAATCAATCAATCAATCAATCATTCTACTAATGTGGATTTTGAGTGGAGGTGAATCTGTTCAGATTTTAATAATTTGTTAATATCTTTCTTGCTATTGTAGATCGGAGGGTGACGGTTGGGGTCCCATTAACCGGTTTAAGTTTGTCAATTTTTGTATGCCTGTCCCAATCTAGGACCTGGATTTCCAACGTCACATGTCATGGTCTTTTTTTTTTGTATTCAATGGTTTGAGGTAAGAGGTGGTTGTTGATATTGGTGGAATTGCTTAAACTTTTTTACATAATTAGTCCATTTAATATGAGATTTGGTAGCAATGCTTGATTCTTTGTATTTAAAAAAAAACCTAGATGTGTCGGAACAACAAGAATGTCCCTGCCGTGAATATTAAGGAGGCTCGCAAATGTTTCACCCTTTTTTTTTTAATTCCCTCAGTAATAGGCTAAGAATAACGAACTATTGTTTAAGATCTGTATCCTCAAGCCTCCTTAAATTCACAAGATTTATTTAAGGAAAGAAACAATATTGCCTGAACAAATCTTGATATGATCAGGAATCTACAACACTTGCATATGAATAAGAAGTCCTATACCTATTTCTGAGTATCATAAAATATTTATCTAAAAGGAAGCTTTCGTAATTTTAAGGCAATTAATCATTGGTAGTCATATTCCAAAAGATACAATGTATTCAGTCATGAAATGAAGCTTGGAGGTTGGGTCCTGAGCATAACATGTATAAACAGATAACTAAAATAAACAAAAAAAGATGTCAAATAGAAAACAGTTACAACAAACTGTCAAAACTCAAAGTGTTGACAAAATGTTGCCATATCTTTTGTCCTTTTGAATGCTGGCAGATAATAAAAAGGAAATGAAAAAAAAAAAAAAAAAAAAAAATGCTTATTAAATCTAAATGTTATTTTGAAAGAAATTAAAAAGTTAGTAACTTTCAACTTACCAAGCTGCAAATGTTTTTCTGCCAAAGATCACTCAACCCGAAATAAACCGTAAACTCAACCTCTACTTAATAATACACTAACATTTCAAAAATCAAATCAAATATCTAAAAGCACAGTTGCATTAAGTGGGAACAACAATTCTAAAATCCAAGGACAGTAATCTGGCCAAAATTATTCAGTGGGAACAAAAGCTAAACTTGATCTGTAACTCATCATTGTAATTCCAAATACCAAAAATCAAATCAATATCTCAAAGCATAGTGAAATAAAGTGGTGACAACTAAATATTAGGCCAAAGTTAAAAGTCCAAGGTGCGTAAATTAGCCCAAAATTATTCAATTGGAACGAAATTAAAACTTGATAGGTAATTCATCACTATACACCCACATACCAAAAATCAAGTCAATATCTCAAATCAAAGTGAAATAAAGTGGTGACAACTAAATATTTGGCCAAATTTCAAAGTCCAAGGGCCATAACTCGGCCAAAAATCATTGGACCAGAATCAAATGTACACTTGATCTGTAACTCATAATTATACACTCATATACCAAAAATCAAGTCAATATCTCCAAGCATAGCGAAAAAAGTGGTGACAACTAAATATTTAACCAAATTTCAAAGTCCAAGGGCCATAACTCTGCTAAAAATCATTGGACCAGAACGAAACGTAAAACTTGATCTGTAACTTATCATTATACACCCACATACCAAATATCAAGTCAATATCTCAAAGCATAGCGAAAAAAAGTGGTGACAACTCTTTTTTTTTCTCGAAATTACATGGGTAACACTATATGTCCCAGCCACTTAGTGGCGGGGACATAAAAATCAAATCGCTTAATTTTGAAACTACACTATTCAAGACATCAAATTATTGTAAATTTGTATGACGGGAACTGTGTTCTGGCAAGAGATTCTTGTAGTACAGTGTTTTCCAGGTGTGCATAATTGAATTGAAACATACCTTGTTCATATGCCCACATTAATGCTGTCTGTTCTTCTATTTTTTCACTTCCATCTTTTTGTTCAATGACTTGTGCTACAAGATTCATATCTGCCCTCCATTCAAGTAAAAACTGTACCACTCGTATGTGACCATGATAACAGGCACTATGTAACGCTGTATTACAAGACAAAACGTCATTAATGAAGGTAATAAAAAAGTAAGGTACAAATGATTTTATTTAACTATGTAATGCTGTAGAATAAGACAAAATGTCATTAATGAAAGTAATGAAAAAATAAGGTTCAAATGATTTTATTTCACTATGTAATGCTGTATTATAAGGCAAAATGTCATTAATAAAAGTAATGAAAAAGTAAGGTACAAATGATTTTATTTCACTATTATGTAATGATGCATTATTAGATAAAACGTCATTTATGAAAGTCATGAAAAAGTAAGGCACAAATGATTTTATTTCATTATGTAATGCTGTATTATAAGACAAAATGTCATTAATGAAAGTAACGAAAAAGTAAGGTACAAATGGTTTTATTTGCAAATTAACAGAGCACCTGAATTACCCAAGGTATCTGAATTTTCAGTTTTGCTAGCCAAAAGTTACGTTCTGATATAGTCGAAGACTGTGTAAAATTTGTAACTGCATCTTTCTCAGATGAGCATATAACATTGATGTGTTAGAGAAAGGACATATCAGGATAAGGTTTTCCATTATGGTGCCTTTTTGGCATGGGTCGTTTCTTCAATGAGATGAAGAAGGAAAATCTGGAAGTACCTTTTCACAATATAAACTGTTTTAGCATGAAATATATACATGTAGTTCATGAATTTCTTATTAAACAATTCAAACTTGTTAACTTGTGACATGTTATGGTTACTGTTAAAAGTTATACATAGATATTCCCTTATTAAGAAATATCTTTTTCACTATGCTTGGCATGTTTTATACACAAGTTGTCCTAGATTCATACCTCTCTAACAACCAGTAATTAAAAAGACAAAAGATGGGATGCATATAAAACATAAAGATATATTACACAAAACTAATTACATTTTAATTTTTTTTTTGTGTTTTAGGAATTGAAAGATGAGGAAAATGTGAACCAAAGGGTGGAATTGTAAAATGTGAACCAGAGGGTGGAATTGTAAAATGTGAATCAGAGAGTGGAATTGTCTAATTTCACATTATTGACCATCACTGATTATTTTTTTCTCACATTATTCAGCAAATTATCAGATAATTGTGTCCAACTAAACAATTGCCGCCATTGATAAATACTTTACTTCTGAACTATGCGATTTATTGAAAAACAAATATGATATTAGGGATTATCGTATGCGTTTTAGTTTTATATACTTTCTTACTTATTATGAAAGAATTTGTTTAATTAAATACATTTTTTTTTCTAAATTTGACTTTCGGGAAAGTAGGTGAAAAAAATTAAAGCAAAGACTGGTAAAACAGTATATGAGCAACTTCAAACTATCAATACATTATTATATAGTTTGAAGTGAGTACAAGTTGAATGTTTTTTTTAAAGAATTGCAGGAAATGGCTCCTTTTTTCAATGTTTTCACATTGTGACGTAACGTTTTTCCGCGTTGTGATGCCAAAAAAGGTCATGTGATGTGAGATTCATTTATCTCACATTGGTATCTCGCATAAAATATGTACAATCATGCGAGAAAAGAAGTATATGTAAGAACACCAACAAACTCCAACCATGTCATATACATACCTGTGTGGCCATCTTTTCCCTGACAATTCATATTGACAGTTGGTTGTTCCAATAAGAACTTAATTAATTCTAGACTCCTCCCATTTGTACAGGCACTATGAAGAGGTGTTTCTCCAAATAGATTTTCTTTTACCAAGCTATCGGGACCAGTCAAAGCAACTAGTTGTTTAACCACTTCCACTTTTGCATTGTAACATGCTCTGAAATTACAATTACAATTAAATTACAATTTTATAATATGCAACATTCAGACAGCTATAAGGCAGTAGGAACATTAGAGAGTTGTGTCCCTTTAGAAAGTTATAATTTATGTCTACTTAATAATTAATCGATTGATTGGTGTTAAATGTCAACTTTAGCAGTATTTCTGGTACTTAATGCCACTTTCAACAATATTTCAGTTATATTGTGGCAGTCAGTTTTATTGGTGGAGGGAACCGGAATATCCGGAGAAAACCACCGACCTGTCGCAAGTCACTGACAAACTTTATCACATAATGTTGTATTGAGTACAACTCGCCAGAGCAGGATTCGAATTCACAATGTTAGAGGTGATAGACACTGATTGCACAGGTAGTAATAAATCCAACTACCATATGATCACGACGGCCCCATCTACTTAATAATTAATTGATGTTAAATGTCAAATTGAGCAGTATTTCTGAGATATCATAGTGTGATCAAATTATATCAATTCATTACCATAACTACATGTTTCAAACACAAATTTGACAGTCTAAATACGTTTTTAAACACGTTTGATGGGTTAATCAAATATTGGAATGGAGTTATGTTTGAGTATCAAATTTGTGTTTGAAGGAAGTACACAGCTAGAGTTTGAAGTGAATTTGGAGGACAAATTTGACCCTGTAAACAGACCTTGAAAAATAAGATATATTTGTGTATAAAGAATCAAGCTTTTAAAAATAAAAGAAATGATAAAAAAGACAGCATATCTACTAAAAACTAGAAATTTACAGCAATACTCATAGATTGGTCAATGTATGATTGTAGCAGCAGGAAGCATGTCACTTCTCAGTTAGTACAACATATTAAGAAAGAAATTTATCTAACATTCAACTCTTTAAATCTTTTTGATTAAGTTCATCAGTACTTTAATAGTACCGTAATTATATTATAGAGTTGATATACAGACATTTGAATTGATGTCACATTTTAGATTTTTTTTTTTACCAATTCCATTTTTCATTTACTTTCTGATTTCTAATTTCCCATTATCAATAGCATCGGTGTAATGGTCAGCATGCTCATCTTGAGTGAGAAAGATCGTGGGTTCGAGTAACGGTCGGGTCAAACAAAAAACTATAAAATTGGTATTTGCTGCTTCTCAGCCGAGCATGCAATATTAAGGAGAAGGAGCAAAGATTTGAAATAGCTGAACAATTACTCCTTTGGCTTGAAACAACAATCAGTTACTCACTCACTCCATATTTCACCTTTTCACTTGATTTCAAATTTCTAATTTCCCTTCAACCTCCTAACTCACATTTCCATAGATAACTTACAAATGAAGTGGTGTGTCTCCGTAGATATTTTCTAAGTGAGCCTCAGCATTGTGTTCTAGTAGATAACTTACAAATGAAGTGGTGTGTCTCCGTAGATATTTTCTAAGTGAGCCTCAGCATTGTGTTCTAGCAGATAATGTAGTACCATTAAATGACCAGATTTACAACAGAAATGGATTGATTTGTGTTCCTCATCATCCGTTATGTTAACTGTCCAATGAAAAATAATTGATGTTAAGGTGGTAGACCTGGGTTACCCTAAAATTTTCCCATCATTCAATTTTTTTTAAATTTGCATCATTGAATAGTTATGTCTAAATACATTATCTGCCAAAGTTTCAAAAAATTTCACCGTGCCATTTTCTCCATAGCACATCCTAAATATAGCAATTTTGGGGGTATTCTTGACGCCAGATGGTAATACTAGTTTCGGAAGATTCTAATAGATATGCACATTTATTTCTGATTGAAAGGGAATATTTTGGCTTTAATACACTTGAGAGTGTTGTTGTTGAATAAATATGAAATATCTAGCATATCTGAATATCCTGTTTGGAGATAATCACATGCAAAACAGTGGAAACTGCAAAAAAGAGGGGATGCCCTGAGGACCACCTTGGTATTAGAAATCGGATTAAAAAAATTCCTGTCATTTAATTTCCACCAAAAAATGTCACACTGAAGAATAAACATATAGACATCATTGCACCAAATTTTACAAACTTTTACCGTCAGATTTTTAAAATATTTAAATTTATGTTTTTCATGGAAGGTACCCAGAAAAAAATGAAATTGTCGAGGAAAGTTATCACACACCCATCCTTTACTAGTTTCTTTGTTTATGAGATAAAAAATAACTAGTTACCAATAACAAAAAGCTTTTCAATTCTTTATAATTGACAAAGTGAATGTCCAAATTACCAAATGACTGCATTTGTCTTTTTTATTTTCAAGTCGGCTGGGGAGGGGGAGGGGTGGTTTGAGGGTGACTCTACTTGATTAATTCATTACCAAAAAAACACAAAAAACACAGACAGCCACCCAGCTGTATTGTTAAATTCCTTCAAATTCTGTGCTCCAGTTGTATTTGTTTGATTCTGGTTATTCTTTAGTTGTCTTAGAAGAAGGGGGGGGCGGCGGTATAAGAGAGGATCAGATATTACAATTTTTTCCCCAAACATAGCTTTCTATCTTTGCTAATATCTTGTTTATATCTTTCATATTTAACATTAAATTCATGTTTTGTATTTGTTTTATTATTATTATTGATCTTATATTTATTGATTTTAGATTTATTCATTTTTGCCTTGAAATCTGTCAATGACATCTAAATGTTCGTTTCCGTCCCCCTATTTCTTACGTCCCCATGATCGCCGTGTTTAAAACTTAGACATGTTGATTGTTTAGCTTTTAAAAAGCTACAAATAACTCAAGTTTTGTGAAAATAATTAGAATATAACACAATTCAATGGCCAATTTGGTAAAGGAAGCATCTGTTTGTATATTTTAAGATTTGGGATTTAATATTCACCTGGAATTTCGTCAGTACAAATTTGCAGAAGTTTGCCGTGATACTTTTGTATCAACAAATTAAACCTTCTTTATTGCTTGAATAAAACCTTTTCCTCTTATTGTTATGTATCTTCCCATTGATTACAATTGTTTTGACAATCAGCTTTACCATAAAACGAAGATTATTTGCAAGAAAAGAGTGACCTGCAAAAAGAAACAAGGCGACTTTAATTTCGCTTTGTAGTCGAGGGAGAGCGACTTCAGACTATTTAGGGCGAGAATTTCACCCACTTCGCCTGGTTTGGTGAGCCCTGCAAGGAGCACATCTATGGAAAGGTAAAAGGAAAAGGAGTCATTTTTTTAACTAGCCATATCCAATGTAAACAATCTTTGTCACCAAGAAACTTGGAATTGAGGGGGAATTTTCAAACGTACAGATGATCATATATTTGAGAAGACACTGAAAATAGAGTTATCTCCCATACCCCAGGCCTACTACCTTAAATTAAAATTCAAATTTATGGGTTAGAGTTATGGTGTTTAATGGCATTTTCAACAATATTTCAGTTATATCGTGGCGGACAGTAAACCAGAGTACCAGGAGAAAACCACCGACCTGCCGCAAGTCACTGACAAACTTTATCACATAATGTTGTATCGAGTACACCTTGTCAGAGTGGGGTTTGAACTCACAGCGTTAATGGTGTAAATCCAACTAACATACGATCACGACAATGACAGACCCTTTCAAATTTATTGTTGAACGTTTTTTTGGATTGATATGTGAAAATCTAAAAAAATCAATTTCAATGAAAATAAAATAGGATATCACAGGACATGAGAAGGATTGTGTTGAGTTTGGGTAATTAAATTCCATCAAGGTATCACTAAAATAACAGATATGAATAGAAGAAATTTAATAAAATTTAAATTTCTAAAGAAAAATAAAGTTTTTTTTAAAGATATTGTTTCTCTGAATAATTTTAAGTCTTTAAATAAATCAAAAATTTAAATTCTTAAAAAAACTACAAAATTCATATTATAACTTACCGTCTGCTTTCTGTTTGGAAGTTCCACAGATAAGTAATTTAGTAATATTCACATGCCCTTTAGAACATGCTAAATGTAGTGGTCTGTCCCCGACCCCGCCAGATATGTTTACATCAGCTCCACCTAAAACAAGGAGCTCTACAACCTGAAAACAAACAATAATCCATATATTTTTGATACTCTCAAATTTTTTCCTGTTGTTGACAATATTCTCTATTTACCAAAGATATACAGTCTAATTAAATTTAGATGTTTGTTTGACCTTTTTTTTAAATTTTATTTTGGAGATACATAAACATCTCAAAACATTTGGTCCAAGATCATGATACCAGATCATACAATCTAATAAAAATTACCAGATCAATTCCACCAAGTAACAAAAGCATAATGTACATGAAGAACTGCTTTGGTTTACAGGATACTTTTAAAACAGAATGACAGGGACTGCTGTGAATGTGTTTATATGATAATTTTGACTGGTAAAATGAAAGTTAAGAGAATTGGAATGCTAGTTGTCAACATAATTAAATTTGGTGAAAATAAAAGTCATATCCTGTTAAAAAATATCTTTAAAATCATATTTGCAGACTTTTTTTTTAAGACAGAAAATGTATCATCATCGAGTCTATGATAGTGGTGGTAATTTTTTGCATTATTATCCTTTAATCAGTAAATACAGGTAAAATACCTTGTCATGGCCAAAATTACAGGCCAGATGCAGTGGAGAAAATTTCACTGCATCACCTTTGTTTATTTCTGCTCCATTTTCCAACAGAAGGCTGGTAATCTGCAAAAAAAAAAACAATGAAAATGTCTAAATAATTAAAAATTTTATCATAATTTATTTTTCAACTTTAGGATTGGATTAATTTAGATTATTTAAAAATAATAAAACATTGCAGTAATTCTCGTATCCAGCTTGACATCACATTATGTAATTAATTAATCAATTATTAGCATTTGTGATGTGAAGAAAATCTTAGATTTAGATTTAGAAGCTAAGCATAATCCTCTGGATTCTACATAGACTACAATGTAAATTAATTATTTGATATCTAATCAACAGAAGTTAAATATAGTAATTGAATTCACCTCTGGTCCTTGTTGACACGAAATCAGATTTCTGTTTAAATTTTCTTCAGATTATTTATGACAGGTTTATTTTATCTTGTAAAAATTAAATTCAAATTTTCTACCAAGTTCTTACCTCAGCATGGCCACACATTGCAGCAATGTGAAGAGGGGTAATACCACTATTTCCTGCCAAGTTAATACCAACATTGTCATGCTCCAATAAGTACTGTACACATTCAATATCACCCTGAGATAAAAAAAAATAATATATACATATAAAAAAGCATCACCATTCCCTACCAATTTTTTATTGACTGACTGATTTATGCATTTTGCCAATTTTAGCAATATTGCAAAAATATTATGACAACAACTAAATTTAAACAAAATATTATTTAAACTACCAAATTGTATATATAAGATAAATTTATTCTATCGTTGATTTGTTTTGCGAGAATAGATTTCTCAGAGCAATATCCCATCGAAGGTGTAACTCGAGATATGAGATACCATGGCTGTCAGTTTTACTGGTGGAGGAAATCGGAGTACCCGGAGAAAACCACCGACCTGCCACAAGTCAATGACAAACTTTAATACATAATGTTGTATCGTGTACACCTCATCATGAGCAGAATTTGATTGTGTAATCACACCTTTATATTAAAACATTTTACTTGTACATCAATTATTCAAAATTACATAGCAAGCCTATACATCATTGGTTGATTTATAATGTTTAACATCACTTTCAACAATATTTCAGTTATATTGTGGTGGTCAGTTTTATTGGTGGAGGAAACCGCAGTATAAACTTACACATGTATCACATTAGTGAAACAACAGTGATTATTAAACACTACACAACTGAACGGTATTTAATCATAATTCACACAAACTAAAATAAGAGTTTGATGAAAAATTAAGGATTTCTTCGACTTACCTTATAGGTAGCTAGATGTAGAGCAGAGAACTGGTTTTTGGTTAGAACAGATGCTTGTACACCTTTCTCTATCAACAAATTAATTAGGGATCTGCTAGCTGAAAATACAATTAAACTTTGCATAAATTTGTAGATGAGTTAAACTAATACCTTAAAATGAACATGAAACAGATTTTTTTTATTGAACAGGAAGTGGAACTGCTTACCCTATGCAAAACCTATTGCATTTTTCGGAAATGAAATATGCTCTATTGTTGCACTAGTGATCGATTAAATAACCCCTGAGGGTCAGAACAGGAAAACTGGTCGGGTTAAATATTGGTTATTGAGATATCATCATCAAGGTAGGATGACTCTTGAGGTGGGAGGAGTGTAACAGGTGTTTGATTTATACAGGATTTCTTACACTGGGACTAGTTCACTTTATACAAGGTTTGGTCTAGACAGGCTTCATTGTATTCCTAAAACAATAATCATTTATCATATGATTTGTTTTACTTACTACCAGAGAGACTGGCAATATGAAGCAGTGTAAAGTTTCCATCCGTCTTCTCTGTAACATTTTCTTTTGATAAAATTTCTTTCAATTTATTGACATCACATTTTCTACAAATATAGAAACTCGCATGTTACAGTGCTTATAAATGATTACCATTGTGTGAGTAATAATTATTTAATGTCCAGTGAGCAATATTCTTCCTACCGGTATATCATGGCAAGATCAAGTTACACTTTGATGAGACAATGATATTTTTACTAGTAGATCACCACAACGAATTAGATTTTTTTATTATCTAATTATAATATTTATACGTATTGCTAGGTTTTTTCTAAACTATTTTTTAATGTTCAGAAGTTGTCTATTTTCCCCGGCAATAAATCATTCAATAGATCGATCGATAATCCGGAATTTCTATCATGACGTTTCCTGCTAAGTCATTGTGCTTTACCTGACCAGTGATTGACCC
Source organism: Bathymodiolus brooksi (assembly GCA_963680875.1). Lineage (NCBI taxonomy): Eukaryota > Metazoa > Mollusca > Bivalvia > Mytilida > Modiolidae > Bathymodiolus > Bathymodiolus brooksi. The sequence continues at coordinate 53,575,634 of OY804588.1, forward strand.
CACCATTCTTTGTACTTGAGATGAGCAAACTTAACATTACACCACACGAGAACAAAGGTTCTTGAAACCTACGTGATGTAAGAAAAAACTTTTATGGTTACAGTAGTTCCCCTCTTATAAGGCCACCCCTTGTGTCAGGACAGAATTCAGATGCACTGAAATAGTAAAATATTACAAAATTTCCCTATCTAGAGCAGACTTGGGGTCAATTACTTTCAAATGTAATCGATTACATTACAATTACTTTGCAATTTTCATGATTACATTACATTACGATTACATCACTTTTCAAATGTAATCGATTAAATTACAATCACTTTGTAAATGTAATCGATTACATTACTGATTACATTTAATGTCATGACAACCAATACATTAGTGTTTTATGTTATTTTGTCTCGTGTGCATCTGTCCAATATCTCGTATTTTTTTTAATGTATTTCTTAATCAGAACTATGAATTACAATTCAGTTGTAATGTGATCATTACATGCAATAACAAACTGTACATTGTAAATTATAAACAGCAATTCTCATTTTCCTATTTTTCATAAAATATGTCTTCTCTTATTACTATATATAACCAATATTGATTCCATCTTATACTATTAGTAAATATTATAACATACATTTGCACATTTTAATAATATATATCAAATAATTTCACACATCCTGTGAAAGTCTATTGAGGATAATAAACTAGCAGTTAATTACAGTAGAGTTCGTTTATAACGAACAGGCTTATAACGAAATCAGGCTTATAGCGAAGTAAAGATAAATCCCTGGTCCCATCGCTATTTAAACAATGTATTTCTGAAGGCCTATTACAAATTTTTTATAACGAAATCAGGCTTATAACGAAGAGAATTTTAAACCCAAACAACGTTTTTATTACTCAAAATTGACATGATATAGCAAAGAAAATTGCTGAACAAACAAATCGTTTACCTGTCTTCCGTTACGCACGGACGATCACATATTAGAATGGTCAAGTGCACTTGACACTTCCGTTATTGATAATTGAAAAATCAATAATCCCACCTTTGATGTTGTTAATGATGTCAATCAAGACTTTTCTTTAAAATATTCAAACAATAAAATGGGTTTTAATGATGTGATTAACAAGTTGTCAATTAATAACACACACGCTAATTTATTGCATTAAAAATTAATAAAATGTAATCTAAATTTTAATGAATGGATGCACAAGCTAAAGAAATTAAAAACAAAGTCATGTGTGAGATTAATTCATTCGCTATTGTTTATTTTTTATGATGATAGACTCTTTAATTAAACAACAAACTGCGTGATCTCAAGGTTCATCTAAATACCAAAAACAAAAGAAATGTACTCGTTCTGAAATTTTGATTAACCTAAGTTTTTATGTGTATATAATACCAAAAAGAAACAATTATTCTTCAAATTCAAATAAAAAAAAAAGGAAAATGGCTACAATCTTAAAATTGGCCATTACAAATATATATCCGAATTATCAGCATTATACCGATATCGATCCAAGCGTTGATACCCGACCTCATATTTCCTGTTTATAAAATAGATCGTGAACAAAGTTGAAAAAATGCTTCTAAGGAACATTTGAAGATACCAAAGAGGTATTCAGAAGTCGTAGTCTTTGAGAACTGTCTAAAGGATTAAATATTTTTTTTACGATAAAGGCCCACTTTACTGTGCATCAGTTATCATAGCGTAATGAAACTGCCCGGGTCAGAACCACATTTTTTTCTCTCTAAAATTATGTGACCTCGGTGGCTCGAACTACCGATAGCTAGAACAGATTTTGACAGTCCCTTCGAGTTCGAGCCAGCGAAGTTCTACTGTATGATTTTTCAAAAGGGGAGGTAATTCTATATTGTTTCCTCTTATAACGAACGATGCCTATAACGAACTAAGATCGAGAGTCCCCTGGACTTCGTTATCAACGAACTCTACTGTACCTGATAAAATTTGTAATTAAGGTATTATTTATGACACCAAATTATGTAACAATCACCATTACTAAATTTCACACCATTTGAATGTTTGTCCTTGATATAATAATTCAGAAGATAAAAAAACAAAAATCATTCTGATTCTAAAAACTTGCTTAAAAATGTACATCATTTCTCAGTCTAAATATGAAAACTAAATCCTTAATTTATGTAAATAGGTTTAATAAAATATCCATTACAAGTTGCATAGTAACCCACAAGTAATGAAAAAATTACCATATAATCCAATATTAAAAGGAAAATCAGCACCAAAATAAAAAGCAGAAATATCACATATATCTGAATATCAGATACAAGCCCCATTAGAATATTCTTTAAACAAAAAATCCAACATTTTACAAATATTACAACTTCCTATTTATCAGTTAATTATATAATAATGTTGTGGTAGCAATGACTATGCCAATATAGTGGTCAGGGTTGAAGACATAGTCATTGCTAACACAACATTATTATTATTATTATGCTGACTGTTATATGTAGAAAAAATATATTGAGAACTATTACAATAAAGGAGGTCCTGATATTGGTGACTAATAATATATTGAATCAGATAGTCTTGAAAGTGTGAGAATATTCTTTGTTTCATTTAAGGCTTTAAAAATATAAAGATTTTTGAAGTTTGAAATTTAATTAACAACAATAACAAGTATATTGGTGACTAATAATATATTGAATCAGATAGTCTTGAAAGTGTGAGAATATTCTTTGTTTCATTTAAGGCTTTAAAAATATAAAGATTTTTGAAGTTTGAAATTTAATTAACAACAATAACAAGTATTAAAAAACATTTAGACGACTATGATATATTGACAGATTGGATCCGCCCCCTTGCACATGGACTAGCTATATATAGCTTGACAGACAGCTGAAAACCAAACCTTCCCTACGTGAAACTGGCATAGTAGATGTACTATTTTCGCATAGTATATCAATGTTATATTCTTTGTGATATATGCCAAAATATCGTATGAACTTATATTACAGAAGAAATTTACAGAAAGCATAATAATTTGTAATATACATGTACGTACGAGCATCATAAATAAATGTTTCTGAAAATTATAATTTACATTTTCCTTTTTATATAATATCTTTATTGAAATTTAAATCTCTTTTTAAACTTGTATAAGAAATCTTCATGTTTTGGTTTATATAAAATATTTCTTTATCTTATGCAAATCATGAGGACATGGTGATAGTCTTTCATAGAAGCAATTTCATATATGAAATCTTGAAAGTTGTGTCAGATAATTTAAAATTTTAGAGCTTGTTGTGTTTTACACAAGCCGACAAACTGTTTTCACTGAATTTTTGAAACCCTAAAGAAATTGAAATTGAGATATTATTTGTTTGGATATCAAGTCTTCGAAGTCATAATTTATACTTAATATTTTTTATAGCTGTGATAGTTTTGATTGCAATTAAGCATATGATAACATCTACATTATTTGTTTAATAAATTTCATGAAGAAAATTCATTTACATAAATCATACATTAAATATCTAAGGAGATATACAGATCCCTCCAAGTGTATCAACGATCCTACTCTCAGGTCGGACACAGAGTTTTGTCGGACTTCACTCTTAAAATTGTCCGACCAAATTGTTCGACAAAATCCTCCCAGGTCGGAGTGAGAGTCTCCACTCTCAGATAGTTAAACTGTAAACAGGAAACGTCCCCAAATTCTGCTAACCAATAAATTCATGCTTAAAGAAACATGCGTATCTTAGTAAAGCTGAAGTAAATGAGTGATATACAGTACGGAAAGTATAGATATACAGTACGGAAAGTATAGATATGTTAACGGAAGTGAATATTAATATGTCCCTATGTACTCGCGACAATCGATGCCAAGGCCCTTTCACTTGCTGCAGACAGTTGCCGGTTTACGATATCGGGTGCGTTTGCTCTTTTGCGTAGGGCGAACGAACCCAGGTAAATAATTCTAATTTATACATTTATTTCTTTAAAGGCAAATTTGGAATAAAATTAATTAGTAAAATTTAAGTTTTATTTTGTTGATGGCGAATGGGTCATAAATCCGTAAATCCCGTTTTTTTTTCTTGAAAATTGGCAGTCTGCGGGGTCCTGATATAGGTGAAATAATATTTGATTAGTGTATTCTACGTTTTTTTTTAACAGTTTACCTGTCAAAACATCACCCATCTCAGCATGTCATCGCATCGTGCATTCATGATATACAAATACACCTATCACAGGTGTGAAAAAAAACATTGCTCAAGACTCCTTTTACTAAGACTTATAAACATAGATAACTATTTTGCGTTTTCGATTTTCAAGCCGTCTTATAATTTATTTGTACTTAAAAAATAAATTTATATCTTTTTTCTTATATATGTGTATAAATATCTTAATAAAATAAATACATTTATGGTGAGAAATTATTATACGTCATGATATCGTTATTTAGGTAAATACTTATTAGACAGATTTTTTTTAAAACCATTTTTGTCTTTTTAATTGATAACTGACCCAAGCTAAATAAATAAAATGTGACTTAATGTGTTAATTATATAAATCCTTGCCTTCTATAAATTTTAATTTCTTATCTAATTCTTATTCTTATTTAACAATATGGTCAGGTTGTTATTTTCATTGAATGGCATCTCAAAATAGATGGCTTCACAGTAGGGGCTCTTCCTGTATATTGGTTACATCCTGTATATTACAACTGACAGCTAATGCATGACAAACAATTTTAATCAGCCATCATTATCATAAAATACATTTTTTTAATCTTTATTTTTAATTCCCATCACCTAATCCAAATTAGTATAGTAGAGGAGTACCGTATTTTTCGGACGATAAATCTAGATAAAAATGACTATTTTGTTTACAAGTACAAAAAATGTATACCTTTATTTGGCTGTAGGTTTATTTCTGAATAAGAAGACTCGTATCATCGATGTTCTTGGTGTTATTTTTTTTTAAATAAAGCAATAAAAGTATACTAACAGGGGGTGCAATTCTGGGGATAAAATATTCAACATCCGAAAAAATCAATATTCAATGATTGAAGTGTTAGCGAAAATTAGTTCAATATTGTATTTTAAAATAAAATATATACTATAAAAAATGTATCTTGTTGAAAAAATTCACAGGGTGGATCGATTTACAATATAAAATTATTATCACAAAATATCTAAATATAGCTATAGCTTTTCAATCATACACAAGCATGCGTACGTGATTGTAGTAGAAAATGGCGGTTGCAATACATCTCACAGTAAACGTGTAGAACAAGCTTTTTATTCTAAATATACTGGAAAATAATTTATATCGATTTCGTTACTTAATCGATATTTTATTGCAATAATTTATATGAGGCTATGGGTGTTTAAACGTCACTTTTCAACAATATTTCAGTTATATATTGACCTTTGAGCTACCCTTCCTGGCGCGAATATGGTGCAAGGTAGAAATACACTAGGGTATTTACGTACACGGACATTCTACATACCGGAAAGAAAGTACGCTTACAAATACGCATCGATCACAAAATGTTTGACATGTTCACCTCGAGAAATGTAAAAAAAATCTTTAAATGTCCACTCTCACGTCCGACCTTATAGTCGGACTTAAAAGAGTGTTGACTCTCAAATTTGTCGGACATTTGTCCGACATTTTGGGAGGAATATGTCTGACCTGAGAGTATGATCGTTGACACACTTGGAGTGTACTGTTTATGTTTCAGTTTAAGACAAAATAAGTCAAAATGATGAAAAGTAATCTAAATGTAATCAGAAAGTAACCATGATTACAGGGTCAAAATGAATGTAACCGTTTACATTACGATTACATGTAATCTAAAAAATGTCCGATTACAGATTACAGTCGACTACATGAAAAATGTAATCGATTACAACCGATTACGATTACAAATTACGATTACCCCATGTCTGATCTAGAGAGACCACCCCTATTATAAGGTCACTTTTTCATTGCAGAAGGAGTGGTTTTATAAGAGTGGGGTTAGTGTACCATATGTTAGCAGCTTTATTAAATTTTAGATTAGGACACATGGAGTGACTTCTTAAAAATATTTTTTTGGGTCCTCATTTTCAAAAATCTACAAACAATAAGAAAAATTAGGCCAGTATCAAACATATAAAAAAAAACTGTACAATATGTATACTTACACACAACTTTGCTGAATTTCTGACCACTCAGAATCTCTTGGTCTTAAATCTTCAATTACTCTAGATCTGAATATGGAATAACTCTCACTTATCTTTTTTTTCAGTTCATCTGAAATGATTAAAAGATGTAAATATTCAGTCTTTGCTCTTACTCATTATTTCTGTGCTCTTTGAGGATGAGCAACAAACAGCAATCTTATAGTCTTTGACCTGACCATGGTTAGAACCCCACAATCTACCACGATTACACCATCAATGTGGTTAGCATGTGTATAAATTGGGTTTGTGGAAAGGTATACAAGATGTAGGTACTTGATACAACTTCATGTGATAAAATTTGTCAGTGACTCACGGATGGTCTGTGTTTTTCTGATGGTAGTCAAGCTTTCCCAACCAATAAAAATAATGCTACAATACAACTAAAATATTGTGGAATGTGGCATTAAACACCCATAATCTATACAAATATAAAGCATGTAGCTTGTAATGGATGCTAAAAGAGCATTATACGATGCACAACAGAAACAGACATCTTTTATTCATCCACAAACCATGTGTATGTCCAGGTATTTCAATAAGGTATATAAAAATTAGAATATATCAGAATCCAGGAAAACAAATAAAAAAATTTAGTCTCACAGTTTAAATATGACAATTCAACATGTTTTAATCCTATTATCACCAGTGATTCCGAAGGTCCGTCGGACATGTCCGGTAAAAATTAGCATGGTCCGATAATGTTTACCGGAACTCCGGACCGATAGTCCGACGACCGATTCGGTAATTATCTACAACTGTATTTCTCATGTTTTAATACTGCCACGATCTGTTCTTTGTCGGTAAGAACATATTTTACGTAATTCATCAGAAGGTCATTGATGATGATGGTATTGTTCACTATTGAAGCCTAGATTTGTTTAATTTCGTTCAATAACAAACAACATTGGCATCATTTTAAAGGGGACGCAACCCAACATTGTGCTATAGGAAATGTTGACCAAACTTTTTGTCCAAAGCTACTTTCAGCAAAACGAACTTTTGATTAAATTTTTTCTCATTTCTGTGACATAAATCATAGTTCTCATGTTTAATATGTTCACATTTGCGAGTGTTGGCCATTCAAAATTCGCTAAAATGCACGGGGACGCTTCACATTTTTATCCATCCACATTGATATTTTATACTCGACACCGGGTTAATATTACGATGTATCGAACTGTTTATTTACATGCATACATGTGTAAACGTAAATGCCTATGCAATTAAAAAATAGACTTTGAACTACAGTAACTTTATTCAATTGTTGCAATCTGAATTAAGGTCTGACAAATAATAACAACATTTTTGACTGCCAGTGTTCATGACAATATGTCAATTTTTTTCGGTCTGGTAAAAGCTGATCTGGTCTGGTAAAATTGTTTCTATTACCAGCCCGAATGTCCTGTAAAAGTAAAAACACCTTGGGAAACAATGAGAGGGGAGGGTTGGGGTCCCATTAACTGGTTCAAAACCACCACATTTTTGTGCTTGTTCCAAATCAGGATCTGGATTTCTAATGTCATATGTCCTTGTCTTTATTTTTTTGTGTTTAGTGAGTTGAGTGGTGATAGATTGTTTTGTTGATATTGACGAAATTGTTACCATAACTGTTTAAACTTTCTTTTTCATAATTTCTCTGACAATAAAATTATCTCTATTTAAGGTTAGATAGCTATAGGTTCTCTGTTTTTACACAGAGCTCCAGATAATTTTCAAGACCAAAGGGTAATTACCCCCTACTTTTGAAAATGATGCGTATTTTCATATTTCCTTTGCACTGTTGTACTCTCTACTTCAGAAAAGATTGCTTACATGTACACTTTTAAAATTATGTTTGACACAAGTGTTATTCAATAAACACAGGATGCAAGTGAAATGTATATCTGTTTAATTTGACACGATTGTGTCATGTTTATTAATAAAATGTTGTAAATATTTTGTCTTTTGCTCGTCGACTTCGGCAGTTTTCACAGCCGTGATGATAATGTCATCAATGATTCCTTTAACTATACTGTCACTAGACACAGATGAAACTGTCAGGAACTTTTAAAAAAGTATATAATTTTCCGTAGCGCGCTTATTCATGTTCTTGCTCATTTTCAACGAACAACGTGTTCCCAAATTCACTTTCGTTTTAGTTCTTAACTAAACCGCATTTATTTGTAATATTGACCGCGATTGGATGATTTATCCTAAACATCCAATCAGATCTCTTTTGACATCGATGCTTAGAAAGGCAAACATTCGGTACCCCTCGGATGTATACACTTTTTCTTTCGAAAAGTATAAAGAGAAGTAATTACGGGGAATTTCTCAAAGTCAAAAATGTATTGTTTATGTACACGATGTATTATCGTCAACAGCGCACAAGTACGCTCCGAATTTGGAAAGTTTGCTTACACAGCAATATGTATGCGTAAATGTACACTCTGATCTGATAATACATGCGTTTTTACTCGTTTTCATAGCGTAAAAAACGCAAATACGCAGCTTATCTGGAGCTCTGTTTACAGAAATTTTTTTTTTTACCAGCACATGAAACTGTTGGTCTTGATTTATAGTTCCCCATGCCTGCTCATCCTTGTTATAAAAGAACAATATTCAAGCATACTCTTCTACTGTTGCAGATCTTCTGTTTATTCATAATAAATAAATAAAATCATTTTGTAAATAAATTTTATATTTTAAATGAATCACATAATTATATATGCACATTTTCATGATGTGAAAAGTCTAGTATCTAAAGATATTAATATTAGCAATCTATTCATGACAAAAAAAAGCATCAGAATGGCACCAGGGGGCAGAATTTAAAATTTCCAGAATATCTTTCATAGTGCTTGTGATGAGATTTGCCTGGAGATACAGAGCAGAAAATTTCTTTGGAAGTCAAATCTCAATGAGATTAAGGTTGTATCTGCTCTTTTTACATGGCAATGCATCATTTTACATGGTTTAACAGAAATTTGTTAAAGGGAAAAATAGTAGCATCTTCCTTTCAGCGTGAATACATTACATATACATTGCATTTTTGTCTAAACAACAGTCTGTGCCAAAAACCAGTAGCCCTATGCCCCTGTCTAGTAAAAAATGGTTCGGGCTAGTAAAAATTGCATAAAATTTGCTTAATCAAATATAAAAAAATTATTCAGGTTAATTTGTGAAAATGTTTTGGCACAGACTGAAACAATAGTCTTGTGATGCTATGACTATCCATTGCTGTTTTCCAAGTGACTTCCACAAAACAACGGTCTATATGGAAAAAAACTGCATTTGTAGCAAGTCTGTTCTGGTGCTAAATGTTTGAAGATGTTGTGTATCTGGTATTAGTGGTTGATTGTGGAACAAGGTAGATGTTATGATCTAGTATTGATACAAGATTGTGTGTTATTTTGCACATCATTGTTACAAATGTACTTGGTTTATGCACAGGCACTCGACGTTCAATGAATAAAATGTAGGATCAATGTGGAAAAAAAATAGTGTCACTGTTATAATAAAGAGAAGGCTTCCAATGCATTTTTCGGCACAAATGTAAACAAATCGGTTTATTTTTTTCGTATACGGTTTTCGCTTGACCTTTGCGGAATTTATGGATGGAGACCTATCTAATAGTTTCTCCGCCGCATCATTTATTAGAGAGCAGACGATCATACTTCACTAAACCATACTTTTGTGACGTCCCCAGAAATATTCGATTTCCATTGTGGAGCGACCATGATATTGCAGGACCGCACAGAATAATTAATAAAAGAAAACTAGATATAAAAAGAATTACGACCGATTACTGGACAATTGAACTAAAAGGTATACATTTCATTTAGTTGGTAAGCTTCTGACATTTTTTTGTGACCAGTAAGTGGTCGTAATTTTTTTTATATCTAGTTTTCTTTTATTATTTATTCTGTGCGGTCCTGCAATATCATGGTCGCTCCACAATGGAAGTCGAATATTTCTGGGGACGTCACAAAAGTATGGTTTAGTGAAGTATGATCGTCTGCTCTCTAATAAATGATGCGGCGGAGAAACTATTAGGTAGGTCTCCATCCATAAATTCTGCAAAGGTCAAGCGAAAACCGTATACGAAAAAATAAACCGATTTGTTTACATTTGTGCCGAAAAATGCATTGGAAGCCTTCTCTTTATTATAACAGTGACACTATTTTTTTTCCACATTGACCCTACATTTTATTCATTGAACGTCGAGTGCCTGTGGTTTATGTTTCTTCGAGTTTCAAGTGATTTCAAGTTTAGATGATCTATCACGGAAGCGACGCTGCTGATGCTATGTAATCTGTTGACAATATACCGTGCAGCCCTTCTCTGTACTTTTCGATATTATTTTAAAGTTTTTTTTAGTGAGGAAACCAAACTGTCTTTAACTGATGAACAATATTCTACTCAGTTAGTGTGCTTGTGGATTATTTTACCTCCTTTTTAAAAATATAGTATACAAATATGCTAAAGATTACATGTCGAAGCAAAAGGAGGCTAAAATCTGTCGAAATCAAATCAATGATTAGCGTTTTAAAGCATTTCCATTTTTCAACTAAAATGTCAAAAAACTTGAAGAGAACTGAAAAGTGATGGAAAGGAAACCGCTTATATCCAAAATAATTTTTCTTACTTGTGTATTCTAACATTCAGTTGAATATTAGCCAAGCCACATTTAAGAAAAGGTATCGTAACTTTTAATATAGATAAGTAATCCGAAATTGTATTCAATGCAAAGAACAAGACAATTTTTTTTTTTTTTTTTTTTTTTACAGAAAATTGATATATGCGACACAAGCAATATTCTCGCACCTTACCGCGAGAGACATTCGGTAGTTACCTGTAAACAATATGGAGGGGGAGTAATCATGTGGAAATCTTTATTACCTTTTTTTATCGATAAAAATCAACATTATTGAGACAGTCGAACATGGTCTCGGATGAAATATTTAAAATGTAAATTACATTGACACACGTCGCAGACCGACGACTGAAAGGTTTTCAAAATGAAGAATTCTTGCAACTGGACAAAAGAGGATTATTTTCCAATTTTAATACATTCCGACAAAAGATCACACCAAGCATTGGAATTATTCGTTGATGATCTTCATTCAGAAAAAGAAGCAACCATTACTACATTTCTGAGTCATTCAGGAGCTGAGGATTTTCTATGGGGTCTTGCTAAACTTCTTGGGAGTGAGAGTCCAAGGTAAAATATTACACTATTAAGACTATAACCTGTATAGGAGTTCTTTTGGTAAGAGTTCATTATGACACCCCCCACCCAAAAATCTATGGAATTTTATTTTTAATAAGCATATTAATTTAATGATTTTGATCCTTATGATTAGGGTTAGGTTTCTTGGGGGTGGGAGTGCCATAAGGAACTCTTTCCGTTTAAAATTTTTTTTTTATTAAAGGCAGATGCGACATGACAAGCCAGTGAAAGATAGGCTAGTCATAACACTTCCTTTTAGACCAAGATACAATGTCAAATCTAAAATGCCTATGTCTATGGACACTATATGTATGCTAAGTTAAAGAACATTTAACTAATATTTGTTACCCCAATTTTTGTCATCATCGTGTTATTAGGACTTGCATGTATAAAGTTACATTTCCATATTTGATAAGGCTATTCAAAATATTGACAGACTTTTGTATTAATTTCTCTATTCTGAATGAAACTGAATCATAAGTATTTAAATATACAGATTAACAATCAAACATGCCTTACAAGGTGCCTGTCTATAAAGGGCAGTTCAATTTTCTACGTTTAATGAATAGTATGTATAATTTGAACATGTAAAGAAATCTGCTCATAAAGGGCACATTTTCAGTTTCCCTTCAATGTCATTGATATACAGGTTTTTACTGTATTTATCACACCATTAATAATTAAGAGATAAACATTGTTTTGATTGAGTTATTAAATTTGTCTGAAATTGACAAACTTTGTATTTGACATCTTTTATACTAAAGCGTTCTAGTAAACACATAAGAAGAATTAGAATCCGATATATATTTGATTCCGGAGTACATTTGCAATTCGAATAAACATGCTATATAAAATTGCATTATAATATATTAATTGATGTGTTATTATTTACGTTTTATGACTATCACTGGGTCGATACCTCTGCTTGCAGTATTTACGCTAACCCACTTGCCCGAAACCTGGGAAAGTAAAACTGGATTCAGACAAGTGAAATTTATGAAAGAATTTGTTTGAATAAATAGAAAAAATTTCTGAATTTGACTTTCGGGCAAGTACCGTAGATGAGAAAAATTAACACAAAAACTGCTTGATGGACTATTAGTTCCTGAGGGTATCACCCGCTCAATAATCAGTGCTTCAGCACTGACATGGTTTATTAGATATATATTTTTATTAAAACTAACTGACATGGTTTATTAAATATATATTTTTATTAAAACTAACTGACATGGTTTATTAAATATATATTTTTATTAAAACTAACTGACATGGTTTATTAAATATATATTTTTATTAAAGTTAACTGACATGGTTTATTAGATATGTATTTTTATTAAAACTAACTGACATGGTTTATTAGATATGTATTTTTATTAAAACTAACTGACATGGTTTATTAGATATGTATTTTTATTAAAACTAACTGACATGGTTTATTAAATATATATTTTTATTAAAACTAACTGACATGGTTTATTAGATATATATACAATATACGTACATTGTCGGTAAATATAAAATTTATTTGTACGAGCTTTAGAAACAGGCAGAATAGCGAGTCTTCGGCGATCTTTTCAGGCCTGTTTCGCAGCGAGTACAAATGAATTTTATATTTAACGACAATGTACGTATATTGTGTTTATCCTGCAATGTCAAAAAAGTCGGAAAACTTGTCAGATTTAAACAAAAAGGACAGAAACAAGCGTCATTCCTCGCCTTTCATAAATGTTGTCAAGGGTGTCTTCTTCGTGGTCCGCGTTACATTAGTACCAGTTTCATATTTGTCTGCTCCCTCCGCTGTACCTAGCTACAGGGTACCAGGAAAGTTTATTTGCAGGCTGAAAAGCTTATTCGTAGGCTGAAAAGTTTATTCGTCTAGTACGAATAAAGCAAAAATTTATTCGTATAGCATATTTGTACAGCAAATGTACTGATTGCAGGATAAATATTTTTATTAAAGCTAACTGACATGGTTTATTAGATATGTATTTTTATTAAAACTAACTGACATGGTTTATTAGATATGTATTTTTATTAAAACTAACTGACATGGTTTATTAGATATGTATTTTTATTAAAACTAACTGACATGGTTTATTAGATATGTATTTTTATTAAAACTAACTGACATGGTTTATTAGATATGTATTTTTATTAAAACTAACTGACATGGTTTATTAGATATATATTTTTATTAAAACTAAGGTTCTCCTCCTTCAGACATTAGCCAATTATGGCTATCCTGTTCAGGCCTTTTTTTCCATTTATAATTTTTCACCTGTATTAATATCAGTACATTTATTAAAACGTAGATGTCTAATTTAATGCAGGTTCATAATTTATATTTTAGAGATATTCTATCTATCTGTAGATTTCTGTATGATTTGTAAGTGCTTTCAGGTTTATAACACTTAACTACAATGTACCTGGTAATGATTTATTATTAATAATACATAATAAAGTAATTACCATAATTTAGATCAAATTGTTTATTTAAATATGAACAAACAAAATGTCAGATTAGACAGGTTAAATTGAGGACATTAAGCAAAAATATAAATAGTACTTGTATTTGAAAACAAAATTTGATCTTTCCTATTGTAATTTGCACCATATAACATCTTCATAATGTCATGTGTATAAGTATTAAAGTTTTAAAAGGCACCAATTATATATTCTATTCAATGTGTGTTGTTAAAATTTCAAGAAATATATATATAGTGAATCTAGCCGATTGATCTATGATGTTGGAGATAAGGCTAAACGATTGGTGCTGCACTGTATCAAAGGTGTAGCCCAAGACCTCTATCATTTTGCCTGGACCCCTGAAATTTTCAGACTAACCCAGCTGGCTACTGAAATTTTGAATATTTTATGTGCAGAGTCAGTTGCTGTGCCCTAAGAATTTTTGCTGGGCTACTAAAATTGTTATTTTATAAATGGGGAGTCCAGGGCTCATCTAGGCAAGTTGCAAGGATCTCTGTGAAGTTTTGTCCCTGTACTCTATTCGTTCATCTTGAATGCAGGTTGTAATGTTTTAAATAACTACATGTAGTGTAAATTAACATAATTGTAAGGAACCTAGGCCTTTGGAGTTATTATTTATGAAAACAATTTTCAAAAAGGAGAACATGATTAAAGAGCAAAATACACTGATTTATTAATATACTGTAATGGGAATGCTCCTTTACCTAAGGTTATAGAAACTGTAGTAGGTTCATAATCACCTCTGCTAACTGCATTAGTGGGGATATCCTTTAGCTCAGTTGTTAGAGTGGTGGCTTACAATGTGAGAGGTCCAGGGTCAGGGATCAAATCTCATCTGGGACATTGTATTTTTCGGAGGTAAAACATGCTCTACTGTTACATTGGTGATCAACTAAATAACCCACGATGGTCAGAGCAGGAAAACTGGTTGGGTTGAATGTAGGTATTTGAGATATTGTCATCAAGGTATGATGATTCTTGAGGTGGGGGAATGTAATGGGAATGCTCCCCTACCTAAGGTTATAGGAACCGTAGTAAGTTCATAACTACCTCTGCTAACCACGTTAGTGGAGATCTCCTTTAGCTGAGTTAGGAGAGCGGTGGCTTACAATGTGAGAGGTCTCTGGATCGAATCCCATCAGTGGCATTGCATTTTTCGGAGGTAAAACATGCTCTACTGTTGCAATTCCAATTAACGTAATTAACCCATTTTTAAAATTATTTATAAATATATACAATGTATGTTAATTAACCGTTGACATTTTAAATGGTGTTGTGTTTCTTTATTAACAGTAGTATAATGCATATGCATATATTAAATAGTCTATCAAAATTCAGTCTACTAAAGTACTATATATTGACTTGATTTATTCCGACTCTGTCTTTTGTGTATTGTAAAAGTATGAGTATACAGTTTAAAAGTTTAGGTGCAGTATTGCAGTTCTATTCAATTGAAGTATTGTTGAAACAAAATAAATTAGCATTACAGAACAATAGATTTACAAAAATTTGAGTAGTCTGTGCTTAATCATTCAGTTAATGGTTTAATTACTGTTGCTTATTTACGACATTAACTTAGAATATTATCACATGAGAGAAAAATAATCGGTAATACAGTCAAACCTGTATTAAGAGGTCACCTTTGTGACAAAGAAAACATGGCCTGATAAGACAGATGGCCTCTTAAAAGAGATTCAATTCATGTGAAATTTTCTATGACAGGACAAGAAAAATGTGACCTTTTAATACAGGTGACTGCTTAATAGAGGTGACTGCATGGGCAGATTTGACTGTACATTGAAATATTTATTTTAATCCTACTATTTATAAATTAAAAAACTAAATATAGATAAAAACTTTAGTAACCGGTGATCGATTTTAAATAGATTTATTATTATATCAGGTAGTAATATCACTATGGTATATATATTATATACCCTTGTATAATTCATTAAATTCACGGCATTTAAAACTCTTTCTTTTTTTGTTCAATTGAATACCAAATGAATGGTATTAAGAAATTTAAACCATCATTTGCAAAGCACTAACAGCATGAATATATAATATATTAAAATATCATTCAATATTTCCCTGATGTATTTTGATATTTTCAGTTTATGTTATTGATAACACTTAAAACATTTAATGGCGATTTTAAGGCTGTTGGGACATGTTCTAATCGATATTTGAAATGCTGGTATTGTATACTGAGTGACTTAATTTTCCAATAAAATGAAAAACATCAAATACCGCACTGTCCGAACAGAACTTTCCAAAATCCAATCGCAAAATCGTAGAAAGAGGCAAAATCGATACCCCTTAGGCTTACACACATATACATGACAGCTCACTTTCCGAATGTTTTAAAAAGGCTTTTAAAACTTTGTATTATTATCCAAGTTCGTTACAGTTTTATATATTGAAGTCTTCAATATTATGTCCACATAAAAACAATATTTGGTTTGTCACTCCTATTTGTGTTCTGATATTTTATTTCAATACTTTGTGAATAAGGAGATTATGTCAAACCTTATATTTTTTATTTAATTTACATATTGCAGTGTCTAACGTATTGTTTACCATGATTTCTGTATAACAATGCAGTCCTTGAAATGAAAATTTGAATTTACTGGTCCAAATCAAATTCTTGAATTTATTTTTATAAAAATTGAAAAATTTACTGGTTCGAAACAGAGTTTTACTGGTCCTGGGCCGGAGGACCGGTGCTCATCGTGAGGACTGACAATGGTGTTCATGTCATTATTATTGTACACAACATGTGTCATGTTTTGAGCAGAAGGTGTGGGCGGACCTTATGAAGCACCTAATGTGACCTTTTATTAATCTTGTTTTTGTGGGAGTTTGCATTGTTATTTTTTCGTACTGTTCCCTCTACTGAAAATTGACATTTTACCTCTATCTTGATGAACTTCTATTAATGACATGGTACATTTGATTGGTTACGAGGGGCCGTCGTTCAAATACCGCTCCAGCGAGGTGTACTCGATACAACATTATGTGATATAGTTTGTCAGTGGTTTTTTTCGGGTACTCTGGTTTCCTCCACCAATAAAACTGACCACCACAATATAACTGAAATATTGTTGAAAGTGGCATTAAACACCACAACCCTAACCCCATTATATAAGAATATAATACAACTGAGTCATGAGTGGCCTTTATTTAGGTGAACTTTTACCATCTTTTGGCAACTGCAATCTCAAAGTCATTAATTAAATTTTTCATACTTAAAATACATGTGCAATTGTATTGTGTGTTTACCTCTGGATCAACTCTGTATTTGAACCACTCATCAGGTCAAGAGCTAGTGTTCACTTTTTGTGAGCTATATTGTCGAATCAATCAATTTTAATTTTCAATATTTTGACATCCTGGCAACAATAGATTTTAAAACAGATTTACTTCAGTTTTATCATTTATTTCTTTTATTCTGACATCTAAACAACGTAATCCTATATTTATGTTTTTACTTATTTGTAACAAGAGTTTTCAAAATAAATACTTTTTAATTAACGAGAATGAGATATCATGTAAAACAACATTGGTTCATTTATATTCAAAATAACAGAAACAATGCAATTTTCTTTCAATTTGATGCTAACGGTAGATGCAAAAACTTGGTGTGATAAATCACGATAATAATCTGGATAACTTAGTAATGGAGAATAAATATTACTTAAAAGGAGATCAGATACAGTTCTTTTACATTGGTCAAGTTGATTTAGTAGATAAAATCAATTGAACACACCTAAAATAATCAATCAAGCACACCTAATATCTGTAAAGTCAGGATAATATAGTGTCAACATGGCACTACCTCCATTTTTATTTTGCTTTGATTTGTAGAAAATAAAATCTTGTTTAACTGTATAATTTGTAAGCTTCTTGTTTGATGGTTTTTGTTTTAATGATGCTAAATTATTTTTGATCATACAAACTATCATGCGTCATTTACTTGTATAATTTGAAACGTATCCTGACAGTCGCAAAAAGTTATGTTAAAATAAATATGACATTATGAATAAATTCGTGATAAATCAATATCGTTTCAAGTTCTCAACGTAATTATTACAATCTAACTTTTAAATTATGTAAAATGATTTTCAGGCTATTAAATTTTATTCCCCGTTAATGAAGATTGCATGTATGATACAATTTTTACGCTAAAGAGAGCTTTTGATGAAATATCAATAAGATATTTTAAACTAATTTGATATGCAGGATTGAATTGATTTTGATGGTATAAGTAATGTTAGGTATTGCATTTTAAATAGTGGATTTACATTTCGATAGATCAAGTTAAAAATTCAATTTGATTTAAATAGTAAATTTCATTTATACGGGTTTCTATGATTTTACGTAGCACAATAGAAGTTGATTAAAATTTTCTTCTCTTTATTCATTTTACATTAAGTGCGGGAGGTTGTCGGTTCAAGCCCTGCATGGTCGGATTAAATTAATGACTATCAAATTGGCTTTTGCTGCTTCTCCGCTAGGCAATACAGCATTAAGGAGTTAGAGCAAAGACTGATTGGCTGGGAATCAGTATAATGTGTCGGTGTTGAGTGCATGTCTAACAATGGATTGTTGATTCCGTGAGCTATCACTATAAAAATCCAACTCAGTATGTTGATCTGGTACAAAGTGGATATCATTATTATCTCATCAAATGTAACTTGTTCTTGCCATGATATAGCTAAAATATTGCTTATTTGTCGTTGAAGAACAATCGCTCACTTGCTCACTACTGATTGATTGATTAATTGGTGTTTAATGCCAACTTTAGCAGTATCCTCACTATTGTTAAATTATTATATCATTAATAAAATGAAAAAGAAAAAAACACCACACTATCAAAACAGTTCCAAAATCTAATAGAAAAATCTAAGAAACAGAAGAAAAATCGATATTCCCCAAAAACACATGTACATGTATATACATGACTGCCCACTTTCCTGGTTTGGTACAAGTACTCTGATAAAAAGTGGCAGGGTTAAAATTGGTTTATGATTTTTTTTGGTGCATTTTATTCTAGTTAAGACCAGAATTTCGTGTCAATGTTTTCACCTTAGGATTATTAAGTGTAAGATATATCATAAGGGAAACAAATTTACATATGTAATTATACAGTGAAACAAATTTACATATGTAATTATACAGTGAAACAAATTTACATATGTAATTATACAGTGAAACAAATTTACATATGTAATTATACAGTGAAACAAATTTACATATGTAATTATACAGTGAAACAAATTTACATATGTAATTATACAGTGATATATGTCTAAACCAAACATTGGAAAAATTGGAATCCAGTATGAACTGAATCTTAAATAAATTCCCAATGTAGGAAATCTTTGTTTATTTAACCTGTATAAATCAAACACCTGTATATTTTGAACACAAATTTATTTGCACGAGCTTTAGAAACAAGTAGAAAAACGAGTGCAAATTAATTTTATATATTGACGACTGAATTCAGAAACAAAAATAGTGTAATGTATACAGTATAATTTGTTTATCCTGCAATATCAAAAGGTTTAAAACAACTGCCAAATTTTCTGACAACAGCTGAAACAAGTGTCGTTCTAAATTTTTCAAAGGCATCATCTGTGATGTTAGCACTTATACTGTTACTGTTTCTTTCTGTTGCTCAACATGAATCAGGTACCAGAAAAGCTATATCTTGGTCAGTGACCGTATATAACAAAAAAAAATCCAGTCAATGCAATTTGACTGCTCAAATAGAACCAATGCAGGATCAAATAGATTATAAATATATTAGATTGTTTTATTGAATTTTTATTGTATATGTATTATATTATGACAATATAATATAGTTTATATTATTAATAGGTTGGGGTTATATTCAGACGTTCATTTGCCTTTAAAGTTTACTCGCGGCCATCTGAGCTTTATTTGAACCTAGTCATGTTTTTTCAAGTGTTTGTTATTGTACATGACAACGTTTGTTTAAATAGTCTTTTTTTGATATTTTGAAATCATTTTATCTTGTCTATTAAGGTTTAGGTTTATGGTGGTTAAAGCCATTTTCGAAAATAATTCAGTTATATCATGGCGGTAAGTTTTATTGGTGGAGGAAACCGGAGTCCTCAGAGAAAACCACTGACCTGTCGCAAGTCACTGACAAACTTTATCACATAATGTTGTATTGAGTACTCCTCCTCATGAACGGCCCCTACGTTGCCATTCATATTTCATTGAATTTTTAGTAAATAACTACCGGGTAGATACAATAGATTTATAAAAAATTCATATGATTTAAGTTTATAAAGTCTAAAAAGCATTTAATTTTTGATTTTGTTATTTACAACTAAATATGACTAGATTTGAAAATGTAATTTTTTTAGCAGGTAGTGGTATACCCACTGCTTTTAGATTTAATAGCCCTTGAACTTTACATGAATTCATTACCATAAAATTAATAATATTTAAAATCTCAATCCTTAAATAATTATGGAGATTTCTTTGTAAAGATTTTATTTACTTTTACTCTTTGGTCAGTGGCCTACGCCAGGGATTTGAAGGTGAACAGTACCACCGGTTAACAAGTATTGACCCAGCCAGACTTAGGGGGATTATTTTATTATAAATCAATAGTTTAGTAATGTTCATTAACAAAATAATATTTTAGCAATCAGGTATTATTTACCTGCAAAATATTACATTGTATTGATATAAGTATTATATATAGGTATTTGATTCCAGAAGAAAAGATGTTTACGTATATATTTAGCTTTTATTTATTGAAATAACATCTACATATGGAATCAGCGTCTTTTATTTAGACAAATTATATATATTTGTAGAAGTTAATTGCATATAGGTTTTGTGTCCTACTCTTTGCATTGTTAACAATACAATGCTAAGAAATACCATTTCAAATTATTTTGGAGCCATTTTGGTTGTGATCGCATGGTAGTTGTATATATATCTACCTATGAAATCAATGCTTATGACTGCGAAAGTTACAAGTAATTTGATTTCCAC
Source organism: Bathymodiolus brooksi (assembly GCA_963680875.1). Taxonomy (NCBI): domain Eukaryota; kingdom Metazoa; phylum Mollusca; class Bivalvia; order Mytilida; family Modiolidae; genus Bathymodiolus; species Bathymodiolus brooksi. Next base: position 53,596,582 of record OY804588.1, read on the forward strand.
ACTTGGTGAGGTATACTTGATACGGTTTTATTTAATAAAGTTTGTCTGTGAATTTCGACGGGTCAGTTTTTTTTCTCTTAGTTTCCTCGACCAATAAAACGACCACCACAATATGTATGACTAAGATATTGTTAAAAGTGGTGTTAATAACTATTTCCCTAATGTTTGTGTCTGTATAATCCAAATTAAACTCTAGATGTAACTTTTTGTGTTGATATGGTATCTTTAGTTGTAGTACAAAATTATGCCCTTTGTAAAAGCTCAAAGTTTTAATAAATGAACATGAGAGACTATCCAATTTTACACTTAGGCACAAATTAGAAGAAAGGAAGAGCACTTTTATTGCTGTTCTACATTTCACAGCCACAGTAGGGTCTTCAACAATGAGCATACCCCATACTCTAAAATGATTGGGAAACGGACTCTAGCTTGCAGTGGAGTGGTACTCAGGAAAGCAATCGACAAGTGCTGGATCGTCCGGGAATTTGTTGGTTTTGATAGCGAACCATTATATGTACATCTTGTCTGTGTCGATCGCTCCTTTTTTTTTGTTGATACTGTTGGAATATTGATGGCTTGGGCGTCGCTGTTGTGCTGGTCGGTTTGCGTTGTTTCATCTTGAGAAGGGTTAATGTCGGCTGTCTGTGTTTGTACACAAGTTGTATTCTCACCAATGGCTTCCCTTTTCGCCTTCCACTGGTCCATACGTTTGGCGTTTCTTCTCCTGGTGGAAGGTGCTTCTTTTTTGGGGCCTGGCTGGTAGTTTCTCCTTTTTTTTCAACGGGTTTTCCAGCCTTGATCCACACCAGCTTGACCGATACAGTGTTGGAATTAACTTGTTAATATCTTCCCATATATCCCTGCGTGTTTGAGAAGTCCAACCAATTCGACAGGTAAATATCCATTGTTGAGTTGAGTTGTTTTTGATTTCTGCTCACTGTAAAGATGCATCCGCTAGTCAAGTCTAGATCCGAATTGTTTTGTTGTATTGAAACCTTTGATATACCCCCAGGTAATATTACCTCCTACAAACTATTTTATATTTTATTGCCTTGATATTAGGTCTTGATGTAAAAGATTGTTATTTTTTTACAATTGAAATAATGTTCTAAAAATTTAATTATACATTTTTGTATGCCTCAATTTAAAAGAAATCATTTGTCATTTTGTAAACTTTAATTAAAGAAGTCTGGAATTTTTTTTATTTATTGTAATTTTGTTAAGTAGATTATGGGTACACAATCTTAAAGAGTTCCTACCTTTGTATGTTGTAAACTATTACTTGTTTGGATTTTAAAAAATGTGATTAAATTCTTATTTTCTTGAGAAACATGACAGCAACAAAAAATGTACTCAAGTCTTTTATTTTAAGGGGAGATAATTAGGCATTAGATATTTGTTTTTCCATGTTTTATCGATCACCTTTGTTTAACTTTTTATTCCTAATATCAAAGTGGGAAATTTAAATATAATTAAATGTCTTGCTAGTTCATACACATTATTTCAAATTTTAGACAAAATGAATTTGCGGGGCTATCATGGTTGTGATCGTATGGTAATTAGATTTACAACTACCTATGCAATCAGTGCGTATTACCACTAAAATTGTGAGTTCGAATCCTACTCAGGCAAGGTGTACTTGATACAACATTATGTGATAAAGTTTGTCAGTTACTTGCATCAGGTCAGAGATTTTCTCCAGGTACTCTGGTTTCCTCCACCAATAAAACTGACTGCCACAATATAACTGAAATATTGTTGAAAGTGGTATTAAACACCATAACCCTAATCCTAACCATTGTTTAACTTTTTATTCCTAATATTAAAGTTAGAAGTTTTAATGTCACATACATACACATTATTTCATATCTTAGACAACAATGAATTTGACAATCATTTGAAATATTTTATGTTATTGTTTATGAATGTATGGAAAAATTTATGGAAAAAGTTATTGGAGCATTCTAAATAGAAGAATTTCGGTTATGGGCATTTTTAGATTGAGGTGTACTCGACACAACATTATGTGATAAAGTTTGTCAGTGGCCTGCAACAGGTTGGTGGTTTTCTCCTGGTAGTCTGGTTTCTTCAACCAATAAAACTACATGCCACGATATAACTGAAATATTTTTGAAACTGGCATTAAACATGACAACGCTAACCCATAAACAATATCTCTTATAGAAGAAGTCAAATACTAATATAACATCGTGATTACAAAAATAAATGACATCATCAACATGTAATAATATCAGAGTCAGTGAATGCTCACTGTTAACTGACTACTAGCTGAAGAGGTAGTATCTATAGAATATCAATAAACGGACATGGTTCCATTAATTTAAATCTTTTTACAAATTTGTTTACTTCTGGCTACTTAAGACAATTTTGACTTTAAATGTAAATAAACAGCGATGATTCAAGTGGTATAACCCTCAATTTTGTTTAATTAAGAAATAATTCATGGAAGCCGTTTTAAAATTATTTTTGTAAGCATTTTATCTTGAGCGATAACCAAGTCACGGAAGATGACAATTTACAAATGTCAGTTGATAGATGTTTTTCTTTAGTATTTTTACTGGAAATCTACCAGGTAATGAACTAAGCAAACATTTTAATGTTTGTAAGCACTTAGTCCTTTATAAAAACATGAAATCACTTAGGAATGATGTCCATATTTTTTTGGACAATTGTTACGCATGTGTGCAGTAAATGTAATATATATCAGGAAAAATAAAATAAAAATCCAATCACTATAAATCCACTAAATTTCGAAAGAAAACAACCACTGAATGTGGAGGTCGATCTTCACTGAACACTAGCCAGTAAGAGAATGAGGGAATGCACGTGAAAACATGCATTTTCTTTGGGAATGGCTAGTCGGGCTGTACACGCAGGTCGTGTCAGCAAGAGATAACACTTGAGTATCTTGTTGAGGTTATGATATGAAATTTATCACTGCATGGTTTTTATAGCAAATGAAAGACTTCATATTAGAATGTGAAGTACAGTGAAAACTGTCTTATGTGACCTTCCAAGGGAACATTGAAATATGGTCACATTAGACAGGTGGTCACTAAATGTAGGTTAAATTGATATGAAATGCACTGTGAAGAGAAATTAAAATAAAGGTCACATGATGCAAATTATTGCTTAATAGAGGTGGTCACTGAAGCAGGTTTGACTGTAACTTAATAGAGGTGGTCACTGAAGCATGTTTGACTAGATAATAATCATAGTTTTAATATTTTGTAGAGTCGCTGGAAATGCAGCCTATATCATTGGAACATTGGCAGAGTCAGAATTGGGATGCTACCGGATTCTGGGTCTGGCTAAAAGTCAACATGCGGAAAGTAGAAGAATATTACCTGACCTGACGAATATGTTAGCATTCGATGATTCTGAAAGTGTAATGAATGCCGCTGGAACGATGGGGACTTTGGTAGGTACCATTTGCTTTCTTTGATAAGCTGTTTTGATTGGATGGCTGTTTTATGCCACTTTTATCAATTCTTCAGATATATCGTGGTAATGATGTTGTAGTAATGGAGGCCATGAGAAAACCATTACAGGCCTGTAATATATGATAATAAAACTTTCAAGTAAGATTTTCATACTTGACTCAAAAATTGTCCATAAAGTATTTTGTTTGCAAATATTTACAAGGTTAGATTATTATTTTCATAATAGGCAAGGATATGGATATAAATGAACATCCAACATTACACTTAATACTCAAATTAAAGTAAAGGAACAGCGTTTGTATCGTTGTTCTACAATTCACAGTCACAGTAGGGACTTTAACATTTTTTATTAAGTAGCATACATTAACTTGGTTGTTACATCAATTACTTTAAAATTGGCATTTGAATTCATGTAAAAAGAAACCATCATCTATTATTAATCTTCCCAAATCTGTCCATATTATACTTTATATTATTCATTACAGGCTGAGAGTCATGAAGGCAGAGAATGGATGTTAAGTGAACCGTGTCTTAAAGACATGATAAGTCGTGTAACAGCCCTGCTCCAAGCTGAGAACATGTGGACTGCTAGTAATGCAGCTCTTGTTTTAGCCAGGTAAATTTTAAAGGGACGGAATTTTAAAGGTGGGTTGTGATCCCATTAACTAGTGTAACCCTGCCACATTTTTATGCCTGCCCCAAGCCAGGATCTTGGTCTTTTTTATTTTCAATTTTTTGAAGTGAGAGATGAATGTTCGTTTTTGTTGGTATTGGTTGAATTTGTCGACCATTACTGGTTTAACTTTCTTTTTATGGGTACCAGTACAATCTGTGAGACTAACAAGTGCTAGAATACTTTTTCTTCATGGTAAACCAAATTTTCATGGATGTCATGGCTACACTAATCAACCAAATTTAAGAATTCAATGAAGTTTAATGTTTAATTTTCATTTATGGGAAAGTATAGATTTAAAAAAAAATTGTTATCCACAAATATGTTTTTGATGACGTACAATCCATGAAAATTGGTATCCATGAATTTAAATTCATGATATTTTTGGTTTTTATATATATATATGCTATCGTTGATTTGTTTTTCGAGAATAGATATTACATTGAAGGTGAAGGTTATTTCGAACAAAGTATATCACTGATGCATGTAATATGTTTATAGAGAATTTGTAAAATGTGACATCAGTGATGTCAGTATAACGTCATGTTAGAAATTTACGATAATATGTTTGTATCACACTTAGTTTAAGCATATTTTATTAATTAATTCAACATAGCATTACAATATTGAACTATATATGATAAATAATACAAAGTAATTAATAGGATTGGGAAACAAGTTGCTAGAAGTAATAGTTACCGACTGGGATCGAGGTGTTCAAGCTAGATGAACACCTGAGCCCGTGCAAATTGTGTGCAGAGACCGTGTAGCGGTCGAGGTGCTCAAAGCACGGGCGAGGGTGTTTATCTAGCTTGAACCCGAGATCGAAGTCGGTAACTGACTTACACTCTAGTGATATTGTTTATAAAAAGCATTATTTTGTTCTACTTGTTGGGTGAAAGTGGCCAAAGTCGTAAGTACATGTAGATTTATATTGTAGTATTTGAGAAAAAAAACATACATTTTACTAACAGGTGGATATTTTACATAGTATTCTGGAATAAACTATTGTTTTAAATCTATAGCGGTAGTCTTGTTACATAAACATTTAAAATGCAATTCACCCCATACCCCCCCCCCCCCCTCCCCTTCCCGGGCCACATAAAAAAAACAGTTATATCAACATAACATCGTTCTCTCATTTTTGCTATCTACCGGTTTGTATTGGAAATTTAATATTACAAGTCAGCAACTTGCACGATGACTGCAATTAAACCTCAGTAAGTACGATTCCTGTGTAAATTAAATTCGTTTTAAATTTGGAGAAAAGACAAATTATTCATATTCGCAAATCATTTTTGAATGAAGACAGTGTTTGACACTATATTTTAAAAAGTTTTAATTAACATTCAAGTTCCAATGAAGCCACAGATTTTACATTTTTTTTTAAATTATTATTTTTTTTTTTGTGTGTAAGGTAACATGATCTCATTTTGTGGTGTATATTTTCATAATTTTACTCTTTGTCATTTTTATGCACTTGTTATATTATTTATTGGTATGTATTGTATAACTTTTGGAAATTTTATTTGTCAAAATAGCCGCACGTGTGTTAGGCCCAGACCACATAGTGACGTCACTTGAACACCTCGGCACTGTGCCAGGTGTTCAAGTGACGTCACTATTTGTCCTGGGCCTAAGACATGTGCGAATTCTTTTGACAAATAGGTATTTCCAAAATTTGAATATCTATCGATAACAATAGAACTAGTGTGTAACTTATATTAATCCCTATAACACTTGTCGTTTGATGATAGATATTATCGAATGTAAAGATCATAGAAAAAATTTACAAATCATCGATAAATTAAGATACAACCAATATAGTGAATAAAGATAGAAAAATACTTTGTCTTTAAAGTCATTGATCAAGTATTGGTAAATAAGGGTTATAGTGTTTAACGCCACTTTCAACAATATTTCAGTTATATCGTGGCGGTCAGTTTTATTGGTGGAGGAAACTGAAGTACCTGGAGAAAACCACCGACCTGCCGCAAGTCACTGACAAACTTTATCACATAATGTTGTATCGAGTACACATCGCCATGAGCGGGATTCGAACTCATAACATTAGTAATGATAGGCACTGATTGCATAGTATAGATAGTTGTAAATCCAACTACCATACGAGCACAACCACGACGATCCCTACCAATATGATGAATAAAGATAGAAAAATGCTTTGACTTTTAAAGTCATTGAAGTCCTGTTAAAAACATTCACAAGTACTGGTAAATAAGGATTTTATACTTGGTTTGATTTGGAAAATAAAATATATAGCTTAAGTTTATAGACTTTTTGAAAATATCTTAAATTTTGACTGTTGTGCTTTGTTACATTTTCTTTTCTTTTGTTTTTCATTTTCTTTTTACTTTATTTTTTTCTTATGGGTTATATTTTTGACCAAAACTGTTTAACATTTTATTTTCAATAATTCATACTCATTATAATAAATATTGAAATAACAATTTAATAATTTAATTTTCTCAAAAGAAAGTTTCTTCAGTACTCGTGTCACAATGACATCGATGGAAAAAAAAATGGAAAGTGGAATTGAGTACATATACATGTATAATTAATTTATTCGTTCATAGATATAAAAATAAGCTCTTCACTATAGGGTAGAGATCGTGCAAGAAAAAAGAATATTATAAAGTTTAAATGACATATTCTTGATCTTTTAGTTGTTGACATGTTAAAAATTCATGGAAAGTGGATAAGTGGGGTATATTTCAATTTAAAATTCAGTTTACAATACAATTTCAATAAAAAAGTGTACTCGAGGATTTGACAAGAACCTGCTGATTGTATTTAAACATTACCTTAAGATTTAAATCATGACATTTTTATAGTTAATTTTTTTTTTACGAAAATGTATTAAGAAATTACAATTTCTTAACCTGTGCAGAAAATGGTTAATTTCTAGTTTTTTAATGTTGATTTCTTTTACAAATGTCAATAATGATATTAAATTTTTTACGAAAATGTATTAAGAAATTATTGATTCTTAAACTGTACAGAAAATCTTTAATTTCTATTTTTTTAAATTTTATTTCTTTTACAAATGTAATTAATGATATTAAATTTCAATCTGTACCAAAAACCACTAGCCTTACTAGTCTAGTAAAAATTGGTGCAGGCTAGTAAAAATTGCATAAAATTTGGTTAATCAAATAGAAAAAATTCTTCTAAGATGCTGTTTGGACTAGTTTGTCAAAAAATATTTGGCACAGATTGTTAAATTTAACACCAATATGATAATTGGGACTTTTCACTTTTATTAATATAATATTTCATCGTATACATTTATTAATGCAATATTTCATTGATGGCTGTAAAAGTTATGATAACATTTATTATGCAGCTGTAAAGTAAACTTATTGTGAAGATTTGTATTTACTCAAGTAAGCATGCAGGATTCAGGTGTAATTCAAGTAGGGCGTTTCAATTACTATATACACTATCGATCGTGCCTAAAGTATGTCAATTTTTCATACACTATCGATCATGCCTAAAGTATGTCAATTTTTCAAAATTACCATAAATATTCATGTAATAACACTCTATGAAAAATTTGTCAATTTTGCAAAATTACTGTATATATTCATGTAAAAACACATTTTGAAAAAGTATGTCAATTTTTCAAAATTACCAAATATATTCTTTAAAACATTTTCAAGAGTTTGTTTCTTGTCCAATTTACATGAAATAAAAAAACATTAATAGTGGAATATTTTACAGCTTCATCCAGTAATTTTAAAATTATTTTACTTCTTAAGTTTACACAATTGTATATCTGACATCACAGTTTACTACATATTTATAGTAAATTATAAAGTCAAAATTGTTAATTTGTGTTTAATTTATTACATCTAGCAATCTAATTAAAATTAGATCTCTTCAATTACTTACCATTTTCTATCAGTTGTTTACTAGTCACTGTGTGGAAAATCTAAGAACACTCCTTTAGGGGTCATGTCAGGGGTCAACATGAATACATTAGGAGTCTATCTGGTGCATTCCAAAACACAAATGCTTGTCTTGTCTGCTGGATTTTGTAGAAGAGTCGCTGATTGGTCAATTTATAATACATTCATGTTGACTAGTGAAGAACCGATAGAAAATAGGGAGGGAGCAAGTAGGAGATCTAATTTTAATTAGATTGTACATCTAGATAATGCAAATGCTATGCTATTATGGAGTAAAATCAATTGGTGACCTTTGACTTCAACACAGCAATATTGGATTGTATAACTGACACAAATCATATATTGCATAGGTAGATGGATATCTAATTACAGCTAACACAGCCCCCATATTATTAGTGAAAACAAATCTTTTAATGAATTACTATGCAACTTGTCTAAACCGAACCCTGAATAAACTGGAATCCTGTATAGACCAAACTTTAAATAAAGTCCCGATATAGGAAATCTTTGTTAAATTAACCTGTTTAAGAAAACATCTGTCTATTTTTTCCTTGATGTGCGTACATTTCATAACATTTATAAGTTACAGAAACATGTTTTATTAAGGCATCAATCATATCTGATAGTTTTTATGGGTAGCAAAAATTTACGATTTTGGCAGATAATGCCCCTTTAAATAAAGTCCCGATATAGGAAATCTTTGTTAAATTAACCTGTTTAAAAAAACACCTGTCTATTCAGGACACAAAAGTTGGTCCCAAGGAGGTGTGGTTTACATAGGTTTCACTTTATTCCAGGAAAACTATAAAAATAATATTATTCCATTTTAGCCTGAATTAATTCTCCTAAGTTATGATATTAGTATACAGTTAGGACAGACAGAAAGACCTATTTCTTAGTGCAATGTTTTATATCATGTACTGCATGATTATGCCTTCAAAGAAGTCTTGGAACTTATTTTTGCACATGTCGAGAATGAGTAAAACATAAACAAGAGTTTACTTCCTCACAAGAATTTATGAACCCCACAGTAAATTTCCAAGTCCACAAAAGATGATTATCTCTGACTAGTGATTGGAAATAATCCACTGATTATAAATCTTTGGAAAAAAATTTGTGCAATCTTAACTGGGATTTCTACAACCATATATGTACAGGTTTCACTGTCTAAACCGAACCTCATTAGGACCAACTTTTGTCTCCGGAATAGAGGGATGTGTGAGAATATACATGTTGTATATGTTAAATTAACAAAGATTTCCTACATTGAGACCTTATTTAAATTTTTCTTTGTACATGATTGTGGTTTATTCAGGGTTTTTGTACATGATTGCGGTTTATTCAGGGTTTTGTTTAGACAGTTTTCACTGCAGTGTACCATAAAGTTTCAGTGTGTGAAACTAAATATTGCGGTATAATAGACCAATCTCTATTTTACATAGACCTCACTGTACATTATATACAAAATTTTGAAAATTTGACATAGACCAGCTTGATTTTACATAGTTATTGTCTATAAGTCTACCGCTAATTTCGCACACTGACGTTTTCCTAGAAATTTCACTATTTTCAGTTTCTTAAGATTATTTTGTTTAGTTTCGGAACAAATAATGTACAATGTATTCAACATCCAGTCAGATAGTGATTCCTTTTTTTTTTTTCAGGTTGAGCATATCTGAAAATGGCTGTCTAAATGTGCTACATCATGACAACTCACAGCAAATCTTATCAAAGATTGTCCAGTCCCTGGGAGTGGATGAAGCAGGTAATTGTTTATATTGATTGATTTACTGATTGATTGTGCTTAATGCCCAGTGAGCAGTTTTTTTTAGCTATATTGAGGACGAGAACAAGTTCAATAACATATAAACACGGTACAAGGGTGGATCCAGGGAGGGCACACCCAGTGTGCGTAGCCCCCTAAAATTGGAAAAAATATGATTTTTTGGCGTAAAATCGTGATTTTTCACACGAAATACCCCCAAAACTTTCGTGCCTCCCTCCGCTCGGCACAATTTTTTATAGTGCGTCCCCCTAACTTGAAATCCTGGATCCGCCCCTGCTGTATATGTGCATGTGGAAATGAGTGAGAGATGGGCCAACTGGGGCAGCGACTATTGACTGCCACTGGAAAAGTATGCAGAATTGGGTAGGGACAAAAAACGTAGTCTTTTATAGTGGCAGAGTGGTGAAGGTCATTGATCTCTGATCAGATGCCAAACACCATTGACATGAGTGTGCACCCTATTACCAACCTCAAGTAACTTAAGGTTTCCAGACATCTACCAAAGACCAGGGGTTTCACTGTTTCAAGGTTCATAAAGTCTGATAGTTACGATATAGCTGGTTTGGTTTGGTTTATGGTGTTTAAGACCACTTTCAACAATATTTCAGTTATTTCTTGTGGTGGTCAATTTTATTGGTAGAGGAAACTGGAGTACCCAGAGAAAACATCTGACCTGATGCAAGTGTCTGACACACTTTATCACATAATGTTGTATCGAATACACCACACCTGAGTGGGATTTTAGTGGTGATAGGCACCAATTGCATAGGTAGTTGTAAATCCAGCTACCATACAATCACGACTACTATGGCCCCTACGATATAGCTGAAAACTTACTGAAAGTGACAATAAATTCCAATAATTCAATACCCCATAACCTATAATGATGTCATAGTTCAATAGTAAATAAGACTGTTCATAAATTTGCTTACTATTACCAGGTAGAGGAATGAATGCTGCGTTTGCCATTGGTAGGCTCTGTGATATGGAAGAAGGAAGAAAAAGGCTGTTACAGCTGGCGGAATCTGAAAGAATGGTTCGTTTTAATGTCTTATGTCTTGTTATTTTAATTTTTTTAATTATTAGTGGTCATCTTGTCAAGGCTCTTGTTATAGTGGACGGTCTCGTTCATTAAATGTCGGGTTTGTTCTGTTGTTTTTTTAAGTTAGATGGTGCGACTTCATCATAGAATTCAATCAATCCATCTCCATTTGTATCGGTTTCAGCCAAAAATTATCTTGTGATGTGATAAGTATATACTTGAATTATACTTTATATAAATAGACTGGTCATATCTGTTTCATTTGTATATAAAGATAGACAGCGTGACTGGATTGTACAATCCTCACTTAAATTTAAGTCTCAATTAAATCTTTAGTTCAAATTGAATTCATGTACATTTCAAGTAATTATATAAATGTCAATTAAGTTTTAATTGACACTTCAATTTAATTAAGGTCCAGCTGTTTTGTATACTGATTTGATGAAAATCAAGGGAAATCCTTTTAAATTCAAAAGGCAGAAGATACAATGACAAAAGCATATGGATATCTAGATCCTGGCTTGGGACAGGCTGCACATGTGGCAGGGTTAAACCACTCAGTTGGATCCATTCTTCCTCTCTTGATTGCTAGACCTCTGATATTTAAGCAGATATAAAAAAAACCAATAAAAACCTGCACAGAATTGCTTCAACTCAAAAAGACCTCATAATTTAAACAGAAATGATGATAGCATTTAAACATGGTCAGTATAAAAGCAGAAATGATCAGAGTATACATATAGTTAATGACTAAGCTAAGAAGATAGAGTGTGCTGGTTGTAGATCGTTAACAATAATGGCCCAGGTTCTATAAGGTTTAGGGCCATATTAGTAGTATTTCTTTTTCTTTTTTTTCTTTTTTTTTCAAAATGTTTTTTTTTAGCTTCGATTAAAAATATCTTTTAGTTATAAAAATGCACATAAAACGAATTCTACAGTTTTAATGTTGTACAATGTTGATTTTCTACAGATATCAGCATTAGCGAAGATGTTATGTTGTGAAGATACTGGTGCTAGTAAAAATGCATGTTTCGCGTTGAGTTGTCTTGCCACAAATGCCGAGGGACATTCACGAATCCTCAATAATCTTCATTCTGATGATGTCATAAACACGCTGGCAAATCTGCTCAACGCTGATGATAGTGAGACCGGATGGTTTGCAGCCATGTAAGTTTTGTTTTTTGAATCTTTTAAAGAATCTCACCCAACTTAAAAAAAAATTCCAGCAGCTCACTCTTGAAAATCAGAGAGGGCACATATTAAAGACATTTTTAGATTCATTGTAGGTGAAAACATGTCACTTCTGTGTTGTTTATGGTGGATTATCACCATTTAAAATGACTAAAGTCACTGGATGGAAAAAAACTTCTGGATTCTCATACATGTATTTCACTTGTTTAAAGTCATTTAAGTTTTGACTAGACATGTTATCTAATGGTCCTGCTCACAAATTCTCTAAAAGAAAACAAATATTCAATGCAGACTTACAATGAAACCTGTATATAGCTAATCCTGAATAAACTGGATTCCTGTATAAACCGAACTTTAAATAAAGTCCCAATGTAGGAAATTTATATTAATTTAACCTGTTTCAACTGAACACCTGTATGTTCCGAATACAAAAATTAATCCCAAGGAGATTTTGCTTTTGCAGGTTTCACTGTAATTCAATGTCAAAACTAAGTAAATCAGTATTACAATTCTTTCTTAATTAAATTCTATCACTAGCAGGATGTAACTATAGTCAGTTAAACTTTTGGGTTTTTGAAATTTCTCAATTCTTTTCTTTTATTTTAATACAGGACTCTTAAGAACTTTAGCTAGTCAACCTAGAGGATGTCTAAGGTTACGAGAACATTTAGAAGTTGTTTTTCTTTTATTTTAATACAGGACTCTAAGAACTTTAGCTAGTCAACCTAGAGGATGTCTAAGGTTACGAGAACATTTAGAAGTTGTTTTTCTTTTATTTTAATACAGGACTCTAAGAACTTTAGCTAGTCAACCTAGAGGGTGTCTAAGGTTACGAGAACATTTAGAAGTTGTTTTTCTTTTATTTTAATACAGGACTCTAAGAACTTTAGCTAGTCAACCTAGAGGATGTCTAAGGTTACGAGAACATTTAGAAGTTGTTTTTCTTTTATTTTAATACAGGACTCTAAGAACTTTAGCTAGTCAACCTAGAGGGTGTCTAAGGTTACGAGAACATTTAAAAGTTGTTTTTCTTTTATTTTAATACAGGACTCTAAGAACTTTAGCTAGTCAACCTAGAGGATGTCTAAGGTTACGAGAACATTTAAAAGTTGTTTTTCTTTTATTTTAATACAGGACTCTGAGAACTTTAGCCAGTCAACCTAGAGGGTGTCTAAGGTTACGAGAACATTTAAAAGTTGTTTTTCTTTTATTTTAATACAGGACTCTGAGAACTTTAGCTAGTCAACCTAGAGGGTGTCTAAGGTTACGAGAACATTTAAAGGTTCTTCCAGCTTTAAAAGTAAGTATTTCCTAGACTTTATAGAGCCTCAATCTATACAACACAAAATACATTGAAACTTTTCTGAATAAGAATAGGAGGAAATGTAAATTTTGAGCCAATATTTAAGAATGACTCTTTTTTTTAAATAGAAATATTGTAAAGAAATATGGCCGATAAACCAAATTATAAGGTCAACAGTTATTTAGAGGTACATGTTCATGACTTTAAAAAAAATTAAACAAATTATAAGACTTTTGAAAATAACCAAATCCAGTTTCATTAAAAAAAAATTAAAACCAAGCAAAATCTCCTAGAATGGGTTCCAGAAAGTACATTACCTATGATAAATGTTACAGTAAATAATTCTTGTTTTGTAGGCTGTTTCATTGAAAGAAGACATTAACAGTGATCTAAAAGAGGAAGCATGTATAACAATAGAAATTTTAAAGAAATTAGAGAAACCATCACCTCCACGTGTTGAAGGTACAATTAATGGGGTTCTATGTAAGATTTGTGTGTCTTGTACACAATAAATTTTGGATGAAACGTTCAATAGACCCTTTCATGATAACTGCAGTCCTGCGTTGGTCCGGAACATTTGTGAGTGTTTATAATACCCTTTCTCGTAAAATGATGTCGTAGAACAATGAAATGTGTTTATGACGTCACAATTTTTCAGTGAAATCATCATTTTTCCACGCGTAAATGTCCCGGACCACAGTTATCGTGAAAGGGTCTATTTGAATATGAGGTTGGATTGCTTTACGCCACTTTCAGCGATTGTTCAGCTGTATCCATGGCAACTAAGTTTAGTGGTGAAAGAAGATAAAGTTCACTGATAAAAATATATGAGAATCACTAAGCACATGGAAAACTGTTTTCAGTTGTTTCCTTGAAAAAAAAGTTTAGTGCTGGAAGAAGATGAAGTTTAAGAAGAAAACTTTGAACATCACTAAGCTCATGGAAACTTTCTCACTTTAGATTTATGTCAAGCTGGATGTGCAAATGACATTCATGTCAAAGCTATGTTTAACACATTTTTTTTTAATTTGCAATCTGAAATTAAAAAACTTCAAAAACACCGTGAGATTTAAAAATTACACAATGAGATTTCATAAAAATAAGCACTTGTAAAACTTAAAACATGCGGAAAAAAATAACAGACTATTGGAGTTGAATAATCATGTGATTTTAACCAAACATTAACATTTTGTTTTAGTTTGTGGGTCAAACATGGTCAGATGCTCTTGGGATCCTATATCAACAAAGAGTGGATTTTCTGTACGATACCAGATATTTGATGGTGGGTTTAGTATTATAACATGAATTGATTTTTTATCAGCGATGGGATTTCGCACAAGTTACAACTGTATTTTAACATATATTGGTACTTATACATGAAAAAAAAGTTATAAGTTATATTATAAGTCTCGATCTTAATATAACAAAGAAGAGTTTGAAGTTAGCAAAGGGGTGATCAGAATTCGTAAATCAAAGAAGGACAGACGAAACAATGGCCAAAAAAAGGACACAATGATCTACAAAATATTACACATGAAACTAAAGATCCAGTAACACAAACCCCACCAAAAATAAAGGGGTGAACTTGTGTGCTCTAGAAGAGTAAACAGTTCCTGCTCCACTAGTGGCACCTGTAACAATTTTTTATCAAGTGATTAGAATTTGGTTGTATTTTCTAGAATCACTTGTTAACCAAAGTTTTAGATGAATAAGTCACATTCTTAACATAAAATAACAGTTTTTTATCAAATGATTAGAAATTGGTTGTATTTTCTAGAATCAGGTTAGGGTTATGGTATTTAACGCCACTTTTAACAATATTTCAGTTATATCATAACGGTCAGTTTTATTGGTGTCTAGAATCAGTTGTTAACCAAAGTTTTAGATGAATTTCAAGTAAGTCATGTTGATTTTTATTTCAGGTACAAAATGTGTGTACACAGGTAAAGAAACACATTGTGATGTCACAGGTTTACATCCTTGTGTACAATACTCATATAAATTACGGGCATATACAGAGGGAGACGAGAGTCCATTTAGTGACCCTGTTAGCATAGTAACCGAGGAATCTGGTAAGTCTATAATTATAGAAATAAATTGATTTGCTGTCTTTAATAAACAAGTATGGGCCGTTGTGGTCGTGATCGTATAGTAGTTGGATCTACAACTACCTGTGCAATCAGTGCCTATCACAACTAAAGTTTTGAGTTTGAATCCTGCTCATGTCGAGGTGTTCTTGATACAACTTTATGTGATAAAGTTTGTCAGTTATTTGTGGCAAGTCGGTGGTTTTCTCTGGGTACTCCTGTTTCACCAAACAATAAAACAAACTGCCACGATATAGCTAAAATATCGTTGAAAGTGACATTAAATACCATAACCCTAACACTTGAAACGTTTATTTGTAATAGCGGTTTTTGTTCAGCAGGTTGTTCCTGCCAGTTTGATAAGCTAAACAATGCTTCTTGTTTTAATTTTTTTTACCCCAGAGTGGGACCCAGGTACAACAAATAGGCTCACAGCACCCTCTTTCTTGTCGTAGAAGGCAGACTAAATGAGGCGAAAATTGTCGAAGATTTGATTAAAACAGATTTTACTCTTTTAATGAGGTACCTCTGCGATTATGGCAGTTTGACCTACATTTTCTCTAGGTTCTCCAATGATATGTACAGCCTCGTTAGAACTGAAATATATTGTTGAAAGTGGCATTAAACATTGATAATCTTGTATTAATGATAGTTAGTGACCATCTTTTCAATTCTGATACATATAGATCATACATATTTGTTGTCATAACAGCACAATTGGATTACAAAAGACTGAATTTCTGTCCAAATGGATGAAAAGCTTTGCAGATGAATAATGATACATAATTTCATATAAGATAAATATTTTAATTCAAGATTTTGTTTTAAAAAGCTGTTTGGGTAAACAATATTTTTGGCATACATGAAATGATATAAGGCTCTAGAAAAATGGAAATGTGTCATTTCTGTCCCATGATTTCATCAATTCATTCTGTAAACAAATGTTCACTGAAAAAGCCAATTGTTATATTATATGGGTTATTTATGAAAAATATGAATATATTTATTTATTGGTTTCAAGATCAATCCGGTTTCCTCCACCAATAAAACTGACCGCCACGATATAACTGAAATATTGTTGAAAGTGGCGATAAACACCATAATCCATCCAACCCTCAATTGTTGTAATGTAATCCAATGTAGCATGTTTTGTGTATTTGCTTTCAGTTCCAACTGCACCACAAAATTTGAGAATTATGGGATTTACAATAACACAATTAAAGATAGGTTGGGATATGCCTGAGCAAATAAATGGTACAATGAAAGGATACCATGTTTATTTAGGTAAGATAGACACACAAATGGAACAGCTATAATTCAGTCTACTTTCTGTTCAATTAGATGATATGTACAGTAGAACTTGTGCAATCCGACACCTGAGTTTTCCGACATCCTGTGACATCAGACAAAAATTTATGGTCCCAAAGTATTTCTGTTAACTAAAATAAAACCTGAGTATTCCAACATCCTTTACAATTTGACACATTTCCCTGGTCCCTTGGTGTGTCGGATTAGACAGGTGACACTGTATGTATTATTATATAATGAAAATTTACTATAATGTTTGTAGTTTTATAGGGGACACAGTGGTCTAGTGACTAAGGTGAATTATTGTTAATGATAACTTCTGTCTTTTCATATGTACTGGATACTTTGGTTTCAGTTCTTTTCTTTTGTATTTCAATCTTCAAAGAAAATCGTTAAACTACAAATGTATTATTATTAAATTCTTAAAATAATTTTTAATGTTGGTTAAAGTAAGGAGATGTCTATTTTTAGGTATGACAGGTGATGCCATTTTTATTTCGGATCGACGTCATTATTTTTTTAATGGGCATTTTTAAAACATGCTTACTGTCATAAAGTTTGTCCCAGCTACGTAAAATTTGGAAGTTATTATCCCTGTTGCTTCATTTTTTCATCGATTCCAATCATTTTACAATAAGAATATATTGTATATTGGAAGGGGGAGTTGAATAGGTATTTAAACTGTCAAATTTGTGTTTGAAATATATGCAAAGGTAAAAGTTTGAAGTGAATTTGAAAGCAAAAATTTGATTGTGTAAGTGCACCTATATAACTGAAATTGAAATACATATTGTCTCCTTTTACAATTAGAATGTCAATGTTTATTTCTAGGGGAGAAAGTACACGAGCATACGACAGAATTACAGTGTATTATCTCAGGTTTACAGCCAAGCACGTCATACGAAGTATCAGTAAGTTTATTATTTCTAGTCGGAGAATCACAAAAGAACAGGGTATTTGTTTACAGATTTTTCTGTCCATTTTTATACTCCCACTCATAGAGAGGGGGCTATATTGCAATCACCTTGTCCGTCCGTCCGTCCGTTAGTCCGTCCATTTGTCCGTCCATTCACACTTTCGTAACAGATATCTCAGCTTCTGCTGGAAGAAATGATTTTATATTTGATATATGGCTTTGGCATGGTGACTTGTACCATGTCTCCCCTTTCCAGGTTTACCGCACATCTACTTCCTGTTTACCGTGCGACTTAGAATTTTTCATGTTTGCCGTAATGAAAACTTTCATAACAGTTATCTCAGCTTCTACTGGAAGAAATGATTGTATATTTGATATATGGCTTTGGCATGGTGACTTGTACCATGTCTCCCCTTTCCAGGTTTACCGCACATCTACTTCCTGTTTACCGTGCGACTTACAAATGAACGAGTGAGGGTATTCTTAGCGCGACGTAGCGTGCAACATCTTGTTGTAATTATCATAATTTGTTATGCATAGTCTATCACATTCTTGACACTTTTTTATTTAATTTACTGTAACTTCACAAATGAAGAACAAGATAAATGTTTGTTTTGGAACTGCATTACCAAATATATTGGCATATCAATAAAAAAAAAGGAATTCCTAAGACTTAGATTTATTCGATGTAATCAAGATCTTTATTTATCTTGATGTTAAATTCTTTCGAAGTTCATTCAGATTAAGCTTGTTTACTAGAATCCAAGTCAAAGTCAGTATTGTATCTAACCACAAAAAAGATTGTCACCTTATTTTAAACTCTTCCAATGATATTATATTTCATAACATAATTTGTTATTTTTAGATAAGTGCCTCAACATCAAAAGGAAAAGGAGAAAAAGCAACAATTACAGCAACTACTTCAGAACTAGGTAACACAAATTTTAACAAATTGTTGAAATGTCGGATAAAATATATTTCTGGACAACCATATATTTTGCATTATAGGTTCATACCTTTTTACTTAAAACAGTTTTTTCCCCATTTTTATCATATGAAGGAGTTGTCAAAAATTAGGCATATTTTGATCCCACTCACTTAGACTTACTGCTCATAGGTTATGGTGTTTAACGCCACTTTCGACGATATTTCAATTATATTGTGGCGATCAATTCTATTGGTGGAGGAAACCAGAATACCCTGAGTGGGATTCGAACTCACAACTTTAGTGGTGATAGGCATTGATTACACAGGTAGTTGAAAATCCAACTACCATACGATCACGACCACGACGGCCCCTTTATATGATTGCATATAATTGATACTTGTCAAAGTGATAATAGCACAAAGTTTGTTTGAAAATCATGTGATATTCATTTGCCAGTCGCCTACTTTCTGTAATTATTATTAATTCAGTTGAAGAAATTTAATAAATTGATAAACCCTGATTATATTTTAGGTGCACATGCCCCATCAAAACCTCATGTTCAGGTATTAGGAAGAAATGAACTGCATGTTACATGGGAACCACCAGAGGTGCCATTAGGGAAAATTAATCGCTATGATTTAATGATGAACAATAGAGCAATATACTCTGGGACGGAGCATTCTTATACTGCCAGAAGACTTATACCTGATACAGAATACAATTGTGTGGTAAGTTACTTGTTTTATTTCCAAGTGTTCTTAATTTTTGTGGCCTTGAAACTAGTATTTTTCAGGTTTTTGGACAGAAACTGAAACGTGTGGCCTTGGCATTAGTATTTGGGGTGTGTGGTTTGAAACTGTGAAACTATTTTTTATTTTTTATTGCTTTGACACTAGTATTTGGGTTTTGTGGACAAAAACTGCAAAACATTTAAAAAAAAACATGTGTGGCCTTGACACTGTAGTGTTTTTCAGCTTTGTGGACAAAAACTGTGAAACTATTTTTTATTTTTTATGAACTTGACACTGTAGTATTTGGACTGTGTGGGCAAAAACTGTGAAGCTATTTTTTTTTTGCGACCTTGACACTGAAGTAATTGGATAGTGGACAGAAACTGTGAAACAATCTATTTTGTCTAGTATTTAATGATTATGCATTGTTTTATTTGAAAGCAAAAATAAATCACTACATTTTGTGTATAAGATACATGTACTTGCTGATTTCTTTATTTAAAAAAAATATTATTTTATTTTTCAGGTTGTCTGTCTAACAAATGAAGGCAAGTTTGAAAGTAAACCAACCAAAAAAAGAACAGCTAAAGATGAATGTAAGTTACCAAGACAACAGAAATATTTCATGTACCTTTTAATAAGTCAATACCTCTCCAATGAAAGTTATACTCTCCTATTCTTAGTGTGTTCTAACAGTCGGTTAAATTTTTCAAAATATATTTAATCACCAGGGTGGTTAAATTTCTGCGTGAGAATTCTTGCCAAATTCCTTTTGACGGTCATTAATGACAGAAATTAACAACTTCACAGAAATATTTTAACGATTTGCTCATAGGAGAAACAGATTCTCCTTCTGTTTCCAGTGGATTACGATATTTCTCTACCCTCGATAGTTAAATTTTCAAATTTTAAAGTTCTTGCTTAAGCCTGAGCGTTAAGATTTGAAAATTTAGCAATCTCTAGTGAAGAAATATTGTAATCCACTAGTAGAAGAAGGAGAATCTTTATTTATTGATGGCCTTACTTTATCACAGACAACTTTGATATTTGTTGTGTAACCATAAACCTACAGATCATTATATTGAAAAAGTTTGAAAATGTAATTACAGTCAAATCTGCTTTAGTGACCACCTCTATTAAGCAATAACTTGTATTATGTTACCTAAATTTTAGTTTCCCTTCACAGTATTATATTAATTAAACCTATATTAGGGAACTACCTGTCTTATGTGACCCTATTTCAATGTTTCCTTGTAAGGTCACATAAGACAGGTTTAACTGTATAATCGATTGAATAAATTAAGGTAATATAGTGCTAAATTTATACTAGTATTTGTTTTTATTAAACAGATGACCTTGAAAGACCCCCGTTATATCCTGCTCCTGAGAGAAAGGATAGTTTAGGGGTTGATAAACCACAGTCTATCTTAGTCAAAAAGAAGGTGGAAAAGAAAAGAGTCTCTAGTGCTAAGGTTAGTGTATTCTCAAAAAACTGTTATTTTTGGCTGATTTTTAATGATTATTTTTAAGTTTTTTAAATTTTTTTATTTGTTTGTATTATATTTTTGTGTATTTTTATTTATGGGAAATGTAAAATGTGATATTTTTTTAAACTTAAATTTGTAATTTTAATTTTTTTTTACTAATTACTTCCAATTATAACTTTAGTGCTTAATGTGTAACTGAATTTTGTGATTTCTTGGTAACCATGGAAACCAATAAAATGGTATCCAGTATATAATAGTGTATTCATGAAGTACTAAATTAAAGAGTAATAAATTTAAGTTTGATTACAACTTTTCAACCTAAAATAAAGTATCGATCTACTTGTAACTGTTGGTCTAGTTCAAGGCAGGGATCATTATCATTTCATCATAATGTAGCTTGTTCTCGACAAAAACATCCATTTTAGCATTAAACAATAATCACTCACTCACTCAGTAAATCTACTTGTAAAGACCAAAAAATTATTTTGCTTTTCAATTTTTTTTACCTTGAATGTACCCGATGAAGATTATTCCAGTAACAGGTCGTGCACACTAATTTAAATTTCTACATTTTCATTGCTAAATTTTGTTTTATTCTAACAGCAGCCTTCATATAAAGAAAGAAACAGAACGCCAGCTGACATGTCAAATGTCGCTAACCGTCCAGCATCAGGTTAGTTTGTCTCTCACTGAATTTTTATATCTAAAATATCTACTGACCCTCCGCTCTCATGCACATACAATTTATTGTTTCATGAGCTTCCTAGCATTTGTTCTAGCACTGAAATGGGGATCACTCTGTCACTTATGGTAATATTTAAAAAAAAAATGATTTGGTTGCACTGACCCACGTTTCAATTATAACAGGGTGGGCTGCCCCTTTAATGCTCATAATAATATTTTTTTTACACCAGATCAGAAAGGTGAGAATATGAGCCTCATATTCTCACCTTTCTGATCTGGTGTAAAAAAAATATATATATATATATATACAGTCAAACCTGTATATAAAGGCCAATCAAGGGAACCTGAAAATGTGACCTTTATGAGCAGTTGCCCTTTATATATAGGTTAAAATTATATGCACTATTCACTAATGGGAAAAAAATGAGACTGCCCTTTATTGACAGTGATTTGTTATATAGAGGTGCCCTTTAAGGGAGGTTTAACTGTATATTCTCATGCATTGAGATTCAATAACGGTAGTTGTAAAACCAAGTGAAATTTCATGTTCATTATTGAAAATTGCCATTGGCTGCATTTCCTGTATTAAATTAGCCTAATGCGTTGTTGAATAATTTTTTGGTAACTTTTTTTAGCAATGCATTTCATAGCATTTCATAATCAATTGATAGCAATTCGTTTTTACTTTTATATACATACATGTATTTGATATACATTTTAGAACTTATACCGCCCTGCAATAGAAAATGATTATTCCGACAGCTAAGTATTCGGAGTGATCCACTGGCACAATATAGTGATATTTTCAAATATTGTTGTGTTCCATATTATATATGTGTATATTAACTGTCGTGAATACATTGAAGATTTTCACAATTTTGCTACACCATTTTGCCAGACTGTGAAGTAACTTTCACTACATGTAGAATTTTCTTAACAGTTTGCTTCTATGTAAAAAAAAATAGATTACATTTTTTTTGTAGTAACAAGTTTCATTTATTTTGTAAATTATTTTCATGTATTTATCAGCCAATTATTTTATATGTGTGACTGACTTTTTTTACAATAAAAAAATGTGTAACTATATAATTTAATTTAATGTGAACACTGCAATCTGATTGGCTGATCTGCCTGGAGCAATATTTGTTATACATGATAACCTGGGTTGGTATTGTGACATCGCCAGCATATGTATTCATTAGTAAACGACTAATTCAAATAGTCCCATGAAATAATCGAAATTTAAATCGAGGAATCATTAAATTTTATTGTAAAAATTAAATTATAAGGAATATTTGAAATCTTTTAACAGGTTATACTTGTATAACCTGGTTTGGAAAAGTTTACGCTTTTCATTAACTGCTACGTGGTTTATTATGCGAGCGTCAGCGAGCTCTTTATGGTATAAAATGTGTACTTAAGATTTTTTGACAAACATGGCTTCACATACTGATGCATATATTTTTTTTCTGTACATTGTTAACACGTTCAGTGTAACACACTTACACACTCTACTAATGAAGATCTTCTTAACATAAAGCGCAAAGGTGATCCTAAATCTCGTACCCTCTTTCGTACGTCCGATATCACCGAAACCTGGAACCCGTGTGTAATAAAAGTCATTTTGTTAGCTTGTTCTACTTATATTGATACTTTCAAATTTTATTAAATCTCTTCTGACATACTGACAAGAAAAACAAATGCTGCGTGGAAGTTAATTCGAATAATACTGCGCCCTCTATCGACACTATCGCTAGACCCTATAAAAAGTCGTCCCCGATATATCTCGGCCCAAAAAATCTTGACACTATTTTGATTCACTGGATGAGCTTGAAATTGGCAGATAATTTTCAGATTCATGAGCATTCATGGCCGTGCCTGTTTCATATTATGCGATCGTCAGCGAGCTCTTTATGGTAAAAAATATGTACCTATGATTTTTTTGACAAACATGGCTTCACATACTGATGGATATATTTTTATTCTGCACATTGTAAACACGTTCAGTGTAACACACTTACACACTCTACTAATGAAGATCTTCTTAACATAAAGCGCAAAGATGATCCTAAATCTCGGATCCTCTCTCGTACGTCCGATACCACTGAAACCGGGAACCCATTTGTAATAAGTCATTTTGTTAGCTTGTTTTACTTATATTGATATTTTCAAATTTTATTAAATCTCTTCTGACATACTGACAAGAATTCTTTTTCTGCGTGGAAGTTAACTTTTGAGATCTCGTAAGGAACAACGAGAGTTCGATTTAATGAGACTAGATTCGACCCTAAAAAAAAGTCGTCTCCGATATATCTGGACCCTAAAAAAAGTCATCCCCGATATATCTCGCCCCAAATAATATCGGCACTATTTTGATGCACTGGATGAGCGTGATATTGGCAGATAATTTTCAGATTAGCGAGCATTCATGGCTGTGCCTGTTTCATATTAAGCGTAAGCTGCCCCAAACCAGGTTATATCGTATAACCTGTTCAAAAATTTTAAATAACCATGATGAATTGAACAGATAATTTTCAGTTGTGGTTGCCTCCCCTTCAAAATTGAAGTCATTACAGCATTAAGCAATTTTACCTGTAAGATAAAAAAAAGAATATAGTGTCTTGATATATGAATACATTGTTTCAAGATTACCCACTCAAAAAGTAAAACAATTTGGGGTTATGTCGTATGAAAAGAAAGTTTAAATGGTGATGGTCAACAATTCCACCTATATCAACAAACAAACAATCACCTCACATCAAATAAATAAACATATAACAAAAATCACAACATATGCCATTGGAAAATGCAGGTTCTGGCTTGTACACTCAAAAAAGAAACCCTGTCTGTGGTGTAATGGTTAGCCTGTTTGTCTCAAGTGTATAAGACCAAAGACAATAATATGGCTACCTGCTGCTTCTCTGCTTTACACTCAGTTTTGAGTAGTGAATTTACTTGGATAACATGTCTACCTGTGGAGTGTGACTGTTGTTTCTGTAAGCTTGCACTATAAAGAATCCAGCTTTGTGTGTTGTTCTGGCACAAAGCAGACATCATCATCTCACATAGAAAAATACATGTTTATAGCTGTGCTTCATCTGTCAGTCTTGAAAATTTAGTTTGGGATCAACCCAGCAAAACATCATGAATCATTCCTCCATCTTGCCAGAACTACAATCTGCAGAGAGAAAAAAAACCTCTCCAGAAGCTAATGAAAAACTAAGTCCTCTTTTAAATCATTGTTTGTCCTTTTGTACTTTTTCTTTTGGCCATTGTGTTGTCTGTTCTTCTTCGATTTACGGATTCTGATTACCCCTTTGGTATCTTCAAACTCTTCTTAAGACAGGCACAAGTTGTGATGAGGTTAAACCAGTTAAAAGGACTCCAATCCTCTGCTCTTTATAACCTGTAGTTAAAGAGAAAAAAAATCAACAAGCAAGAAAAAAACCTACACAGATTCATTTCAACTCGAGAAGAAAAGTATACAACATAAACGTGGACTTCGAGAAGACCACACAAAAGTATACAACATAAACGTGGACCTCGAGAAGACCACACAAAAGTATACAACATAAACGTGGACCTCGAGAAGACCACACAAAAGTATACAACATAAACGTGGACCTCGAGAAGACCACACAAAAGTATACAACATAAACGTGGACCTCGAGAAGACCACACAAAAGTATACAACATAAACGTGGACCTCGAGAAGACCACACAAAAGTATACAACATAAACGTGGACCTCGAGAAGACCACACAAAAGTATACAACATAAACGTGGACCTCGAGAAGACCACACAAAAGTATACAACATAAACGTGGACCTCGAGAAGACCACACAAAAGTATACAACATAAACGTGGACCTCGAGAAGACCACACAAAAGTATACAATATAAACGTGGACCTCGAGAAGACCACACAAAAGTATACAACATAAACGTGGACCTCGAGAAGACCACACAAAAGTATACAACATAAACGTGGACCTCGAGAAGACCACACAAAAGTATACAACATAAACGTGGATCTCGAGAAGACCACACAAAAGTATACAACATAAACGTGGACCTCGAGAAGACCACACAAAAGTATACAACATAAACGTGGACCTCGAGAAGACCACACCAAAGTATACAACATAAACGTGGACCTCGAGAAGACCACACCAAAGTATACAACATAAACGTGGACCTCGAGAAGACCACACCAAAGTATACAACATAAACGTGGACCTCGAGAAGACCACACAAAAGTATACAACATAAACGTGGACCTCGAGAAGACCACACAAAAGTATACAACATAAACGTGGACCTCGAGAAGACCACACAAAAGTATACAACATAAACGTGGACCTCGAGAAGACCACACAAAAGTATACAACATAAACGTGGACCTCGAGAAGACCACACAAAAGTATACAACATAAACGTGGACCTCGAGAAGACCACACAAAAGTATACAACATAAACGTGGACCTCGAGAAGACCACACCAAAGTATACAACATAAACGTGGACCTCGAGAAGACCACACCAAAGTATACAACATAAACGTGGACCTCGAGAAGACCACACCAAAGTATACAACATAAACGTGGACCTCGAGAAGACCACACCAAAGTATACAACATAAACGTGGACCTCGAGAAGACCACACCAAAGTATACAACATAAACGTGGACCTCGAGAAGACCACACCAAAGTATACAACATAAACGTGGACCTCGAGAAGACCACACCAAAGTATACAACATAAACGTGGACCTCGAGAAGACCACACCAAAGTATACAACATAAACGTGGACCTCGAGAAGACCACACCAAAGTATACAACATAAACGTGGACCTCGAGAAGACCACACCAAAGTATACAACATAAACGTGGACCTCGAGAAGACCACACCAAAGTATACAACATAAACGTGGACCTCGAGAAGACCACACCAAAGTATACAACATAAACGTGGACCTCGAGAAGACCACACCAAAGTATACAACATAAACGTGGACCTCGAGAAGACCACACCAAAGTATACAACATAAACGTGGACCTCGAGAAGACCACACCAAAGTATACAACATAAACGTGGACCTCGAGAAGACCACACCAAAGTATACAACATAAACGTGGACCTCGAGAAGACCACACAAAAGTATACAACATAAACGTGGACCTCGAGAAGACCACACAAAAGTATACAACATAAACGTGGACCTCGAGAAGACCACACAAAAGTATACAACATAAACGTGGACCTCGAGAAGACCACACAAAAGTATACAACATAAACGTGGACCTCGAGAAGACCACACAAAAGTATACAACATAAACGTGGACCTCGAGAAGACCACACAAAAGTATACAACATAAACGTGGACCTCGAGAAGACCACACAAAAGTATACAACATAAACGTGGACCTCGAGAAGACCACACAAAAGTATACAACATAAACGTGGACCTCGAGAAGACCACACAAAAGTATACAACATAAACGTGGACCTCGAGAAGACCACACAAAAGTATACAACATAAACGTGGACCTCGAGAAGACCACACAAAAGTATACAACATAAACGTGGACCTCGAGAAGACCACACAAAAGTATACAACATAAACGTGGACATTACACAATTATAGAGTCAATGAATGCTTGTAGTAAACTGACTACCCAGTACAGTAGCCCCATCTTATAAGGCCACTCTCACCAAAGGCCACTCTCACCAAAGGCCATTCCCACTAAAGGCCACTCTCACCAAAGGCTACCCCCTTATCAGGCCAGATTTCAGATGCACTGAGATAGTAAAATACTACAAAATTATCCCCCTTTTGAGAGGTCATATCTCTTATAAGGTCACTTTTTCATTGCAGAAGGGTGTGGCCTTATAAGAGGGGGGACTAGTGTAATAGCTTATTAGGTAGATCTGTTGGTTGTAGACCATTAGATTGATGCTTATTATAGATTTAATTACAATCATGCAATGGTCTTTGTGCGAGACCTGTAGTATTGTATTACATAAAAGTAGAAATTTATTAAGTTGCAGGATGGACCTAGTAGGTCAGCCATCAAAGAAACTAGTTATCATACTTTAAGTAAAGAATATGACAAATACTGTCATCAATTTGTATAACATTTGTTAAGATATTAAAGGGAAGTAAATGTTCATGAGATAAAAAATCATTTGGAATAAGTGATTTTTTTAAAACATTTTCTTTTGTATCAGTATTTCAATACATTTCAATTTCGTTAATGAGAAATGAGAAATTGATTTTGGGTTTTCAGGACAATTATATTGTTCATCAAGGATTGTTTAAAAAAAAATGCTGGCAATTCAATGTGCACATATCTTTAATGCAGTATTTTTTGTTAATAAACAATTTTTAATTTATAAACAGAACATATTCATAATTTTGAAAAGGGAAGACAAAAAATGGTCAGTATTTTTGTCAGACAGACAAAACCTGTGAGAAACAAAAGATTTATTTTTCAGGATATGAAACAAAAATTTGAAAGCTATTTATAGTCAGTAGAAGTTATGAAAATAGAAGCTTTCATAGACCATTAAAAATCAGGTTTATAAATTATCCTTTTGATGTGTGACACTCATTCCCAAATTATTAGTTGTTTTCATAGCATTTTTTGTGTGAAAAAAATGTTTTATTGTAAATTCAGTTGTTTTTGTGGCATTCACATTGTTAGATTTGTAGAATGAATTTGATATTTTTAATCAGAGTTTTCTCCCTTGTTTGAAGTCTTTTGGAATATCATATTCTGATAATCGAATGAACCAGTCCAGTGTGTGATATTAGTCTCTGAATTGTTATTGATATGATTCCAAAAGAAACAATGCATATACTTCAGATATATGAAGCCTAACTTACAGAAGGTCAGTGGTTTTCTCAGGGTAAGTTCGGTTTCCTCCACCAATAAAACTGACCGCCAAGATATAACTAAAATATTATTGAAAGTGGCGTTAAACACAATAACCCTATGGTAATACAATGTGCATTGTTTGTGTTTATTATAGGTGATACCTATGATATGAGAGGTTTTTTTTGTATGAGATTACAATAGATTTCAGAGTTCAGGTTAACCAACTTATCCACTTTGCGGGGCTACCTCACACATGAAAAAGGGGTCTTTTTGGTCAAGTGGTTAAGGTTGTTGATATTTGATCTCAAACCTAACGCAACTGATGTGGGTTCACATCCTGACGCCTATCTCAAGTGTTAAGGGTTTTAGGTGTAAACAATCATGTATCTACCAGTACTAGGCCTGAAGCCGACAATAAAGAATATTTTTGATATCCCAATGGATTGACTACTCTGGTTTTGTCAAAAATTAAATTTGATATTGAATAATTATGATATATTTTATTATATTTTCAGCATCGTCTGAAGTGCATGATAAACAGACTACTGAACAACAACAGCATGAAAATGTAAGTGATATTACATTATCTATGCCAGTTAATAGGGTTAGGGTTATTGTGTTTAACGCCACTTTCAATAATATTTTAGTTATATCTTGGCGGTCAGTTTTATTGGTGGAGGTAACCGAACTTACCCTGAGAAAACCACCGACCTTCTGTAAGTTACTGACAACTTTATCACATAATGTTGTATCAAGTACACCTCACCATGAGTGGGATTCAAACTCACAACTTTAGTGGTGATAGGCACTGATTGCAGAGGTAGTTATAAATCCAACTACCATATGATCATGACCACCATGATGGCCCCTTCTAGTTGTTAGACAAACAATAGTCTCCAAGAAAAAAAATCTGTATTTAATAATTGGATAAGGAGCTGAAAGTATAATTGCTGAATAAAACCTGGTAAAATTGTTCTCATTTTAGAGCACATCTTACAATGAACTGGAGAAAATCCTATAGCTCATTGTTTTATAGTCCGAGATTCCTCTGCCGTCCGAAGGCTTTTTGTTTGACTTGCTGGAGTCGTTATGAAGAGCGCTCTGACGTCCCACGGCTCCAGCAAGTCGAACAAAAAGCCGTCGGACGGCAGAGGAATCTCAGACTAATTGTTTTAAAGATAGTGGTTATGATAGACAATCAGTCTTTTGAACCACTAGATCATAGTCGCCCTCAATTATAACTTGAATTTTATATTTTGAAAAGTTACTTTTTCTTACATTATACATGCAATGGCAGTTAATATTTGAAAACCAATTTGATCTTTAAATTAAATTGACTGGTTCATACATTTTTTCATAATTTATAGACAGCATATTGTCTTATTTCACATAATACACCAATTATGCTATAAAGGGCTCCAGAAGGGTTTATTCTTAATTGCTAACTTATCCATTTTGAAAGATATCTTCTCACCTATTTGGGTACATGTATTAAAAATTACTTATATCAATAATTGCCCTGTTACCTCACTAAACATTTATTTAGTAGCAACCTTAACAATGATAGTGAATGACCTCTTCTAATATTTTAAAGGAGATCTTTTGGCTGACAGGTGAAACCCTTCTGGAGCCTAATAGAAAATATACCGGTATTGAATTTGATCACATGCATATTAATAATCTGAGCCCTACATTTGACATTTAAGCTATAAAAATTGCAGCATTTTTTTTATGTGACTGCAAATATTCTGGATAGGAATGTTGCATACATCACTTTTTTTTTTTTTTTATGGTTGACAGAAAATAAAAAAAAAAATGGCCTTCCTCATAGGACTTAGTTTTACATGAGACTCTGGTTGCTTCATATGTTCCCCACCCCCCATTGCCCAATAACAATCTGTGCATGACCAAAATTTGCCATTTAGACCTCTAGTCAAACATAAAAATTATGATTCAAATATGGTATATCAGTAGTAGGTTTCTTAAAACAAATGGCAATCTATTTGTCTGATAAATTTGAATTCACATTGAATTATGGGTAAAATATTTTGATAATTATTGAATTATGGGTAAAATGTTTTGATAATTATATATTAAGTATCAAAGACCATTAAGAGACGTTTCTTGTTTGAGAAATTTGAATTATGGGTAAAAGTTGAATTCACATTGAATTATGGGTAAAATGTTTTGATAATTATATATTTAGTATCAAAGACCATTAAGAGTTACGTTTGCTGAGGAAATACTGGTATGTCTTATCAATTATATGGGAAACATTGGCGCTTAATTGTTCTTTTAGATGATTTCTTAATTTCTTAATTTACAGGTAAATGTATTGCAGATTTAATTAAATGTATTTCTTTTGTTCTCATGTGTGATCACAGAGCCTAAAGCTTGCTATTTAGAGGATAACTATATTATATTTTACTATTTGATATCATCAATCAATGATTTTACTGTTGCAAATTAACCTTTGCTGCCAAAATATAGGTGGAGTTACTAAAATGGATATTTGTAACAGTAAAATCATGGATTTACTGTGGTAGATATACAATATGGTTTTTAACATGTACATGGAGCTAGTAAATTGGATATTTGCAACTGTAAAATCATGGATTGACTGTGATAAATATACAATATGATTATTCTCGTTCTAGCGCAATAATTAAAAATCCTTTACATCATCCAATCAAATTTAGCATTGTATCTAATGGTGTATTGGCCAGAATGCTTATTAGAGGATGTTTTTTATACTAAATATTGGAAGTACAAGGGATTTTTGGTTTAATCAGAATAACTTTAGCTTTTTATAAATATGCAAATATGTTTTCAGAATATAATAGCTTACATAACACCAATCTGATTAAAATCACATCTCTTTACTGTGATATGTTGCGGCGTATGAGATCTGAGGAAACTCCATTACGGGTCACATGCGGCTGACCCTATGTTACCGTTCAATAAAAATTGTTATTAGGAAACTATGAAAGCATTAAAATTTAAACTTAAGCTACTTTGTTTAATATGAACAATCCGATTGATAAAAAAATAATCATATTTGTCATATCATTAAATAATATTCATGACATGGGGTCACTCGCATGTGATTCCTATAATGGGGTTTGTTCAGATCTCCAACGCCACGATATTTCAGTCAACGGGAAGCAAGTGAGAGATGTAATTTTAATCAGATGGATTTTATTCAGTATGTTTATTCATTAGTGCTTTTTACAAAGGGTTATGGGTTTTGGTGTTTAACGTCACTTTCAACAATATTTCAGTTATATCATGGCGGTCAGTTTTATTGGTGGGGGAAACCAGAGTACCAGCAGAAAACCACTGATCTGCCGCAAGTCACTGACAAACTTTATCACATAATGTTGTATTGAGTACACCTCGCCATGAGCAGAACTCAAACTCACAACAGACTTCATTTTAGTATCAATGACAGGATTATATAAATCAACATTTCAATTATATTTCTATGTAAAAAAAGACTCCATTGTAAAATAAACAAAATCAAGTTGTGTATCTTACAATCTGATTAAAATTGGATCTCCGCGCTTGCTCCCTATTTTCTATGGGTTGTTTTCTAGTCGCCGTGCGATTATAAAACACCGATAGAAAATAGGGAGCAAGTGCGGAGATCTAATTTTAATTCTAACATAACCTCCTTCTTTCGCTTTGTTAAGAAACGAGCGAGTTATCCATTCGGTATAATCTCATTAGCACATGTGCAGGTGAATGTGACTGACTTTTCCATTGGCAGCATAAATTGTAACCTGAATAATGCCGATAGAGGGTGCAGTATTATTCGAGTTACATAAATTGTGTGCGACATTTTCCGCAAGCGTAAATATAAATTACTGTCTTCCAATCAAAGTATACTACCATATTTGTACTCTTAGACATATCAGAATCGAAATAAATCATGGAAGCCAGAATGTGTTTTGAGTTTTAACATGGATTGGCGGTTATTAGTAAATTTTATCCCTCGCTTCTGGCTCGGGATAAAATACTAATATCCGCCAATCCATGTTAAAACTCCTAACACATTCTGGCTTCCATGATTTATTTCTTAATTAGATTGTGTATCTTATTTTTTTAATTTTCAAAGTGTATAATATTGGAATAACAATAAAGAGAAATCACCTTTTTTGCTTAATGAAAACATATGTGTGTTTATGTTTAGCTTACCAGGTCCAAAGGATCATGTGAGCAATAGACAATGCTGATTATAGACATTACTTTCAGTCGATCATCATCACCTTGGTTCATCATACATTGAATATAGCTTCTCTTGAAATTATTAGACCAAAAGGGTCCTTTTTAGTTTTGCAGGAATATTCCTTACGTGGACCTCATCAGAATATATTTTTTTTGTACCATTACGAAATTCAACATGGTCACCAGAGCCAATACAGCAACTTGATTTGTCTGAGCTTACGTCTTATGAACATAAAACGTTAGAGTACGAGTTTTGTACCCCTACTAGAAAAACATCCAATGAGAACAGTGTTATGATTATGGTGTACCTGACATAATTTCAGTTTTATTACGAAAATATCCCAAAATATCGGAAATCAACAGATTAACTTATTTCTGTGTTGTTATATTTATAATTACGGTCACATATACTTTTTTTTGCAACGTGTTCAGTAGATTTTTTTTTAATGTTTTCAGCCTCTACGTGATCAGGTTAGAGTTATAACTCCTAAGAAGAATGATTCTTCAAGTCGACCGGCATCTCAGAAAAATAATGGAATGTTTTCTCCAGCATTGCGTGAAAATCGGCATTATCAACCAAAACAAAATACTCAGAAAAATGATAAAAACATGATGATGAAAATCAATGTGCCATTGAGTATGAGTAGAGTCTCCATGCAGGACGATCCTGACAAAAAAGTGGAAGCCGTTCACGAAAATATTAAACGTGGTTTGTCATTTGTGGAACAAAGTAATAATAATACCCCTACGAAAATTGAAAGGTCAAGGACTTTTGCCAATAGTGGACGATTTAGAACTCGTGGTCAGAAAGTTGAGGCAATGTTATTGAATAATAGTCCTAAAATAACTCCCGATTTGATACCGAGCGCCGTTTCTATAGACAAATCTAGTATCAGTAGTAGTAGTATACTGGGTAATAAAGATTCGCCGAAGCCTATAGTTAACGATCTTCCAACTAATAAACAAAGACAATTTAATATTAGCGATTCTAGAATCACCGAAAAAGTTCATACTAGTAGTTCACAGGAAAAGTTACGAGGTTCAATGGAAAGAAATCACAGTACTTTAGACAGTTCAAAGACACCTGAGAGAGTTCAAAGTTCAAATTATCACAAACCACACATCTATCAAGACAAAGTACGGCACTCTCTGGAAAATAAATCGTTACCAAAACCGAAACCCCCTAGTCAACAATATTTAATGGAATCCAGTACTAACAACAACTCTGCTCATAATGGTTCTCGTTCTTTACCAAACAACACCCCGTATGGTTCTCATTCTTTACCTAGTCCTAGAACGTCAAAAGAAATTTCCAAAGATTTCGATCATCATGACCCAGATTGGCTGACACGACGGTAAATATTAAATTATTATTCACTATTTTTATTCTTTTTTTTTGTTGTTTTCTAATGATGTGAGATTTTCCAAATAACATCATATACATGTATCATAATTAAGATTTGTTTTGTTTACATGTTAGACCTAAAGTCAGATGACTTTAATTTGTGGACACATATTTTCATGGTTGCTTAAATTAGCAATATTTAGGTTTAAATGTTTCATAAAATTGACTATCTTTTTCGGTACCCTTAAGCATTTCTGTGGTATGGTCTATAATATTCTCTATTGAAATTAAATTTCTCTGCTCCATGTTTTAAATTTACATCAAAAATAAAAATGAATATTTCATGGGGTTTGTCGTAAAAACTATATGTTATATTTACTGGTTAAACCCTTGCCATGAAACTAAGTTTTAGATTGCAGGTTTTGTCTGGTTTGAAATTAAAATTATATTAAATGAAACTTAAGTTATTATTTCATATTTAGTCAAGTTTTTGTTGTTTTTGTTTTTATTTGTTTGTTTTGTTTTATTTTGTTTTGTTTTGTTTATTTTGTTTTTAAAGAAATCTTATATATCTTTAGACTCTTAAATGATATATTTTGTTCAGCAAAAACAATAGCATTTTTAAGAAGGAAAAAATAAACCCAAATTGGCAATGATTTCACATTTCAGAAAGTTTCAGAAACAATGTACCCTGTGCTTACAGAAGAATTCTTTCCGGAATCTGAAGTATACTTATTTTGCCCTTTTTTTAATCTATTTTTTTTAGTTGTGTTTATAGGTTTCCACTTACCAAGATTAGAATATCACTGCTTGGTCAAAGCTTCCATTTTAACCCTTTTCAATAGATTTTGTTGCTAGAGGTTTGAGTAGACAGAAAATCCCTTACATATATACAAAATCAATAGACCATTTGCACATGTCAGACATCATTTCAAAATTATACCTGTTTTCACGTCTATATAGTGGTTACTTCCCTTTAATGCTGAACAAAAGTGTTTATTTCATACAAAGTTCAATGAAAATAACATATATTTTTCTCATACTCTTTAAATGGTGATGATTTGTGAAATTTTAATTTGCTATAAAATTATATTCTGAATTTTTACAAGGTTCAAATATCTACAAATTTTAAGAAATTTATACACAAGTTCTTTGTCCTTAATTTCCATTGCTCTTGCATGGAACAGCAACCATTTTGTCACCCAGTAAGGGAAATAACTCAAATAAAAAAACCTAAAAAAAAATGTATAATTTTATAATTAAATCAGGAATGTGCCAATGGTCTATTTGGGAGAATACAGTGCTTAGTGTGTATTAGGTCGCTCATATGCTCCCTATGATTCTCATAATGAAATATTAGTGTGTATTAGGTCCCTCATATGCTCCCTATGATTGTCATAATGAAATATCAATGTTTGTGTTCATCTGAATTTCATTCACTTCATTGAAAATATTTTTCATTTTGTTTTGTTTGTCTCCTTGATCATTGAATCATTCATGTTTG
This sequence comes from Bathymodiolus brooksi, assembly GCA_963680875.1. NCBI lineage: Eukaryota > Metazoa > Mollusca > Bivalvia > Mytilida > Modiolidae > Bathymodiolus > Bathymodiolus brooksi. The sequence goes on from OY804588.1 coordinate 53,632,069, forward strand.
TGTCGATCTACAGTTATAACATGGCCGACACATAATATGGATCATCTTGTCTGTTTGAGAGAATACAACATTTGATAAAATTAAAATTTGAAGCCTCTTTATAAACAAGACAGATGTTTTTCATTCTCATATTGTAAAAAAAAAAGAGAATCTTTACCAAGTTATCTCCCTTTAACAAGTTGGGAAGGGGAGATAACTTGTAATAAATTCCTATTGTTTGAATTTCTTCTGGACACAGATTATCTCCCTTTACCAAGTTGGGAAGGAGAGACAACATATAATAAATTCCTATTGTTTGAATTTCTTCTGTAGATTGAGGACAGGACACTGATGCCTTTAATGGGTTTCTCATCAAATCATTGTTGTTACTTCTTATTCATGCATAGGCCATCCATAAAATATCATTGGTTTGCTGTTACTTGACCTACAGGCTAAAATTGGTTGTTAGGGCCATTTTTCACTGCCAGTTTCTAAAAAAATGTCACCCAAAAATTGTATGTTGGGTAAACTGCAAACCAGTGTTATTTTTTAAGAATGGCCTTCGTTATTCATATAAAAAATTAATGCTTTGTTTCTTCTGTTAACAATGCAATTTATTTTAGTATTATAATATGAAGGAAACTTTTTTATATTATTTTCAAATTTCTTTTTTTATAACCAAGAGTTTTTATGGTATTTATAAGTTTTTGTTTTTATTTTGCTACTTTTGGGTTTTCAGCTTTTTAGAATTACCTACTAGGATTCCAAAGAATTTTTTATCCCTTTCGGGACACCCTAGTGACAGTTCTTACTTCCTGGATATGCAGGAAGCATTCTTACAGCGACAAAAATCTTATGTAAATTCCCACAGGTAACGATGAGCAAATGTGTGCTAGCTTCTGTAGACTAGTATATATAATAGTGGAGACATAGGATAACTATATTCAATATATATAACACAACACTTGTATTTATTAAAATATTAACACCGCTAGGTAGTCTTGACTTCTTGTAAAGATAATTTTAGATTTCAGTGGATGATTTTCCCAAGAAAGCACTGGTTGATCCACTGGGAAGGTTTTGTAGTTTGAGCTAATGTCGTTTTCCTGACAAATTAAAAAAATTACTAGGAAAAATTGAAATAAGCTGAGAATTAGCCTGGAACTCCTCCCCCTTTCTTCCAAAATCCTTGATCTTCACCTGATGTAACATATCTCTTTGACTTTAATTTCTATTCATAATTGATGGCTTTGTTAGTAGTTGAACTTAAAACATTTTGTGTTTGTGAGTGAAAATTTCAGCAAAATTGGTCAAGAAATGAACCAGCCTTTGTGTTTGGAATAGACAGGTTTCAGTTTATTCAGGTTAAATTAATATTGACAAATATTTCCTACACTGGGACTTTATTTAAAGTATTTGTTTTGACCCAATTTTTTGTTTGTACTGTTGTTGTTTTTGTATCCAGATTGTCTCCCTTTGACAGAAAATCTCTTTTGACTCACCTTTTATCTTGCCACATTTTTGTGCATGTCCCCATTCAGGTCCTGGATTTCCATTATATTGCAGTATTTTTGGTGTCCAATGGTTTAAGGTGCGAGTGGAGGGGGGGGGGAGAGGGTAGTAGTTCGTTTTGTTGATATTAGTGGAATTGTTGACCATCATTGTTTAAACTTCTTTTCATAAGTACATATTAAATTACCCATGATAGTATCATTACTAATTCCATTTACATTAAAGATTGATGGAGAGCAGAATTTTTGAAATAGCAAGTAAAGTTAATGAAAACACATATCTCATTTTAGATTCTGGGAAAAAAAAAATCCCTACATCAGTCAAATTAAACCTAGATATTTATCATGTCCAAAGCCATAATATTTTGTATGGGTACATATATATGTTAAATTAAAACAGAACAATAATTTTTTAATGCAATTGATTTAAAATGAGACTTTGAAATCATATTGACAGCTGAAGCTGATTAATTCCAAATGGCTTTTATCGTGTGGACTATTTTTAAACCTTTTCACTCATTTTCCATTATTGATTAAAGAAATTCATACATAAGTACCAACAATTCATTGGGGACCATCCTGGTCGTGATCGTATGGTAGTTGGATTTACAACTACTTGTGCAATCAGTGCCTATCGCCACTAAAGTTGTGAGTTTCAAACCCGCTCATGGTGAGGTGTACTCGATACAACGTTATGTGATAAAGTTTGTCAGTGACTTGTGGCACATCGGTGGTTTCCTCCACCAATAAAACTGACCGCAATGATATAACTGAAATATTGTTGAAAGTGGCATTAAATACTATAAACCTAACCTCTTTTCATTTATTGCTAAAAATCTAACAATAAAATATGGTTTATATTTATATAGATTGACATTGTTTCGGCAACACCAGTCTACTGATTAGCAGATGTTTTAAGTTTTAGATATCTAAAAACAATTGATGTAAACGATTTGATTGGTTGATTATTGTTCAACCTGATTAGTGAGCAGTATATCAGCTATATCAATGTCATGAAGAAAACATTTGACAATTGCAAGAAATATAGAACTAGATATATACCTTTTTTTTTCTGTAATATTCTTCTTAACTGTAGCTTTATAAGAGAAAAAAAATTGATTTATTTCCTAAAAAGAACAGTTGAATGAATAGTGTCCTATGTCTTCTACAGTTTTTTAAAATTTGGATGACTAGCACTATCGGTAGCTTGGGTTTTTCTATCACTTTGCTCCACATATGATGTATATATTATAAAACCTCATTTTGATTTCATTAGATAATCAACATTCCTTAGTTTAGTTATATTATAAAATGTTCTTCAATCTATTTTTAGAAACTTGAAAGACATCTTCAGTCTAGTGTACATGTATTTATGCTGTCTTTTTGCAGTCATTATACAGTCTTCTATTTTTAGATGTGTACCATATTTTATGGACCATGAATTTTTTATATTGTATTGAATATCTAAATCGGTAAATATAAAAATTGACGAAAAAAATTCTTGACACATGATCCAAAAAATATGGTAATTTGATGTTAAATGCTTAAATGATGTTATATAATATCATCTGAAGGATTTTCGTATTGCTGTTTCTTATTTTTATTTTAGTCTTGAATTGATTGTGTTGACAATGCACCAACACATAATTAATATTTTTTATGCATATAGAAAACAGATATACACTTGTAAGCAATATATATATATATCAATGGTGAAAGAGGAATTATTCTATAGCTAATAGACTATTTGCACGTTTTTTATTTTCATCTAAAATTTCCCATTTTTAAAAGAGTTATTTCCCTTACACCTGTGAACCAGATCTTGCATTGACCAGGAACCTGTTGTCTGCCTAAAATTTCTCATTTTTACAAGAGTTATTTCCCGTACATTTAGGAAGCAAATCTTGCATCGACCAGGAACCAGTTGCCCATGTATAAGGGAAATAACTCCTATAGTGATATATAAATTTAGAATCAATTTAGAAATGTGCAAATGGTCTATTTATTTGTATTAGGCAAGGAAAAAGTAGTACAAATGCATATTAATATATTTTTTATTTATCACACAATGCATTTGAAATAGCACATGTTATATCAGAATATACACTGTATAAAAGTATGAGAAGGAGTTGTTAGCTCAGTGAATAAATATAATTATTTCATTGTCATTTAAGCATTCATGTTTGTACACAACATTTATCCAATGAAAACAATTTTTTGTGATATACAACCTGTAAACAAAATTAAAGCAATGAATGTCTAATAAATAGCTCCGAGTCAAACCTGCCCATGCAGTCACCTCTTTTAAGCAATCACCTGTGTTTAAAGGTGACCATTTTTTGCTCTGTCATAGAAAATTTTATCTGAATCAAACCTCTTTTAAGAGGTTGCCTGTCTTATAAGGACACTTTATCTTTGTCTCAAAGGTGACCTCTTAATACAGGTTTGATTAGAAGTTTTTAAGGATATAATATGATTCAATATAAATAAATATAAGACATGAATAGATCTAATTTTTAAGAGCATTCCCTTCACTTTGAAAGATTTTTTTGTGTGAATAGGTATCAGTCTCAAATGGGTTTCTTTAAAGTTTTATTTTTTATTTTGAAAGAATTTTTTTTAAGAATCAGTAAGCATTGTCATTATTTTTACTAATTTGTTTTGTGAGTTTTTACACTGAATGAGTTCACCTAAATAAATTCAGACTCTTGTAAAAACAAAATTCCCCTTCATCATTACCATATGTCAGCATTATAATTAACATTCTGCATTATTATCTCTGAACTTTGAATCTGGCAACATACTTATGGGCTCACATTAAAAGCATTAAAACCATCCTTTACATAAGGACTGTCACCACTGTGATTAATATTCAGCATTATTTTCCCAGAATCGGTCCACATTCTTGTGGACTCGCATTAAAAACATGAAGTCAACAATTTGGTTCGTGGTCATGAATTAGAACTACTCACCTTGCCATCCACTAAAACTGATTTTGTTTCTGGTTTCATCAAGTGATTTAATTATTTTATTCCATGTGGAGATTTTTCATAATTGGAAGGATCTACATACAAAAGAAGGAAGAGATTGAAACCAGTATTCCATTAGTGCTGTTAGCACTTTGATTTATTTTCCGATTACCTGTTATTTCATTTAAAGCAGTACAACAGCTGTCAGCATTTTGATTTATTTTCTATTAATTATTCTATGTTTCATCACAGATGTTTGTCCTCTGTTAGCTTATCAAAAGAAACCCATTAACATACTAATTCTTCTTCTACAAACATTTCTTCAATCATAGATTAAATTTTCTTTATGTGCAAAAACATCTTGTCTTTAAGTTCGTTCAGTGCTTTTATTTTTGTGTTCTGTGTTATCGTTTAGAAAGTGATCTTTAACGAACATAAACACAAAATTTGCCATCAGAAATATTAACACTTTCATTTATTTTTTTGTTTCATCATATCAGAAGGAGTCCACCTAAATCCAATAAATCGAGTGATTACGACAGAAGTTCTAGAGCATCCTCGATCACAAGACTACCGAATATAAACCAGAAATCTAAGAGGTTTTATATTGTGATTGGTCTAATACAATGTCACAGATTTGGAATTTAGCACTTTCATATATTAACAACTTTTTAATAGTACCTTTTTTGTTTTCTATAGAGTGGAGATTTTTTTGTAAAACTCTTAAAAAATTTGGTGAGTTTTTTTTTTGTCCCTCATTAATTAATAAATAGTTTGACATTTATACTGACAAAAATTTATATTGACATCTAATGTTATTGTTTATATTGATCAAATAATTGTTTATTAATATACTGTGAAAGTACTTTTATTCGTTGGAACCAATTTTCGTGGTTTCTACAAGTTGCATTGATCCATGGGTTCTTGAATTCGTGTTTTCAAACATTACAGGCAACTATTATTAATGGGAAAATTGTATTTCGTTGGATTTTTATTTTCATGGTTTAAGTGGACCATGAAATCAGCGAAAATTAAAACCCCACGATTAATAATGAAGTGGCAGAACATGGTCAGAACAGGTCAAAAATGACCATTTTGTAAGGGGGGTGTATATGGTTTCAGCTATTTTTCCATTGATTTTAAGTTATTTTATTTTCTAACCAGAATCATCCTTGATTAAAGAGTTAAATTTGGCTCAGAATGCTTTTTATTTCTCAACCAATTTTCACAAGTACATGATATTTTTTTTCATCCCTTTTATGACATAGTTTTTTTCATCTTAATCTATATGTACTTCTTTCAAACCATTTGGTCTTTTTTTTAATCTAACTTGACTGTGACTGTCTCAGGATTTCCCACTTTCAGAATCATATTAGACATCTTCAATGCATTTGTCTTTCAGTCAAAACTGCTAGTATATATTAAGTTGTAAAAGGATTTAATTTAAATTTTAGAGATAAGATTATATGAGTGTTTTGTCTGTTTTCTTAATTATGCAAAGAAGGCATATATTAATTCCAAATCAAAATTACAACTTCGCATTTAATTCATAATAACCAACCAGTTCTTTTGCATTCAGTCTGAGATGGCAGCCATTTTTTGTTATAATATAATGTGAATTTACCTCAAATTTTTATAACTGACACCCGGAGAAAACCACTGACCTGTCGCAAATCACTGACAAACCTTATCACATAATGCTGTATCGAGTACACCTTGCCATAAACAGGGTTTTTAAACACCATGAACCCAAACCCATCAAAATGTGGCAGGAGTTGTATGTACAAACTAATGACTGACAGACACACATGGTATATGGATAGTGCATGTATTTTTTTAACTGTTGTTATTTGACTAATACATTGCATGACATTGCATGTGGTAATTAAACTTTGAAATTGTTAATTTGAATGCTAATTTTGAATTAAATACAAATTAGGTAATTGTACTGCTAATTTATTTACTAATACTTGTATTTAAATGATCTTAAAATAGAATGTAATTTATAATTTAGAACCAATGGGATGCACTTTTGATGATGCATTGTAGTACAAAATTTTCAAAGCACAAAAGTACTGATGAGTTAAGTTTTTTTTTTGTTTTGAAAGATGCTATTTCATAAACTTTTTGGTTAAGTTTCTACAAAATGTTCAAAGTACAAAAGTACTGATGGTCAAGTTTCTTCAGTCATAGATATGCTTTAGCTTAATTCTGACAAGTTGGCCATTTTATTTTTTGTTATTTATATTAGTTTTCTGACTGCTTGGAGTCAAGCACTGCTGAAGAAGTTAAAATGCAACAAATGTTGATATCATGGTGCCTTAAATACATATTTTGTTTTACTGGGCATCTTTTTACATGTAATCAACGAAATTATAGTTCAATGGAGATTTAAGCTCTTCGGTTTTCTGTAATGTTGATTTATTTTGATATAAGACCCCTATTCTTTTAGTTACATTGTTAAAAGTGGCATTAAACACCATTCAGCAGCCAATTCTTTTAATAAAAACACAAGTAATTTGTTTCAATATCAATAAATTTAATCATATTATTTAAATTATTAAATTTTCCTCTCCTCAGATGTAGCATTATGTAACAGGGTTGGTGAAATAAAACACTGGCAGAAACATTTGAATGAAGGCAAGGATTTTCTTTTATTTTTATATTATTTGATTTATGAGAAATTATGTAAATTTTCATATCATGATGGTCATGCAGTAGTCTGCATATTCTGATTATTTTATTAGTTGAAGACGTGTCTTTGGGTTTTTCAGACCAACGAATAGGAAATCTTTGGACAGAATGACTGTGAAGTCCACTACAAGCCCTTCAATACCAGTGGTACCTAATGCCAGCTTTGGTCTTGATCTACCAGACAACAAAACAACACAGGCTGAATGGAATCATAAATTTATACCAATGCAACTACGTACACAACCAGCAAATCTAGGAGCCAACCAATTACAAAGAATGAATACAATCATAGCTGACCATAGAGGTAATGGTGAGTTCAGGGGAGATAAACAGGTAATGGGGGAGATTCAGGGGAGACAATCGTAGCTGACCATAGAGGTAATGGTGAGTTCAGGGGAGATAATCAGGTAATGTGGGAGATTCAAGGGAGACAATTATAGCTGACCATAGAGGTAATGGTGAGTTCAGGGGAGATAATCAATAAATCTAGGGACCAGCCAATTACAAAGATTGAATACAATCATAGCTGATCATCGCAGTAATGGTGAGTTCAGGGGAGATGATCAATAAATCTAGGGGCCAGCCAATTACAAAGATTGAATACAATCATAGCTGATCATTGCGGTAATGGTGAGTTCAGGGGAGATAATCATAGAGGTAATAATGAGTTCAGGGGAGATAATCAATAAATCTAGGGGCCAGCCAATTACAAAGATTGAATACAATCATAGCTGATCATCGAGGTAATGGTGAGTTCAGGGGAGATAATCAATAAATCTAGGGGCCAGCCAATTACAAAGAATGAATACAATCATAGCTGATATCGAGGTAATGGTGAGTTCAGGGGAGATAATCAATAAATCTAGGGCCATCCAATTACAAAGAATGAATACAATCATAGCTGACCATCGTGGTAATGGTGAATTCAAGGGAGATAATTATAGAGATAATGGGGGAGTTTCAGGGGAGACAATCATAAAATGTAGGACCCATCAGTTAAAAGAATGAATGCATGTTTATTAAAAGAAAGATTAAACAGTGATGGTCAACAATTCTTGACACTAATTAAATCAGATCTCTATTTTGATTTTTATTAAATTATATATAACAATTTTGAAAATAAAATTCATAATTTTATCATTGAAATAGAGGTAAAATCCTGTGAATACTAGGGGTGTAACGATACACTTTTTCCACATGCGACACGTATCACGATATTTGATATGTATTACGATACGTATCACGATACGTTTTATAGGAAACTAACTATTCCTTGAAGTCCATGCTGGTCGACATGGGCGCTGCCATGTTTTTTTTTATATATGAGGTCGCTTACGTACTAGCGGAAATTATAAATATTTGATATTTGATTAATTAATTTTAAAAGAATAAATTAATCGATTCACTTTTCTCAAAATATTAATTAAATGATCACCAAAAGAAGAAAACTGAAGTTCAACACTACTTTTTTTTTTTAAATGACCATCATATCGTTTGTATCGTAAGCGGCCTCCACATATCGTGAACCGAACCGTCCCCAAAATAATCACGATTTCGGTACATACAGTGAATCAAATGTCAGGATGTTCGAATAAGAGAATATATAAGTTGTATCATGGCAACCAGTTTTATGGGTGGAGCAAACCAGAGTACATGTTTCAAGAGATAGGTTCTTTTATATTTGGTAACATGTTTAATATCGGCTCATGTTATGCTGTGATAAAATTTAAAATTCATAGGTAATCTTGGACAACAAAACAAACCATTCCTTTGTCTAACCATAAACAGTATAGGTAGACAATATTGCAAATTACAGTACAGTCAGAGTGATAAATTACTGTGATAGGCATATCATTCTTCTGATACTGATATATCTTTTGGTCTGTTTAATCTATTTACTTATTTTGATATGCCTTTTGGGTGATAGTAAACAACACTCTAAATGTAAAAGAAATTTTGAAGATAATAGAACAAAAGATATATCAAAATCACCAAGATGAGTGAAACGTCTATCAGTGATTTATCACCCGATGTCTCTGACTGTACTGTACAATAACACACCAACATTGGCTTAAATCTGTTAATGGGGCAGTTTTTTTTCACTCAGTGTTTTATGTTTCCAGGTGTGCAGTTTAAGAGAGTTGAAGCAATGGCTAGAAGTCATACAATCATGGATTTAAAGTCTCCACACCCAGGAACTCCTACATTAGGAGAACAAATGGAACAGTATCCTGTTAAATCAGCTAAAGATACAAGGTGGGATCAGTAATATAATCTTGAATCAGAAAACTCCTATATTATCAACCTACCAGAACAGTCATGTCGTGATCGTATGGTAGTATACAATCAGTGCCTATCACCACATAAGATTTATTGTTTGTAGACCTTTTTTTGTCATAAATATAGCTGAAATACTACTCACTTGACTGGGTCGTCGTGATCGTATGTTAGTTGGATTTACAACTAACTATGTAACCAGTGCCCATCGCCATTAAAATTATGAGTTCGAATCCTGCTCAGGAGAGGTGTACTCGATATAACATTATGTGATAAAGTTTGTCAGTGACTTGTGACAGGTCTGAGTTTTTCTCTGGGTATTCCGGTTTCTTCCTTTAATAAAACTTACCACCACGATATAAATGAAATATTATTGAAAGTGGCATTAAATACCAGAACTATAAACCATTATCAACCTATCAGTATTTATATGCAGAACTTTTAAAATATCTATTGATTTCCTTTCATTGTTAACAGACACTATAAAATTTGTTAACTAATCCCAGTAAAAGAACAGATACCCTATTCAGGCCCATAGCCATGATTTTTCAAGGGGGTGTCGATAGACATGGGATGTGAGAGATGGTCTTCCGGATGGGGGTCAAAATTCTGACTTGTATTGTCATTGTGCAACCAAAATCCCCATTTAAATGGTCATCTTGCAACAAAATCTCTACATTAATAATCATTCTTGCTTTTCTAGGCGTTGGGGGGGGGGGGGGGGGGGGGAAGGGAGGGAGGGAGGGAGGAGCTATTATTTTCTTACTATATTTCCAGATAAAAGTTTTGATATATCTTTATTAAGCAAATAAACAAAATTCATTAAAGTTGCAAAAAGTTGGAAGGGATAATTTTTGGTATTTGTTGCTTCTCTGCTACGCACACAGCATTAAGGAGTAGGAGCAAAGACTGTTTGGCCCGGAATCAGGATAATGTGTCCAAGTGGAGCGACATGTCTGCCTGCAGACTGTTGTTTCTTTGAGCTAGCACTATAAAGATACAACTAAGTTTGTTTATCTAGTACAGAGCAGACATCATCATCATTTTATTCAATGTAACTTATTCTCACCATGATATGGCTGAAAAATTGATGAGTTGAAATTAAACTGTAATTATTTACTCACTTACATATTAGCTTTTGGATGTTTTTATATATTTTTTTTGTACTGGTATATAGTATGCTTTAACGAATACCTATATACAGTCAAACCAGCCCATGCAGTCACCTCTATTAACCAGTCACCTGTATTAAAAGTTCACCTTTTACTTGTCCTGTGATAGAAAATTTCATATGAATTAAACCTCTTTTAAGAGGTGACCTGTCTTGTAAGGCCACTTTTTCTTGTCCCTAAAGGTGACCTCTTAATACAGGTTTGACTGTAATACCTATTTTAAGGTGTTTAGACACATAATATTATTTGTTTTCTTATTCAGAAGTGCTGCTAGTCATAAATCTAGAAAAAATCATAAACTGGTATCTAGTGGTGTACAGCGTGGGGAACCAGACTCGTTATTATTGCAGCAGTCATGGGCAGTAAATACATCACTCGCGAGTGCTAGATGACCGACATAATAATTCATCATACGAGAAATTTAGATATCTATTCTTTGTTGCTAGAAATAAGCAGAATTGAGAATGTGGCTGCATGATCAGTATTTTAATGAAATTCCAGATGATATTTTCATTCAAGGAAGATAACTCTATTCTTTATTGCTAGAAATAAGCAGAATTGAGAATGTGGCTGCACGATCAGTGTTTTATATGAAACTCCAGATGATATTTTCATTCAAGGAAGATAACTCTATTCTTTGTTGCTAGAAATAAGCTGAATTGAGAATGAGGCTGCATGATTAGCATTGTATATGACACTCCAGATGATATTTTCATTCAAGGAAGATAACTCTATTTTTGTTGCTAAACTGATTACCAGTGTAATCAGGTTTAATAACAACTTGACTAGATTTTTCATTCAAGGAAGATAACTCTATTTTTGTTGCTAAGCTGGTTAGCACAGTGTAATCAGGTTTATAATAACAACTTTACCAGATATTTCCAGATAATATATTTATATTCAAGGAAGATAACTCTATTTTTGTCGCTAAACTGAATAGCAGTGTAATCAGGTTTATAATAGCAACTTGTCTAGATTTTTCATTCAAGGAAGATAACTCTATTTTTGTTGCTAAACTGATTAGCAGTGTAATCAGGTTTATAATAACAACTTTACTAGATAGTTCCAGATGATATTTTCATTCTAGGAAGATAACTCTATTTTTTGTTGTTAAATGGATTAGCAGTGTAATCAGGTTTATGATAACAACAATAAATACAAAGTCAATTTCAATTTGTGTTTAAGGGGAAGTAACACTGTTCATGATGAAGACACAGTCCAACAAATTGCCAACTGTTGAATACTTGCTTATCAAATTTAAATGGGCATTTAATTTATACCTCAACTTTCATAAATGTATACCCACTGATGAAAATATTGTATAAATAGGAAAGTACTTATTTTATTCAAATAAGACTGACCATGTTGCTCAGTATATTTGCCTTCATTTCAAATCATTTACTATACAAATAGCAATGTGTCTTTATCTTACAGCTATTGATGGCTTTTGAAAAATCAGAAGATGTATATTGTATACAATGTGTCTTTATCTGCTTTTTAAAAAACTTGGCCAATCAGAAGATGTTTATAACATATGTACATGCCATACAAATTATTATGATGTCACAAGAACCTCCAGCATACTTTTTAGGAAATAACTGTATTGTATTTTAAGTTTTGCAGATATAAATCGTCGGTTTTATGGTCGCAAATGGAGTTTACCTAGCAACGCGTAGCAGAGCTAGGTAAATGGATATTTGCGACCATAAAACCAAGATTTAATTATTCAAAGAAATGGTGCTGGTCATTTGTGCCTTTGCATATCTTAGGCCTTGTATTCAGTGGCATTTAAATTACAGAAAATGCAATGGAATGGATTTATGTAAAAGAAATTTTTCATATTTTCTTTTTGTAAAAATAATGTTCTTGGACGATCGTTTTCATTTTTTTTTTTTCAAATTTAGAATTAATCATGAAGTAAAAGACACATAATTCTAATGTACTACTTACTATGACAGAATGTTTAATAGGATGATTGCTGTTGTCCCACGTAATATGTTCTGTTTTTTTAGTGTTTTTAAATATTGTTTGTTTCCAAGAACCACATTTTTGGTAATTTTAAATAGCAGTTATAAGAGTCTTTAATTGTTGCATTAGATTAATAATATACATATTATATTTGAATATTTGCCGACATAAATCTATGAATTTAAATATTAAGATATTCGTTTCACTGAACCTGCTCATGTCTCATAGCAAAACACAATTTGTGACAATAAAATAATGAATTATCATATTCAAAAATACAATGCAGGTATTCTTTCCCTAATTCAACAACATAGATTAAATGAAAATATGTATTTTATATATTTTTTTTAATGTTAAGCTTAACGAAAATTGTGTATTTAATTTTTTTAATTCTTATATAGCACTATAAACGAATGAAAATGCTGCTGCAAAATCTGACCTGTATGTTAAGTTACAGGCAGTAAAGAAAAATCTAGAGAAAACCGAATGCATATACACTGTATTTGACCTGAGCAAAAGATTAGCTCAAGTTATGTCAGATATAAATTAAACTTTGTTCACGCCATGATATAGCTGAAATACTGCTAAAGTTGGTGTTAATCACCAATCAATCAATCAATTATAAATTGAACTTATTGTACTTAAAGATTCTAATCAGATCACCTTTGTAAAATATGAATTTTTGTCGTTTTGGAAATGAATTTAAAAAATCGGATTTCGTAATACTACCTTTAGAACTGAAGACAAATGGTTAATTTTCTTCGACCATTGAAATTCGTGTATTTCGTGAGAGCAGCGAAAAATTGGAATACTACAATAAAACTGAATTTACAGACTTGATTTTCGTTAGATTCTTGAGATGTGGTTTAATGATCGTATGAAGTCGTAACGGTATTATAAACTTGTGTATTCTGAATCCAAAATAACTGCCACAATATAACTGAAATATTGTTGAAAGTGGCGTTAAACACCACGAACCAATCTCAATCATTAGAATTTGTATTTATATAAAAAAAAAACTCCATTGAACCTCAGGTTATTTAAACATGTTTATAATCAAAACATATACAGGTAGGTCTTTTCAGGATTTTTTTTTAGGTCAGTTCAGTTCGGTGTTCAATTAGACAGTTTTGACTGATGTAATTGCAATAAACATTATTGGATTAAACTTGATCTTTTTGTGTCTATCTGTTTTTTGTATAAATACTGCTGCAATAATGTAAATAGAGTTATGATTTTATTATTGGAATGTGTGCAAAAAATTTATTGCAATATTTTAAATATGAAGTATATTTGTGTTGTAGGTTATTATTGTCAGTCTATTTTAGGGTATGCAGAGGGATGTATCAACATATTTTCAACTTTTTATATGAATGCAAAAATATTTTTCAGTCGTATTATGTTATCGCGCTGTTGTCATCGTCCGTCTGCAGACAGATTGGTTTTCATACGATAACTTAAGTATTAGTCAACAAATTTAGGGCATTGTAGAAAGTAATAGTTGAACAAATTTAGGGCATTGTAGAAAATAAACACCAAACTTTATTTCACAGCATGTATAATTAAATTTTGGATAAAATGTAACAAAGAAATTATTTTAATGGTAGGCCATATCTTTTTTTTTTATCATATTGTATTAATTTGACATATTGGATTTCAAGAATTCAATATGGCTGCTCATCAACATTAAAATCTTGAGTTATGACATGTCAGTTGTGATTGGATGGCAAATATTAGCCAATGAAAAATTGTGTTATATAATAAATTTCATCAGAATGATTTATTTTTGTGTATACATGTACATGATTCTATTTGTAGAGAATATTTTGATATATATCAAATTTTACATATTGTATAGTTCTTTAAATATTGCTTTTTTCGTGACAAATTATAGTGCATTTTATTATCTTTATAAAATTTTAATTGTTTTATCATTTGATATATTTGAACTGTGATATTTGTATTTCTAAATAAACATGCGATCAATGTACCAGATGGTACTGTCTATTATGATTACAAAATTAAATTGATTGATAAGTCATTTGTTCTTAGTAAAAAAATATGCTGTTCATTTTAAGAGGTAGGGTTTAAACCAAGATTTAGGAATTTCATTAATACAATCAAAGTTAGCTTGTTTCTGAAGAAATTATTGAAAACAAATTATTCTATGGAAAACCACACACAGATCACAGGGACTTGCACCCGGCCACTAAATTTGCTAGATTGAATTTTTTTTTACTGTCAATGTATTACCCACTTGCGTTATTTTTAAGTGGGTAATACATTGACAGTAAAAAAAAATTTGGTTGGGCAAATTTAGTGGCCGAGAGCAAGTCTCTGTACACTGGTTAAATTTTTGAGGATAATGTTTTTGCAGTGAGGTAATAAAGTTATTTTGTGGTAATAAATTTCATATTGTTTATTCTAATGCTTATAGGTATTCCATTTAAAAGTTTATGGTGGGAAAGGTAGGGATTTTGAAAATTCACCCAGAATAAATATTCCTGGTACTGTCAGTGAGGGAGCAGGGTGGCTGGGTGGTTCAGAAAGTTGAATTCTGATATAGCTGAAAAATTTCTGAACATGAGGATAAATACCCAACCCAATCTAAAACTAGTGATGGCCTATAATGATATAAAAATAAAATTTATTCCTGAACTACCCTAGATTTTTAATGGAATAGTCTTACTTGTTTTAGCATCAAAATTTAGGTATTATCTACCCTAGACTTTGTAATGGAATAGTCTAATTGTTTTGACATCAAGATTTATGCTTAAACTACCCTAGACTTTTAAATGGAATACACGGTGTAGGATCAAATCAATTCCTTTCAGTAAATATCGGCGTTATTTGATTACTTTCGGTTATTACAACGATTCCTTCCAGTAAAAACAATGTAAGTTTGATTAACACCGGACCTTCTTTTCGTCATTAACTACTGAAATGTAAGTATTTATCACTCAATTGATAGATCACGGAACTCTTTAATAATGTGTTTATTTTGGAAAATCAGTTTTACGCTCTCTAATGAAAGTGTAATGCAGCATTAAACGAAACAAAGTGACAAGATCGTGTGAAACAGGCCAACCGGAGATAGAAATACACCAATTTGAAGTAGAAAGAGAATTCCTTTACTGAAGACACTTTTCCGTTCGAAATGTCTGGTCATTATTGATACTTTGTAACTGCGATATTACATGTGATCACATTTTCTTCAACGAAAATCGTAGTTTTAGTTGCAATATTGAATAACGCTTCCTTCAAGTGAATGGCACATATTCCTTTCTTTCGTGACAAATACAGTAATATATGTAGAAATCGGAGCTGGTGAATTTGCGTTCAATAAAGTGAGAAATCACACGCAATTTGACCAGCTACTAGAAGAGTAGATCTTTTTCGTTTTTTATTGGGCTTTCTGCAAAAAAAAGAACATTTTATTGAATATTTAGTACAAGTTCTTTGGTTTGAAAGGGATCGGTGCCAAAATGCTTGATCATTTTCGATGAGCTAAAAGGAGGCGTTGACAATTTTTTCTTTGAAAAGTTATTTTAAGGCCTATTTTACCTATAAAACATTGAACATACACATATTGTATTGAAAGAATAACACACTTATGTAACCCAATCAGTTACATTTGGCTTATTTTTTCACATATTTGCTCCAACAACAAAGGCACTTCAAATTGTTCATGATTTTAAAGAAAACTGTAGGATTACTATGGAATTCAGTTACAAAGTTGATTCAATTAAGTATTCTACTGTTCCGTAAAAGATAGTATTGGGAGGATTTTACCTATGTTCTTGGTCTTTTTCCATCTTTTTTGGTCGAACATTGTTTCAGATGGGCCATAATTTCCAAAAGGAGTCGTAATAACCGAAAGTAATCGAATAACGCCGATATTTACCAAAAGGAATTGATTTGATCCTACACTGTGAAATAGTCTTTAATTGTTTTGACATCAAGATTAATGCCTAAACTACCCTAGACTTTTTAATGGAATAGTCTAATTGTTTTGACATCAAGATTTATACCTTAACTACCCTAGACTTTTTAATGGAATAGTCTGTAATTGTTTTGACATCAAGATTTATGTCTAAACTACCTAGACATTTTAATGGAATAGTCTATGCCTGATATACCCTAGATTTTTAATGAAATAGTCTTTTATTATATTGTTTTGACATCAAGATTTATGCCTCAACTCCCCCTGACTTTTTAATGGAATAGTTTGTAAATTATTTATACCTAAACTACATAGACTTTGCAATGGAATAGTCATTGTTTTGACATCAAGATCTATGTCTAAACTACCCTAGACTTTTTAATGGAATAGTCTTTAATTGTTTTGACATAAAAATGGATGCCATCTGATGTATATGTATTCTAGTTTTTTTTACTGTAAGGAAAATAAACACATGTCACTGATTGTTATTGCACAATTTAAATAAATTTTAATTAGTTTTTCTTCTTTAATCAATCTTGTCATTTAAGGAATCTTATTTAAAAACTGATCAGAAAGTTTAAAAAGTAGTGATCAACAATTCCACCAATATCGACCAAATGAACAGTCACCTCTCAACTCAAACCAATGAACAAAACAAAAAAAGACCCATGGCATATGGTGATGGAAATCCATGTCCTGACTTGGAACAGGCACAACCAATGTAGTGGGGGTTGAACCAGTTAATGGGATACCCCCCCCCCCCCATATCTGGATATCCAAAGACAATATAAATGAAACCTGCACAGATTTGCTTCCACTCAAAAAGACCACATGAATGACTACATAAACATTGATAGTACAATAGCAGGATCAGTGAATACTTAACTAACAACTAGCTAAGAGCCACGTCGGTGGTGTAATGATTAGCGTGTTCCTCTCAGAGTGCTGTAGGTGGTGGGTTCCTGGGGCCGATCCAGGGGGGAGACCCCCCGGGGGACCCCCCTAAAATTGGAAAAAATATGATTTTTTGGCGTAAAATCATGATTTTTCACACGAAATACTCCAACAATTTTCGCGCCTCCCTCCGCTAGGCGCAATTTTTTTAAGTGCGCCCCCCTAACTTGAAATCCTGGATCCGCCCCTGGGATCGATCCCCGGTCGGGTCAAATCAAATACTAAAAAAAAAATGTATTTATTGCTTCTCTGCTAAACAGCAACATTAAGGAGTAAGAACAAAGATGGAGTTGGCATGGTGTAAAGACGTAGGATATCGGAATTGTCGGTTGGCCAATGCATAATAAAACAATATATCAGTAAAATTAAATATTTTACTAGAAAAAAAACTAAATGAAAATAAAATTAGTATAAAACAATCATAATTCTTAAAAATTAGAATTACGAATATGTTCCGTTTGTCGTAGTACAATCCCCTTCTTTCTTTTCTATTTTATGACTTATCATCTGGTGAACATGACGGGTG
This sequence comes from Bathymodiolus brooksi, assembly GCA_963680875.1. Taxonomy (NCBI): domain Eukaryota; kingdom Metazoa; phylum Mollusca; class Bivalvia; order Mytilida; family Modiolidae; genus Bathymodiolus; species Bathymodiolus brooksi. The sequence continues at coordinate 53,650,062 of OY804588.1, forward strand.
CCACTGGAGGAACAAGAACTGCTTACTTTATATCAGAGCACATGACTTCATCCATTGATTGTATTGGCGTTTCGTGTTGCTCACTCGTTAGTTTTCTACAGTGTTTTTCTCGACCATTGTTTTTTGTCTTTTTTCTTTTCTGCTTCTCATTATCCCTCTTGGTTCCTTCAAACTTTTCTTGAGAAGTCACATGCTAAAGCATGATAGAGTATACAAACATGTACTACTAAAGACAGGTGGCTGACGATCGCTCCCCCTCCAGAAAATATAAATGGCTAGAAGCCATATTGTCTTGTCTGAAAGTTTGCAATCAATTGGTTTCCATCGTCTTTTTTTGCCAGCTTCCTTAGATTTTCATTTTTACATATGTTAATTTTCTAGTCCGATAGTTTCATATACAAACCAGACGTTTCTCTTCAATTTTGTAGCATCATCACAACGATGCTATACAGATGCACAGGCGCATGGGCATGGATTTCGTTTCCTCCTCTCCCCCCTTTTCTCTACTGTCCACCTTTTTTCAAAATTTTCATAATCATTCTTTTTTTCTTCATTTGACAATATCAGTAGACGTCATACATCATGAATAATACGACTGATACAGTACTGTGGATACAGAATACACGTATTATTCATTTTGTATGACGTCTACTGATATTGTCAAATGAAGAAAAAACGAATGATTATGAAAATTTTGAAAAAGGAATGATTTATATGAAAATTTTGAAAAAAAGGGGGGGGGGTAGTAGAGAAAAGGGAGGAGGAGGAATCGAAATCCATGCCCCATGCGCCTGTGTATAGATGTTGTGGAAATAAAAGTATAACGAAAAAAAAATGCATTTTTTCATGAATCAACTTTTAGGGTTAGATTATGGTGCTTAATGCCATTTTCAAGATTTTTCAGTTATTTCGTTGCTGTCAGTTTTCTTGATGGAGGAAACTGGAGAAAACCACCCACCACTGACAAACTTTATCACATAATGGTGTATCGAGTGCACCTCTTTTAATGTGGGATATTAGAAAAATATCTCCTTGTGACCAGGGGCGGATTTAGAGGGGGGCGTGCGGGGCGTGCGGGGCGTGCGCCCCCCCTAAAATTCGCAAAGCATATGTTATGCAACGTTAATTAAGCAGTTCAACAAACAACTTTTTCATGAATGGTTAACTCGTGACCTGTAGTAAAATATTCCTACACATTGTAAATACACGTTGGGTGTGTTCGTTGATTCATATATGGATTCGCCGACAATTTCCGCTTTTGTTTGTCTATAAACAAGAACGGTCGAATCATATGTTTTCAATGAATGAATCAAACGACGAAAAGAAAAGCTCCATCCGGACGAGCAGTATTAACTAGAACCACCCGAAAGGACAAGCACCGAAAGTACAGACCAATTAGTGAAATGAGGAATGCGTTAAAACTAAACCAATAGTTCTTTGAAGGGTTAACATAATCGTGATCGATCAGTCATGAGTTGAACAATTCGCATCACGGTTGTTCAAAAAAAGTTTTACTTTAGGTTCTTATAATCTGATAAAAATATACTGTTAACAATTATCCGACAAAATTAAGACTCAATTAAAATCAAGTTTTTTTGGTCTGATAAAAATGGTGTGGTTTGGTTCAAAATTGTCGTTCAAATAAATGTCTGTAATTCCTAAAATCCCCCGAGCTTCAGGGGGGCTTGGCCCCCACGGGCCCCCTACCAGGGCTCTACCCTGGACCAGCTGGGGACCTTAAGCGGCCCCCAGACCCCTGGCATACTCACGCACCCCCTAACCACAAATCCTGGATCCGCCCCTGGTGACCAAAACATTTATTCTTCTTAAAAACAATCACGATGGTTGATCATATAACATTTTCCATAAATTTGTATTCAAGTGGCATTAAAGCAAAAAAAACGAATTTGTATTAAAATATATATATCACAAACATTTGTGTATATACCTAGAGTGATTTTGAGACGGCCATTTTGCTTGTAGGTGTACAGTACTTTTAACTTGATTTAATTTTATCTCAAGTTACAACGATGTGCGGTCATTATAGAATTAGGTTTTTAAATATGGACATGGTGATACTAGCTTTTAACCCTACTAATACGATGAGTACATTTTTTGACACGTTAAGCTTTAAGACAAACATGTAATTCGAGACACAGAGACAGAAAAAGAACCACCGAATACACTGAAATCTGCCCAAACGAATACACTTAGGTAAACACATAACATTTAAGTACATATTGTACACACTTTGCTAGTCAATAAATTTGTGTATTGCTATACATGTATTTGCATTATCTGTTATTTAAACATTGATAATTCGGGTACTTGTATATTATAGTGTCCCAATTACTGGACTTGGGTTACATTTGAAATGTCATGGCGAAATCTGTAGCATATATAGTGGCATTTTTGGCAATTTCTGTATATTTTTTATTTATAAAAAAGAAGAATACTTTACCTGCAGCATACGATGGAAAGTTTTTACCTGAATTTCGTACGGTGGCTGAATTGTTCAGGTATGAATCGTCGATTTCTTGAACTGACAGGTAAGATGCATATTGTGTTTACCTGGGAATGAGTGGGTGATTGTTGTTTAACGCCAAATTAGCGATTTTTCAGCTATATCATGATGATGACAAGTTACATTTTGATGAGATGATGAAGATGAACACGCCCACCATTACAACACCAATGTTTATATGGGTGTTGATTGAGAGACTGGTTGCTGTTAAACGCAAAACTTGCATATTTTAGAATACAGTATATGCATTTAATGATTGACTGATTGTTGTCGAGTGAGCAAGATTTAGGGGTTGTGCTAATGGTGTTTGACCCAACTTAAACAAAATTTAAGTTATATCGCGGTGGTCAGTTTTATTGGTGGAGGAAACCACCGACCTGCAGCAAGTCACTGACAAACGTTATCACATAATGTTGTATTGAGTACACCTCGCCCGAGCGGGATTCGAACTCGCAATGTTAATGGTGACAGGCACTGATTGCATAGGTAGTTGTAAATCCATACGACCATGACTACGATGGCCCGTCAAGCAGCTATCTTTAAGACGAGATCAAGTCTACATATTATGTAGGGTGAGCGAGTGCTTGTTGATTAACGCCAAATGAGGAATTTTTATTCTGTATCATGGCGAGAATACGTTACATTTTGATGTCCACTTTGTACTAGACCAACGAGCTTAGCTGGATTTCTATAGTGCTAGTTCACTGAAACAACAGTCTGTGGGTAGACATGTTACTATACTCCGACATATTATCCTGGTTCGAGCCAATCAGTCTGTGGGTAGACATGTTACTATACTCCGACATATTATCCTGGTTCGAGCCAATCAGTCTGTGCTCTTACTTTATAATGTTGCATGCTTAGCAGAGAATAATCGATGCGTGCTTAACATAGAAGCAGATAAAATTTTATATAGTCTTTGGTTTGAGCCACCCAGGGCTCGAACCTACGATCTCCCGTACTCGATGGGAGCACGATAAACATTACATCACCGATGCGGTCGGGTCAGGATGAGATGATGGTCGAGGTAAAATGAGAGATAATGGATGCCTAGCAACGGGCGCCCAACGACCGACCTTAACAAACCTGCTCATAATGAGCTGATGCAAGATATATTTCATGTCCAAGGAGTGCGCGCACAATATTCACTCCTTTTTGGTCGGTTACAAGGGTGATTTATGTGATCGATTCATTGCGTGGTTGAAAACACTGCGACATCTTAAGGAAACAATTGGTCAAGGAATCATGGCAGAAGGACGTATCTTCAAAAAACAAATGATATACTTTTAATATAGGAAATGTCTTCGTGGAACACATACAACATGTGATTCTTTTAGGAAAGACGTTGTAATCCAACAAAACATCGTGAATCTCCGGGAAACAACCAACAAAACATCGTGAATCTCCGGGAAACAACCAACAAAACATCGTGAATCTCCGGGAAACAACCAACAAAACATCGTGAATCTCCGGGAAACAACCAACAAAGCATCTTGAATCTCCGGGAAACAAGTAATAGTCAGTGAACGCTTGATGTTTAGCGCTAAATGAGCAATTTTCAGCCATATCATGACGAGAACAAGTTATATTTTGACGAGACAATGATGGTGACCACTTTGTACTAGACGAAACGATTAATTGGATGTTAATAGTGCTAGTTCACTGAAACAACAGTCCGCTGGTAGACATGTCCTTCAACTCCGATACAATATACTGATTCCGAGCGAACCAGTCTTTGCTCTTTCTCCTTAATGCTGCGTGCTCAGCAGAGAAGCAGCAAATGCCAATTTTATTCTGTGGTTTGACCCGGGACTCGAACTTGCGACATACCGCACTGGAGGTGAACATGTTAACCATTACACCACCGACGAGAGTTGAGGAAACAAGAAAAGTAATAAATTATTATTTATTTAATATGATTAATATGAGTCATATTTAGTTTAGGGTTATTTTGAGATTCTAAGAAGGCATTACAATTGGATGAAGAAATGGAGTTTGTATTCATTGCCAGTAAAAACTTGGATATTTTCCTTATTTCAGAGAGCAGGTTATAAGCGGTAAAGAAAATGGTGGTAATTTTGCAGTCTATTATAAAGGACAACTGGTGGTAGATCTATGGGGAGGATACGCTGACAAGGAATCTCAACAAAAATGGCGGAACGATACTTTACCAATCACCTTCTCTACAACTAAAGGAATTGTGTCTATCTTAGCTGCTAGAATGGTTGAACAGTAGGTATCTAAATACAGTCAAACAGTTACCTGTATATAAAGGACACTCAAAGGAACATGAGAATGTGATCTTTATGAGCAGTCGCCCTTTGTATACAGGTTTAAATTATATGCAATAGTCATTAATGGGAAAAATGAGACTGCCCTTTATAGACAGTGATTTGCTATATAGAGGTGCCCCTTAAGGCAGTTTTGACTGTATGTGTAAAAATGTAATTTACGAGAACATTATCGGGTGTGGTTTATGGTTGAGGTTGAGCCATGAGGGTGATAACGTGCTGAATATTGATTCGGTTCTAAGGGTTCAACGAATAGAGCTGACCGACATGTCCCTACGTGATGAATGTAAATTCCAAATTCTAGTTATAGATATCATATGGGAAGTGTTTTACCTCGTCTGTGATGGCCCCATCAGTGTTGTATTTGTACCCGACAATTTGTTCCGTCTTGATCATCGAAGTTTAATAGGTTTCACACTCGAGCACTTGAGTTCTACTTTTTGTGCCCTGGTAGATATAGCCATTGTTTGATCCATTCATTAACAAGGAGTGCAAATAATCATAATTACAGTAAACTTGCTCCCTACCCCCACCCCCCCCCCCCCATGTTCTCATCCCCGAATTGAAAAAACCCATTATAATCACAACACACGCTCTATAACACAACTCTTTTTTTTAATTTATAATAATTACATTACAGAAATGTAAAATTACCAGTAGCAATGCTATTCGTCCATTAAGGTTAATAAATTCGAACCGACAAGCGTATGCGGAAGCAATTTTTCGCAGAGCAGATATTTTTCCCTTTAAAGATGACAAATATTACATGTATACTGTAGAAACTACAGGCGAGGTGTTATTGTGGGCTTACTTTTATTTCTTACTGTCAAAGATCCACCAAAACAACAAACTCAACAGACAACCGACAGCACTGGACAAATCCAGACTCAAGGATTGGGGTACAAAACTAAACGTGTTTTGACAAAGTTTTTCAACCCTTCGGTCATACTGCTTTGCTTGGCATCATCAGTAAGGAATTCAGGTAAGAGAGTAGCTGGGATCAACTAGGTTTGGCAAGGGTTCAATTCGCTATTCCAGTTGTAGCCAAATTTAAAAAGAACTGTTCTTCTCTTGAATACGGTTTAAGCCGTCGTGATCGTATGGTAGTTGGATTTACAACTATCTATGCAATCCGTACCAATCACCACTAATGTTGGGAATTTGAATCCCGCTCAGACGAGGTGTACTCGATACAGCATTATGTGATAAAGATTGTTAGTGACTTACGACAGATCGGTGGTTTCTCTGGGTACTCCAGTTTCCTCCACCAATAAAACTGACCGTCACTGAAATATTGTTGAAAGTGGCGTTAAACACCTTAAGCCAACATCTTTTTATTTTCTGGCCTGGATTTGGAAGTAACGGAAAAGAAAATGTTACAGTTGAGATGCTAATGAGTCACGTGGTAAGTCAATCAGAGACATTTTTACGGCACACTGGTACGGTACTAGAAAGTAGCAAAAAATACTTTATGAAGAGTTTGAAGATACCAAAGGGGTAATCAGAATCCGTAAATCGAAGAAGGACAGACAACACAATGGCCAAAAGATACCAAAGGGGTAATCAGAATCCGTAAATCGAAGGAGGACAGACAACACAATGGCCAAAAGATACCAAAGGGGTAATCAGAATCCGTAAATCGAAGGAGGACAGACAGACACAATGGCCAAAAGAAAAAGGACAAAAAGACAAACAACGATCTACAAAACACTACATTGATCGAACAACATGCACCCCGCTAAAAACTGGGGGTGAACTCAGGTGCATTGTATGGGTTAGCAGTTCTTGCTCCACCTGTGACACCCGTCATGTTTCTTTAGTTACAAAGCCGGTGATAAGTCATGAATGAGGAAAGGAATGGGAAGTGTTTATGACAAGTGGAACATATCTCTGGCATTGCGAGTTTATCTGGCAGTTATCTATTGGTTACTAGATCTATACTCGTACTTCATAGGGTGATACAATGAAAAGGAAAAAATACTACACCGTCAGAACAATTCTAAAATCCAATCAGGAATTTGAGTATATTTGGTTTCCAAATCGGCACTCGTATTTCCATACATTCGAGTGAGTGAGTAAGTGATTGTTGTTTAACGCCATACATTTGCTATGTACAATTGGATGTTTGTTGGTGATATACTAACACAAAATAACTAAAATTACGTAATCTGCCACAGGGTGTATTTGCGATAGCGGCGACTATTTTGGGCGATTTACTTGCATCTAGTTACAACATCCTGTATGGTGGGTCATGTCAAGGGTCATATTTTCAACCGACCAACCACCGACGGGTCTACCAAACGTTGAGATGAGATATTAAAATCCAATATGTCTGCGCTCGTAGACAAAACGTAGTTTCGGTTTTTGTCGATTTGTCTATTAGTAGTATAGTGTGAGAATTTATAAAGATCCTATGGGGATCGATTGCATAACACTAACCCTAACCCCTACTCTAACCCTAACCCTAACCCTATGTAAAAAAAAGTATTTATAATTAACCCTAACTCTAGGTAAAAAAGTATTTATAATTAGATAATACGAATGCGATAAAATTCTTATCCGTTTAATCAAAGTAAATAAAAACCACCGGTGCTAATCTGTTATCTGATGTTTACCCGACAATCGTATTGTAAGGAAACAAAGTATTTATAATTAGATGTAAAGACTTCTATGTACATCGGGTTCCATTTTATATAAATCCAATGCAGCGATTGTACATATGTACATTTGACGTGTCCATCATTACAATACCACAAACCATTCTGGAAAGACATACTAACCATAAATACGTCAAGACTGTTTTGTAGAACACTAATATTTATTAAGTACGATACATTCTATAATGGGAACATTTACCAAGACAATGCACGACAAAATACAATTTTAACAGTTCGATTGTTTATTAAGTTCAATATATATTCTATCATAACGACAATTACAATGCATGACAATATACAATGTTAACAAAATTTTGTCCTCGTTCTTGGATGTCTCCGTTTGAAGTAGTACATGCAATACAGTCCGCAGGTGTCGGTGTTGTCGGGTTGGATTTGAGACGAACAGTAGTAGTATTGCGGTTCGTTGACGTTGGCGAAACGGCGGTGATACGCCACCCAGTGACTTCCGCCACGGTCGCACGTGTCCGTATTGACGATGAACGTGCGGGGCCGCCGCCATCACCAATACAGACATACAAGCAATCGTGGATAGTGGATTATCCACCACCGCCGCCCGCAGGGTCGACAGGCTAAGAGGTCCGGGTGTTCCTCTTGTTCTTCCTCCAACGGAGGAG